>VXAU01000619.1:213194-245098 GCA_013399695.1 Formicarius rufipectus
TAAGATTTTATATATTTCAGTTTTTAAAAAGTACGATATAACAAATCAATTACAGTGCCAAAAAGTTTAAAAAGAAAACAATCCTCTCAATTTTTTTAATAGTCAGCAAATAGATTTACACAATTTTTCAGCACTGCAGTTTTTAGACAAAATGCTGGGAAGCAGATTATTTTGTTTGTTTCTTTTTAAAGGAAGAGTTCACCCATTGCAAAATCACTGTCAGAGAAACCAGTATCTTCATGGGTTGCAGGACTTAAAATAAACCAATCAAGAATATTTTTCAAACCTGATTTCATACCTCATTAAAATGGGTTCAAATTCCTGCCAGGACTATGCCAGCAACACAAAGTACACAAGGTAAAAACATTAAATGCCTAGAATTAAAAAAATCTCAAAAAACTTCAGGAAAAACAGACTGCATTCTGTATTTTCAAGCCTAATAATAATAATAATAATGGTAATTTCTTGCCCCTTCAAACATGCATTGTTCTCCCGTATCTTACCGCCTGATCTCTGCATCACTAAATCCTTTAATATTTTCTCGAGGAATAGTTCGTGGTCTTCCACGCTTTTTTGGCCTTTTTCTTTCTGAGATGGAATCACTATCAGATCCAGAGTACCTTCTGCTCCTACTGCGCCTCCCTTCGCTTCCATTGAAGCTTATCTGGAATTCCAGAATAAGTAGTTAAAAGCCACAGGAGTAATAAACATAAGTTTTACCTATCCTGTAAAAAAAATGTGATGAGAAAAGGAAAAAAAATCCCAAACCCAAGCCCCAACAGCAACAAACTAAATCAACAGAAATACAGAAGTACAAGTCAGTCAGAACTAAAAGACACCTGTTTTGCACAGTTCCTCATCCTTGGGAGCATGTATATTTCTTCAAGTTCTTTCTGTCTTTCCTCCTCTTCTATTCTTCGCCTCTGGACCTCTGGAATTATTTCTTCCCAATTTCTTGAATTTCTTTCTGGTTCCAGCTCAATATCATCTTCATCCATATTGGAAAAGTTGGCCACCTTGTATATCAGAATATACATACTTCCATCAAATCAATACACTATCAATGACGCTATTTGAAAAAGACCAATCAACTACTATTTCCAAAATACAAAGTCACAGATGGCACATTTATGCATCTCTATATATTATCTATTTATATACTGTATTTATATGTGTGAACATTTTAAAACCTACGAAAAATTTACACATCCAAATTGCTTCATGAAACAATGTAACAAGTATCTAATGAAAGTATTTTCATTCATTTAGACTCTTTTCAACATGGGCTAAAGTAAGAAACAAGAATCTCCCTCTTCCTTTAAAAGTTGACTAATATGGAAGCACAGCGAAACACCTCTGTATGACTGTCAACTTTCTTCAAAAGAGGGCTAACAACATCTGAATGTCTGACTCAATCTGAAACTATAAAAATATAAAACTAACCAAACATCAATATTGTAAAAATCAAAATATGTTGCTATCAAGCAATCAGCAGGAGAAATGTTTAATAATCTCCTAAATTAAACACATAGGTCATGCTCTGCTTATTTTGGTACACGTATTTAATGTCTTCAACTGGTAACACTTAGAAACACCCGATGTTCAAGCTTACCTCAGGGCTAAAGGCAACTTGGAGAAACAATTGGCTATGAAACACAAACTATATGTTGTATTCAATTATAATAGAACTGCCTAATAAAGGCAGTAAATAAAACACAAAACTACTTATAATTCTAGTCATTAACACACTCATAAAGATGTCGTTTTATTATGAAAATACATAATGTATTTTTAATTGTTTATACGGACGGTAGGTATCATGTATAGGTGAAAAGGCGTTTTATTATAGTGATACATCTGACTTACTTAGGCATCTGTTTTCTAAGAATGAAGACGCAGGTAGATACACAAAAGAGAAATAGAACTGTTTATAAAGAAAAGTATAATCATGTAGGATGGAGGGAATGAAGCCATACCTTGAACTGAGAAAGCAACTCATCTCCTACAGTTAATGGACCTGGCTCGTTTTCCCGAGTTTCAGCCCTCTTCAAGATTTCATCTATATCCATTTCCTAAGGATAAAAAAAAAACCCACAGGAGTTTCTCTTTACAGATAAGTAATTCACATACATACTTTCAGATGTTTTATCTAGTCCAGAAACACTGCTTACTTGGGGTTCCTGTTCTTCCCCTTCAGGTTCTTTAAAAAGTTCCTCAGCACCAAACTTCAAAATCGCCGATAACTCTTCCTTATTAAAAGGTGTTGAGCTGAAACAAATGTTATTTCAGGAAAAATATTTTAACTTATTAACTTGAAAAAGTTCTCTATACTCATGAGTCATTTAAGCTTTAACTGCTAAATAAAAACTCTCTATATTTGAGATACATATTTCATATGCATATAAAAATCTGCAAGGACTTTGAAGCTAATTTAACCTTATTTTGACTTGCATTAACTGAGTGAAATATTCCTAAGAGTAAGTTGGTATAGAAACAAATACAACTATACCTTGAAGGAGTCGAGCCTGTGTGTAGTACAGTTTTCCCTGTAGTGTCCATTCTCTGAATTACTAAATGATCTAACACCATCTTTTTCTTGGCTCGTTCAAGAATATCTTCTTCCACTGATCCTTTTGTGACTAGTCGATAAATATTTACCTACAGGTATTTAAAAAAAATGTAAGCAAAGCAAGGAGAAATCCCTGTTTTCACTGTGTATCTTCAGAATTCATTGATGTGTTTCAAATATGAAATACTGTTTCAATTGTGTTACCAGTCTTTATAGAAACATTTAAAAAAACCCTAGATAAATAAACTCTTATGCCTATCCCTTATAAACTTCAGTGACTCGGCAAAAGCATTGCCACAGGTAATAATGTTATACTTCTAACTGTTACTGTATGTCTTCTGCAAGAAAGAAACAATCCTGAGGAGAAATAAACAGTCCCCTGAAGAGAAATAAACAGTCTCCTGATGATAGCTAAGAAATATTTAAGCAAGGGGGATATGTCTGAAATAGCAGCTATTTTCTAGAATGACAGGGTGCAAAGATAAGCACACAACTCTTCTCCCTCTCCCATCCAAATACCAGCTGCCACCTGATTTGTCCCTAAATGGACAGGTAGGAAAAATCAAAGAGAACACTGCTAACATTTTTGGCCATATGCATGAAGTACTAGTTAATTTTAAAAATACATGAAGACTGAATGGTGAGACAGAGAACAGACAGCTCATGCTCCTTCATGTCTGGAGCTTAAAGCTGAGTGTGTGTACCTGTTTCTTCTGTCCAATCCTGTGTGCTCTTGCCTGTGCTTGCAGATCGTTCTGTGGATTCCAGTCAGAATCAAATATAACCACAGTATCAGCAGATGCCAAGTTAATACCTAATCCTCCAGCTCTGGTGGACAGTAAAAAGCAGAAGTCCTGAAATCATAAGTGAAGAAAAAGTTTCATATCCAGTAACTGTAATATTCCTAAAGGAACCAATATGACACTTGTTTATGCAATATGCAGTACAACTACAAAACCACATATTACCAATTCCGTAACTGTTTTATGGTATAAAGCAAGCACTGGTTATCAATTTCTTTCATAGACAGTTACAGACTTCTCAACAGTTTAAAGGAAGCAGCATTCCAGAAGATGACCACTGACGAAATCTTCCCAACACAACAGAAGATCAGCCCAAGAGTATAGAAACCTGACTGTTAAAGTCTTGAAAGTTACAAAACCCCTTTCCCATGCCTGGCCCAAATCCCTGGAAGACCAGGCAGCCGTGTCAGGGTGGGAAAGGCACTTAAGCCTACATGTAACTGGCTAAGAGACAGGGAGCAAGTCTTCTGCCAGGTTCAGTGCTGCTCAACACATTCATAAGCAATATGAAAATGGGATAAGCAACAAGGTGAATAAAACCCTATGGCAATACAGAATTATCAAATGACATATAACTATGAAAGACTGCAGAAGGATCTTGAGAGACTGAATAAATCACATGAAATCAAAGATAAAATAAAATAGGTTAAAAAACCACAAACCTTCAGTACAGTTACAAAAAAGAGCAAACTATTGCACTCAGGAAAGAGTCCTGAGAATTGTGTTAAACATTTCCAGGCAGCCCTTAGCTCAGTAATACAAAAATTACAGAAAATCCATACAAAATGTAATGAAATTTTAGGAAATAAAAAATAAAAGTGAGAACATGATTTTTTTGCTGCACAAATGCAGTTTGCCTCAATTTTGGAAATGCATGGTTTGAATTCCTCTTAATCTCAAAAAATATACAGCATAACTGCTAAGATTTCAAAAAAAATCAACAAGTCTATACAAGAAATCTGAATTCTGCATTTAACAAATACAGAGGTCAGTCCTTTTCCCTTTGTAAAGCAGAAACAAGCTCAGCAGCAACTAACAAATGCTATCCTTCAAATACTGATTAAACACCAAACCAAACTAAACCCAAAACCCAAAGACCAATCAAAACAAACCAATCTCCCTTCCTCCATATCTGCCGGAGTAGGATAAATTATTTAAGCTGATCAAAGGTATGGAAAGGCTTGCATAATAGGAATGCAAAACAAGCTACCAATATTTCAGTTCAGAATCTGCAGAATGACAGCAGACACATATTCACAGGCTGCTCTCAAAAACCTGAATCAGTTCTTTACTATTTCTGCCAAGGCAAGTAAACAGGTAGGATCAAATGAAAATAACAGAAGTCATACTTGAAACAATCAAAATATGGTTGTTCATACAAGGATGCACAAAGTTTGTTCTGCCCATTGCCAAAAGACTTTTTGCCATACTAAGTGCTTGTCTAAGTTCAATGCTGCTATAGACATTAAGTTCTACACAGGAACAAAACTAAGGTTAAAATTCTACATCATTTACAGAGTAATTAGGTACCATTTCCCTAATTTATATTCTCCTTTTCCTTAAAAAAAGAAAATAAACCTTACATGCCAGGCAGTAACAATGAATTTTCCATGTTATTGATATATTACTCACTTTTCTCAGATTTTTTTTGAAAATTTTTTTTTAACACTTCTTAGAAAAAGAGTGAAGCAGGTTCCTCAGGAAAAAAACCACCATACCTCTGATCCTTCTGCATTAAAATGATCCAGTGCTTGTTTCCTCAGTTCCCCCTTGATTGATCCATCAAGTCTCTAAAGAGATAGAATATTACCATTAAAAAGTAATTCTTATATTCTATTCAAGATCAGAGCAACTTGAAGTCTCGGCTGCCAAAACTGCTTTGTGAAGAAGAAAGTAATCAAACACTTCATATAATTTTTAATTCAACTGTTTCATTTCAAGATACTGAACTGCTGCTCCCTTTCTAGAAAGAGGGCGCATTTTCTTCCCATGTTTTCTTAAGCAAAGGGGTAAAGGTCCCATAATCACAAACAATTAGGCTGGAAGGGACTGCTGGGGTTCCTTTTGTCTAAATGCCCTGCTCAGGCAGGGACAGGTTAATCATGCTGCCCAAGGTCATGTCCAGGTAGCTTTTGAACCTTCACAGGGGATGGGGATTTCATAACCTCTGGAAAAACTGTTCCAGAGCTCTAACACTCTCACAGTAGAGAGAAGATTTTTAGTATATTCAAGATCAATGCTTCTCAGCTGCTACTACCATCAAGGCTCTTACCTGAAATGGGAATTGACGGTATTTCAGGTATTCTGCCAGGATGTCCAGCATCCTCACCATCTGTGAGAAAATCAGAACTCTATTGCCACGTTCTCGCAGACGAATCAGTAGTTTGTCAAGAAGGATTAGTTTCCCGCTGCTACGTATTAAATGCTACAGAAAACAAGGAACATATTGCAAATAAATTAATCTCAACACTAATATATTCTGCAGTTGGTTAGACATTAATTTGAGGTTTGCTTTTCTTTCTATTACTGTGGGCAACTTTGACATTCTAAAGAATTTTACAGTTTAAAACACTCATACAGTAATATGTAATTAAAACTGGGGATATTTATTTAGTCAATTCTCTGTCAATTATTCAGTTTCAATTAAGAAACAAAAACTACTTCACTGTAAAAACCCAGGATGCACATTTTCCAGAGAGCCTGTTTTTCCTTAATACACTCCAGTAAGAATTAATAAACTGCTGGAGTACTATAAGGCTCTGTGAATACTACAGATGTAATATGTTTCTTTTTAATTAAAAAGTGACATTACCTGTAAGGCCTCCTGTTTATTATAGAATTCATTATCATCTGGTGGTTTAATGAGGTAGCAATGGTTACAACACTTCTTGAGTTCCATCATGATGTTCAAAAAGCCTGAGGTACTGCCTTTTGAACCTTTGCTGAGGGCTTTGTAATTCCTTGTTAAAATCCACCTATGATATAAGAGGTACAATACTGGTAACTACTAACCATATGTGGAAGCAAAACAGGTGTAAACTCCCAAGATATGAACAAACTACAGAAAAAAAAGCAGCTCCTAAAAGAATGTATAAATATGCCCAACAAAAGAAGCTACATCAATAGATATTAGACTACCGTAATTACTAAGGCCTTGCTTCACAGAGTTGTATTGTTTTGCAACCCTATAGAAGCCTCAACTTCTGTAAAGTATATAAACCATTATAGTTCAGTAAATTGCATGTAGACATATCACTGAAACAGCACAATTTACAATGAGTTGGTACATACTTGTAGTATTGCTTCTGCAATGCGCTCATTTCCATTCTCAGGATTTGCTCAACTTTCGCAGGTAAAGATTTTTCGACATCTTTTTTAACTCTTCTCAGCAGAAAAGGCTCAAGTTCTTTGTGAAGACTCGCATAACCATACTCTCTCCCTTTGCCATGCTCCTCTTCAAAATCTTCCCATGAGGAAAACCTTTAACATAATAAAGCATGAGCACAAAATAGTGACATACTGTGAATAAACTGATGAAGCAGAGTTCAAGAACAGTAACACGAACACAGAACATGTATAAATATACCACAAGAGCACACACACATTCACATTTCTTCCCCACTCCTCTGCTTTGTTTATTCAATTTCTGAATTTTCACCTCATAATAAATCCCAGAATACTGTGTCTGAAAATAGAAGAATGGAATTTTCAAAAACATTCACAGAGTCAAAACTTCTGATTCCCCAGTGGAAATGCAACATTTTTCTTTTCCTGCAAGGATACTTGTCTAGATGGTTGCAGAAAATTCCATAGTTATATTTTATCAAGAGCAGCATAAAAACCCAGCTGCATTGCTAGAGGGTGTGCAAGAGAACAAGCATCTATCTAAAGGATGTGTTGCAGCTTGTATGGTCTAGCTGAAGTGTAGCTGTGGTCCCTGTCAACAGACTAGAACAGACTTCGTGATCAGATGAAGAATGGGTACTCGGCCACAGTGGCTTTGCTTGTCAAATTCTGAATAAGTCAGTACAATCCACAGCTCAAAATGAACGGTGCTTGGCATTTACAAGGTGTCTGAGAGGAACAGGTGCTTTCACACACAAGCTCTAATTTATCTTAGGTCAGTATAAAATAAGGTCACTACAGTAAACTTACTGTATGCAACAAGTATGGGAAAAACAGCTGCCTGATTGAACCAAAGAATACTGGGCATCTTGCTACCAATTTGTTTTCATTAACAGTACTAACACACAAAAAGATTCCATTCTACCTCCCTGGAGTAAGTGCATTTGTTTTTCCCCTTAGGCTAAGATGAAGTCTTTTTTCCAGGTTCTGACACAGACATCCATCCATCATTTGTGCACACTTTTGCTAAAATGGGGAAATGTGACAAGTACTACTTGCATTACTTACCTGAAGCACCATGAAAAGATACATGCATCTATTTCAAACAGAATACTCAAATTCTCTTTCAGTACAACTCCCTACCTCTACTGATTCTCAAATCACTGCACTACTTCACAAAAAAGAACTTGACAAAAATTCTTACTTTTCTGGCATGATGAAGTGCAACAAAGACCAAAGCTCTTTGAGAGAGTTTTGCAGAGGGGTTCCAGTAATAAGAAGACGGTGGTTAGACTTAAAGTCTATTAAAGTTTTGTACAGAAGAGAGTCGTCATTTTTTAAGCGGTGAGCTTCATCAACTCCTATGAATGCCCAATTCAGACCACCAAGGAATGACTTAAAGAGATGGAGAAGGAGGGGAAACATTATACAAATAAACACAATACATAATTTCCCACATTATACAATCAAGTTATAAGCACCATCATTTCTTGGTTTATTTGAATAAAATATGGACAGCTATATGTTTTTAGTACTAATTATGGCTTTTACCTTTGCCAGGTTAAATGCAAAACTGTGTAAATCTCCCAAGAAAGTGGCCAAAAGTCTGACCCACATTAATTTTTACATTAGAAAAGAAAAAAAATCACTACAGACTTCTTCTTCCTAGCACATATAGATACATGAAGTCAAAATGTTCTGTCTCTTGAGTATCTGCAAAATTTTCCACATATTCTTAGGATTAAGAATAACACTGTGTGCTACCACTATGGAGACAGTACTAATACATATATTCCTGTATGCACAGTGTCACACAAAAACTATATGGGATTTCATATTTCTGTATCGTATTTGGGGCTAGGGCTGGGGTTCTTCTTCAGCTCCTTGGGGGTTGTCTGCAAAGAAGAACTTGAAGATGGGAGAATACTGTTACAGTAATGAGATTCTCAAGCAAACTGGAGAAAATGAAGTGTTACACACTTCACAAAATGGAAGAAGGCTGAAAGCCTCGCCACACATACATAAAATCCTGAAGTGCTTAAAAAAGAAAAGGCCCTCTAAGGAAAAAAAAAAAAAAATCAAATCCCCAAACTATGCACAGTCAAACTTCCAAAAGCAGAAATCTATCACACTCTCCATACATATAATGACCCACAAATGAAATACATGTAGGTCTAAAGAGAATTCTACACTGGAGAGATTATTTTTATCTCCCCAAAGAAGTGCAATTACCTTATCCTTCAGCAAAATTTCATATGTTGTTAGAAGTATGTTAAATTTTAATCGTTTGGTCTGTGGATGCATCCATTCATGAGTTCTTATCTAGAAAAACAATCAAGTAAACTGTAAGCTGCAGAAAAAAGGTCTTGTTGACTGGAATCAGTTTTAGTACTGCAATGATGTAGATGTTTAATAGCATACAATATTATGATAATAAAACAGAAGGTCAACACACATATATAACATCATATATATACACACACACACATAAGTAACATATACAACAATTCTTTACTCTAATGGATAAGATTACTAATGTTAAGGAAACAAACCAACAATTCTTCCAGAAACGAACTAAGATCATGACTGGCTTTCCTACATACTTTTTCTTACTATATCCACCTAAATAATCACGTGAAAGAAAATAATTCATTTTCAAACGCAAGACTAAGTTTTTAATTTGATTTACTACTAAGCAGAAAGGAAATGTCTCACACACATTTAGATCAAATAAAAATTTACGCTTTCAATTTGCATCCTAAAGTCACAGGGCTTTAGTATTTTCTCAGTCCTAACGAAAACAGTAAGTCTTTTTATGTATAAGACTTTCCAGTGATAGAGAGAGACACTCACCATATTTCTGCTAGTTATATCTCCTAAGTAAACTACAGCATTCATCTGAGGAGCCCAAGTTTGAATCTCTCTTTGCCAAGATGTCAAGGTAGAAAGTGGCACAACCAACAAGAAAGGCCCATACAATTGATGCTCATGGAACAGGTAGTTCAGGAAAGAAATTGTTTGTATTGTTTTACCTAGACCCATTTCATCTGCGAGAATACAGCTATTGCCTCTAAAAAACAAAACAGAACAATTTAGGGGAGGTTCAGAGAAGGGGAAGGATTGAATAAGAAGAAATTATCTCATGACTCTAAGACCCACTGATGCAAGTTTTCAAGATTTTGCAGTTATACATATTGAAGAAATTTACTTCCACTGTTTTTCCATAAAAACTATTTCCAATCCCCCATCCCCTTAAATTAACAAAAAGTTTGCAAATATTCCCTGTATTACTTTAAAAGTGCAACACTGATATTGACGTGTCAGAAGAGCTTGCTCTGCATTTTCTCGTTTTACTGTTATAAGTTTGTTTGCCTTTTAAAAAATATGATTTATCCTATAGAAATTGAAAGTAAAGTAAGAACAGATCTTAGATGGTTTTTGTTGGGAACAGCTATAGAATGATAAGTTTTGGAACTATTTAGAGCAAACCCATTCTCCTCAGATCTCTACTTCGAGCTTACAGTATGAAAGAAATTCATATGAAAGAAATTCTACCTTAAAAATACAGAGAAATCCATTTCAATGTTTTACAAATGCTTACAATTTACAAACTCATTTCAGACTATACTTACTTGCACCATGAGTGAGCAAGCCAATTCAATCCATTTAACTGATAATCCCTTAACTCTAAATTCTCCTGTCCTCCAATGTAAGATGGTTGCTTCTTTAGTGCAACAAATCGTGGCCTCTGTTTTAGAACCTGTAAAAAGCAAACGGATCATCAGTCCTACTACTGACTGAAGTTACCAAAATGACTTCCTATAATAAAAATAACAGTAGGTATCTAGTAGGTAATCAACTCTAGTTTTAATCCATGGCTGGAAAAGAGGCCATATAAAAACACCAAGTAATGTGCAAACTGAAATTAGTTTGCTAATCCAAATTGAACAACAGGAGTGACACTAACTTCCTCGAAGTTTACTTTTAAAATAAACTACAATACTAAACAAACGCATCTCTGAATGCTTGTAAAAATGCAGGGGACTGGTATCCACAAAAAACAACTCTTAGTAGTTCTCTTTTCCATACATATTACCATATGTCATAATTACTATTCTAAAAAACCTTCCAGAAAAATCATAGTATGTATCTTCTATCCAGATTCATAGAAGGATTTCACATTTTTACTGATGCAACTGATGTGGGACCCTCAACCTGGCCAGTAGCTAAGCTGCCACCCACTTGCTTACTCAATTACCACCTCAGAGGGGTAGGCAAGAGAACTGAAAAGATGAAAGTGAGAACAAAATCATGGGTCAAAGTAAGAAGTTTACTGGGTGAAGAAAAACCACTCGCTCAACCAAAATAAAACCCCACAAATAAACAAATCCCCACAAGTGACACAAAGTGAGTCACACATTAATTCATCAGCAGACTGATGACCAGCAAGTCTCCAAGCAACAGCCATCCCTTGGTGCGCCCACCCAGTTTTACTGCTGAGGATGACATAAAATGGCACTGAGTATCTCTCTAGTCAGTTGGAGGTCAGCTTTACTTCTGTGTTCCTTCCCAGACTACTCATGCAGGCATGAAGCAAGGCACAGAGAAGGCAAGGGCTGTTCAGCAGCAGCCGAAACACTTGTCTGTTATCAACACCATTTTGGTCACAAATATAAAACACAGGCTATAGGGGCTGCTATGGACTCCGTGACAGACCTGGTACAACTGTTTATAAATCCATTGGGAATTGCATACTCACTTTGCAGTCCTTAAAGGGAGTGGTCTTGGATTGATTTCTGCTAAAGTACTCATCAATACGTGCCTGAAACTTTTTGGCAATGAGAGCTCCATCTTCCCAGCTACATTCTGAGTAAGGCAGACCCTGCCATTTACAATAGTAGTCTGGATAACCAGCTGCTGATTTCTGATTTGAATGAGCTGCAGAAATGTACCAGGGAGATCTGATCAGCGTTGTATTTCTGTACACTATGAAAACATTTATTTTAGGTAATAATACAAGATAGCTTCACAGTATGACAGCTCTTCATTTTTTCTGAAGTTTTGTTATGGATTAAAAAGTTAGTAATATCCATATTCTAAATTTCTTAACTACAAATGCAACATAAGCTGAGAACACACAGAATTTTCAACAGTTTTTTCTGTCTCCAAGATTGTTACATACCAATTATTCTTTCCACTATCTGATACTGTTTATGTAGATCATCTGTAAGCTCCTGCTGGCAGTTGTAATATTCCACATCTTCTGGAGAAGCATTTTTCAGCCTGTTGTGGGAATTAATTTACAGCATTTAATGCACTGCACAGTTCTAAAACTAAGAAAATTCAAGTACTCTATAGCTCTGAATGTGAGCATCAAAGGAGTCTTGTTTAGAAAGCTTTCTTGAAGGGATAACTTCAAAATTCCTACTACAAAATGCCTGCATCTGGCCTAGGTGCCTTATAATTAACAACTGAGAATACCTATTGTTGAGACTAAATATTTTCTGCTGCAGGATTAAACCACTGGTAGCTGCAGTTGTTGAGTCTCTTGACAAGCAGTGTACTTTACAGTGTACTTTCATGGAACAGTATTCAGAGTGGTTCAGAATCCATCCAATAATTAGTTGCTAAAAATCCCACCAGCATTCATGGATTATATTAAATATACTAATAAAACTGAACAGCAAAAAGATCACTTTAAAATGCATGGACTTCTTCACGTTTTTTTTCCTCAGGGTTGAACCTCAGGTCTGAGCCAAAAATTCCTCAAATTAATCTGAAATGGCTAACACACCGAGAAAACAATGATCCCTGAAGCAGCTCCTAAAGAACTTTCATCAAAGTTTAACGGAAAAAATTATTACAATTTATTATTTATTTTTAAAAGTTACCCACCTTGTTAAAATTCCATTTATCACACACACAGAGATCAGGCTGAGAAAATTATTTAACAGAGATATGTTAAAGAGGCTTCAACTTTTTTAAAAGTTTTTGTCTTCCTGTTACACAGACACTCAAAATATGTTTTCAAAACCAAGCAGGAGGCCTCAGAAACAATAGAGCATCTGTATTGTTTCAAAACAGGTATCATGGAAATCTACATAAAAATATTCACCATCGTTTTGTTTCTTGATCCTTTTTCTTATAATTGTCCAGTTTCTTCATTCCTTTAACATTTTGTTGCTTCAGTGTTTCCTCAGTTTCCCAGGTGTTATGGATGTGTGACCAACCTTTCCATTTAATAAGATATTGTATTTCTCCTGGCTCCTTTGACTTTTCAAACCCAACATTTGGGTCACCATCTGCCTCAACTGCATAGATGGTGGTTGCAGCACCTGTGGCTGAGAGAGAAACCACATCATAAGCCTTGAGTATGCATTGCTCTAAGTTAACCAGTTAAGAAATGTAGCAGAGAAAGTGACTGATGATACTTTTAGATAAGCATATACTTCACTAGCATCTACAGTACTAATGTCATTACTATTATTTGAACAATGATAATGTAGGTGTCAACACATGCACAAGGAGTCAAAAGAGAATCAGAAAAGCAAGCAAAACTTCTATACCTAACCTGCAATATCCCATCTTTATTCATGAGAATTTTATTTGCATTCCTAGTTTTTAAAGAAGTCACCAGGGAACACTCCACTAACACCATCTGTCATCTTCTGTTACATTACTCTGATCTCTGAGCATACAAAAGACATCTGATGTTATGCTTGGTCAATCTTGAGACGTGGCAAACCTACTAACAGTCATACTACAAATCTGTTTCTTCCAGAATACGTTTTGTTATGTTTTCCACCTCCCTTATCCCAGCGGGGGAAAAGGCAAATTAAGCACAGACTGTATTGCAGCTGAAGCACACCTGCACCAGTAAACAGGCTCATTTTTGTGAGAACACCCTGATAAGGAAATGAGCACAGCATGCTGCTGGGGTCAGATAGTCACAGAGAGAAGTAACACCAAAAAGCATCACAAGTAGCATCATCTGGACAGAAGACTGTAGGAAGCTTAGTTCCTAAGGCTTAGGCCATAGCAGTAACTCTATGTGTTGGAGAGGGATATGCTAGAATATGGGACAGCACTGGAGAAGGAATTTGAGAAGAAGATTACAAGTTCTGAGAGGGGTCAAAAACTTTAGACACTGGGTATAAAGCGGAAAGGTAGCCCTGAAGTGCAAGGGGCTCAGGGTTTGGATGGGGTTTTTTTGTGTGTTTATTTTTATAATTAGAATCTTAGTATGGACGCTCAGGGTGTACCAGTTACCGAGGACACAGAGAAGGGTGAGGTAACTCAACAATTATTTCACCTCAGCTTCACTATCAAGTGCTCCAGCCACACCAAGTGAGGAACTGCGAGACTGAAGAATCACTTGCTGTAGGAAAAGATCAGGTCCGAGATCAGTTAAGGAACCTGAGGGTCCATGGAACTTGACAAGATACACCCTCGAGTCCTGAAGGAACTGGTGGAGGCAGTGGCTAAGCCACTGCCAACCAGATTTGGTGGCTCAGTGAAGTTCCCACTGACTTGAAAAGGAGAAACATAAACCTCATTTTTAACAAAGGAAAAGAAGGAAAACCATGGAATTGCAGGTTGGGCAAGTCTCACCTCAGTGCCTGGCAAGATCATGGTGCAGATCCTCCTCGAAACTATGTTAAGGGATGTGGAAAGTAAGGAGGTGACTGCGGGCTTCACTAAAGGCAATCACACCTGACAAATCTGGTGGCCTCCTACAACTGGAGTTACAGCACTGGAGGACGAGGGAAGGACAACAGATGTCATCTAGCTGGACTTGTGCACTGGATTTGACACTGGCCTGTATGACATCCTCATCTGTGAACTGGAGAGACATGAATTTGACAACTGGACCATTCAGGGGATAAAAAAATTAATGGAGGTTGCATTCAGAGACTTGCAGCCAACAGCTCAATGTCCAAGTGGAGAACTTTGAAGAGCCCCACTCCTTTGGCGTTGGTATTGGGAATGGTGCCATTTAACATCTTTCTCAGTGATATGGACAGTTGGACTAAGGACATCCTCAGTAAATCTGCTGATGATACTGAGCTGTGTGGTGCAGTCGACAACAAGCTGGCGGAAAGGGATGCCATCCAGAGAGGGGATGGGCAGGCTTAAGAGGAGGTCCTGTGCCAATCTCGTGAAGTTCAGAAAGAACAAGTGCCAGGTCCTGCACCTTACCTTGCTCACGGCAATCCCAGGAACAAATACAGGCTGGGCAGAGAATGTATTGAGAGCAGCCCTGGGGAGAAACACTTGGCAGTGTAGGTGGAGGGGAAGCTCCATATGAGTCATCAATGTGCACTGGCAGGCCAGAAAAGCAACTGTGTCCTGGGCTGCATCAAAAGCAGTGTGGGCAGCAGGTCAAAGCAGGTGATTCTGTCCCTCTACTCTGCCCTTGTGAAAACTTAACCAGAATGCTGCATTCAGCCCTGGGGACCACAACAGAAGAAAAATGTGGGCCTGCTGGAGCACATGCAGAGGAGGCCACTGAGATAATGAGTGGACTGGAACACCTTGCAAAGAAGACAGGGTGAGAGAGCTGGGGCTGTTATGCTAGAAGAGAAGGCTCTGGAGAGAACTTAGAGCTCCTTTCAGTACCTAAAGCAAGCCTTCAAGAAAGCTGGAGAGGAACTTTTTACACTTTTACATAGTAGTGGGACAAGGAGTAATGGCTTTAACCTAAATCTACTCTCCTTCAGTTTAGGTATTAGGAAGCAATTCTTTACTCTGAACTTGGAGAAGCATGGAGTGCTGCCACTGATGGCTACATGCTCTTCCAGAGAGACAGGCAGGGTAAGAGAGGTGGAGAAGAGGCTTCTTATGTTAAGAGTTTCTTGACTCTGTAAAACCTCATGTCAGTGACAAGCTTGAGAGTCTATGAGCAAGAATCAAGAGGAAGGTCAACAAGGCCAACATCCTGGAAAGGGTCTGCTACAGAGCACACAACTAGGATGAAAAGGTGGATGAATTCTTTTACAAGCAGCTGCTGGATGTTTCAAAATTGCCAGCTCTTGTTCTTGTGGGAGACTTTAACCCGCTGGATGCCTGCTGGGAGCTCAACACAGCAGAGAGGAGACAGTCCAGGAGGTTCCTTGAAAGCATGGAGGATAACTTTCTTTTGCAACTGGCGAATAAACCTACCAGGGGTGGGGCCCCACTAGATCTGCCTACAGAGAGGGCCTGGTGGGACATGTGATGGTCAGAGGCTGCCTGGGTACAGTGATCACAAAATTATGCAGTTTCCATACTCAGTGAAACAAGGCAGGGTATCAACAAAACCTCTATCCTGGACTTCTGGAGGGCAGACTTTGGCTTATTCAGGAGGCCGGTCCAGAGAGTACCGCGGGAAACAGCCACTCTGTCCCCAACTGACCCTGAGTGTTTATAATGTTCTGGTTTTGGGACTTCTGGTACCACTGGTCAGATCCAGAGGAGGACCAGAATCTCAACAGGACTGCGACTGCCACTCTCAACCAGACTGTAACCATCATCCTCACCAACAAGTTTCCTCTTTCCTCTTACTTTGTACTCAAGGGGCCCATGTGGCATTCATCACATGGCTGATGAATACCCTTCTGTTTGTGCCCTGGGGTGCTGGGTTACACATCTCTTTTTTGTGGGTTAAAACCAGTTTTTCTCTGCATCACTGTATTTATTGCAATTTTATTAGTGAATTGTAACTCTGACTTGTGATGTCCCTTGAGCTGGGTTCATTTTTCCTGCTGGTTTACCTTTGAACCAGCATGGTAAGGTTGGATGGGGCTTTGAGCAACCTGGTCTAGTGAGAGGTGTCCTTGCCCATGGCAGGGGAGCTGGAACTGACGATCTTTAAGGTCCCTTCCAATCCAAGCCATTCTATGATTCTATGCTTTGAGCTTGCAGGCCCTAATACAAAGCAGAACACTAGACACTGCATCACATTATTACTGTAAAAATGACATGTCTACCATTATTCAATACAAGTGCACCACTGACATTTCAGATGCATTTTGTAGCCATTCCACACATTGTTCTGTACTTGTGAAGCAGTAATTGGAATCATGTCAGTGCGAACACCGTCTTTCAGTGTTCAGACTATAGTCAGCTGTCCTGTTTAGTCCACCTTCTCCACTTCACTGTATATAATTTGCACTGATCAAGTATCACTGAACTGTACAAACAGTGGCATAACAATATGGTGTGCACTTAATGCAATACAGAGCTATCTTCCACCTAATTTCTATTTTCTACTTAGGTATGCAATTTTTCTTTATTCTGCAATAACCAGAAGGGAGTTTAAAAAGGAACATCCTTATGAAAGTGAAAGGCAAAACTGCAACTTTTTGCTAACTTTAAAATTATTGCTGTTTATAAACCTCAGAGGCGACCTGTAGCTCAGAAGATTTGCTGAAGTTGCAGCACAGTGCATGCCACAATGAACACTAAAAAAAAATACCTCCTTTTCGGCCAACTCGACTATCCATAAACTTTTCTATAGTCTCAAATTCATCCTCTTCAGGTTGTGGGACATCTTCTCCACAAACTTCTAGCAAATCGTCAGAATCCGTCTTGGTTTCTTCAGCTTCTTTGTAACTGATGTTGACTGTTGCTTGGCGACGAGATCCCCTCTTATCATAATCATCATCGTCGTCGTCTTCCTCATCATCATCCTCGGATGAATCAAGCTGCCTCTTTTTTGGTCCCGCACTCTTTTTCCCACTTTTTGGTTTAATTCTTGAAGACAATAAGGTATGACACAACAATGATGTTTCAACAGGGAGAACAATAAATCTTCTGCATTGCTTTCCGAATACACATATTTCATGAATGCTCAGTTACTCTACTTTCATTTAAAGCAGACAGGAAAAAGTATTCACTAGAAAACATCAACATATTAATATACTATGTACTGTTAAAAAAAAAATCCTTTTTTTTTAAAAAAAAAAAGGCATTAAAGTTTTCAGGCACATGTGTAACAGGAATAAATACTCAACTGCTTATCAGAAATCGTACCGGAGAATTCAAATGCCCAACTCTTCTTACCTGCCTGGAGGTTTCCGACTTTTGACCTTGTTTTTTGGCTCATAGTCAGATTCACTCTCTTCACAACTGCTTTTCTCATTATCTTCCTCTGATTCAGAATCAGAACCACTTCCTGATACAGAGCCTGATCCTGACATTTGCCAGTCTTCACTGTACACATTGAAAAACAGTAATTTGCATTGTTGTCTTTTAGAACAGTTATTAATCCAAAAGGGATTTCAGCACGTCAAAATGAGTTAACAGGACATTAACAAAGCACTTAACAAGTCTAATTGGAAAGATACATAGTTACCAGAAATTACACATGTTCAAATTATAAAGTCCTTTGATATTATATTTTCCTGAGTCCCATATTGTCTCACAGTCCCCGTGGCCCATGTGAAAAATCAGCAACTTTGGTAGGAGAATCAAAAAATATGTAGCAGATTTGAGAAACGTTTAGAAAAACGTTCAGTAACCTGTGAGTGGCACTGGCTCCCAAACTCCCACTAAGCTCCCACTTCAGTGTTTCATAGTCAGACAAGGTACTATGAGTAAGACACTTGTGACTGAGCAGCAGGACCTCCTTGTTTATGCTTAACTGAGATCTTATAGTTTGTGACAGGAAAGATGATGAACAGTATCTTGATTCAAAGTTTGACTTTATATAGGTAAACTTAATTTCAGCCTAATGAACAAGTAAAAACAACATGTACTGAGACACTGATAAGTCTTTATACTAATGTCTGGTTTAGGTCCACCTGACGAGGGTGGTAGAGCAGTAATAATGTCATCAAAACTGTAGTATTACCAAGAAATATTTTCCTTAGATTTTGAACCAGGAAGCCTAAGAATCAAGCGTTTTGATCTCTCCTCTCTTACCTTCCAGCACATTGTTTTCTGAAGAAAATTATATTCACATTGTTCCAATCATATCACATGTGTATCTATTGTAGAGATGACACATGGCCAGTGATACAGAACATCTTAATAAACAGAATGGTCTGACCTTAGAGATCATCAGTTCCAAACCTCCGCCATGGACAGCAGCACCGTCCACCACATCAGGTTGCTCAAAGCCCCATCCAACCTGGCCTTGAACAGCTTCAGGGATGTGGCATCCACAACTTCTCTGGGCAGCCCGTTTCAGTGTCTCACCACTCTCAGGTTCCTTAACTGGCCTCAGGCCTGACCTTTTCCTACACAAGTGATTCTTCCTTCTCCCGGTCCCTGCTTTTGCCTTCTGCAACTTGGGCAGTGTGGCTGGAGTATGTCCTGATGAAGACTTAGTCAAGAAAGTCATTGAGTACCTCAGCCTTCCCTAACTCCTGCATAATTAGGTGTCACTTATCTTTCCTGAGAGGGCCCACATTTCCCCTAGTCTGTTTTCTATCCCTGATGTACGTAGAGAAGTAGTTTTTTTACTCTTGATATCCCTGGCCAAATTTTCTTCTGCCAGCACGTTAGCTTTCCTAACCAGATCCCTAGCTGTTCCAACAATTTCTCCATATTCATCCCAGATTACCTTTCCCTACTTCTACCCTTTGTAAGCTACATGTTTGTAAGCTACATGTTTGTGTTTCAGTTTGTCCAGGAGATCCTTCTTCATTCATTCAAGCCTCCTGGTACTGTTCCCTTATTTCCTCATTACAGCAGTGCATTAGCCTTGGGCCTGGAAGAGGCAACCCTTGAATATCATTCAGCTCTTCCTGGTCCCTTTTCTCTCCAGGGCTCTGTTCCCTGGCACTCCACCATGGAGTTCCCTAAAGAGAGCAAAATCTGCACTCCTGAAGTCCAGTGACCTTGATGTCCTCCACCTCCCCCACTGCCCTGAGGATCTTGAATTCCAGTATTTTATGGTCACAGCAGTCCAAGCCGCCCTTGAGCTTCACATTCCCTATCAGCCCCTCCTTGGTGAGAGTAAGGTGCTGCATAGCACCTCTCCTTGTTGGGTCCTCTATCACTTGAAGAAGGAAGATGTCATCAATGCATTCTGGGAACCTCATGAACTGCTTGTGCTCTCCTGTGGAGTCCCTCCAAGGGGTATCAGGAAGGCTCAAGTTCCCATAAGGACCTGATTTTGTGAATGTAGATGGCCTCACTTGGCTTAGTCTTCCTGGTCAGGTGGCTTGCAGCAGACCCTCACTGTAACGTCACCTGTCCCTGCTCTCCTTTTGATCCTGATCCGTGAGTTCTCAGTCATCCATCATCAGGTGGAGCTCCACGTACTCCATCCAGTAATTGATAGAGGGGGCAGCAGTACCTCCTTGTCTTCCCAGCCTGTCCTTCCTGAAGAGCCTGTATCCCTAAAAACACTCCACTCATAGGAGTCATCTCAACATATTTCCATGATGCCAGTAAGACAGCCCTGCAGGCATGCACACACTTCTCACTCCTGTTCATTCCCCAGGATGCTTATGTCAGCAGACAGGCATTTATATTGGGCCCCCAATGAAGCTGACTTACTGTCTGGAGTGCCTGGAATTCTTTGGTGCTGTTCTTAAAAAATATCTTTTCTACACACAGTAAATCAGAAAAAAAAAAGTAACATAAATCCATGACCCGTATTTATTTGGAAATCGAATAAACAGATAGAAAGCACCATCCTCTAAGGCTTGAATTCGTACTGATGTATGTACTGAGAAATCTCTTATCTGCCTGTGAGATAACAACTTGTTCAGATGAGCCACAGGACATTCAAGCTAAGTGAAGCGATTTGGTTACAGTTTCTTAAACATTAGTATCTTTCCTGTAAGAGAGTATACTACTAATTGCAATAAAACTCTTAACTAAAGAAAGAGTGTGAATAACAGCTCATTGCTAAGGAAGTACCATTTTGCATAGTGCTTTTTTTATGTCTTTTTTTCCCCCCTCTCCCAACTACCATTTCCTAAAGATATTATACTGGCAACCCTTAACCCTGAGGTGATTTATGAATTGGCAGATGGAGAATGATAAAACAGATCAATTTATGCACACCACTAACAAAAACATAGGTCACTGACTCTCCATAACTGTCACAATTACAATTAGCATTTAGAAGGAGCTCACTTTCAGTAAAAGCTCTTTGCTAGTTAATAAAGTTATTTACTATCAAAACTGTAAGAACTTTTAAACGTGTCCAAGAGGGAAAGAAACCAAAGTACACACAAAACCCCAAATATCCAAACAAAAAGAATCTGGCATCAGCTAGGGGATTCTAACTTGACTTTGCTGTGAGACAATCTACTTAAGTAATTTCCCATTTCTACAAGAACTTTCAGAGAGGGCCGTCAGCTCAAAAATGACGTATTTAAAAAAAAAAAGCACTGATCAATGTTTTCAAGCAACAGTGCAGACTCTTTTGCTGAGGAACTAATATGATAGGGATATTAATTTTAGAGTCTATTTTAAAAATTCCAAAATTGGAAATGAAAGATCAAGACAAATTAAAAAGGGAACATAAGCATTTCAAGGGTGAGGAAGCACAAAATTAAGAGCATATGTCTCTACAATAAAAAAATGTGTGCTATTACTTATGAAAATATCTTACTCTTTATGTTTTTTCTTCTTGTTTTCACTGGATGAGTCATCTGCTGAATCTTCACTGCTTGAGGAGTCCTGCAGGTGATGGAATAAAAAAAACAAACCGAATTCATTATCACAAAAATAATTAAGTACTTCTAAGAAAGATAAATCAGCTTCTACCTCCATACTGCAGGCATATGATTAATGTATTACTCTCTTCATCTCCCACAGTATAGCTGTTAACACAGAATGAGATAAAGACTGCTACTGTTTTTGTATTTATCCATCTATGAATACACTGTGCCAGCACAGCTCTGGAGAACATCACAAAAAACCCATCCTAAAAAATTAACCTTGTGTCTACGTAAAAGCAGTCATGGTTTAAGCTGCTCCACTTCAATAAAGAGGATGGCTCTACCGAAATCCTAATAAATTTTCCTACCCTCAGAAGGAGCTTTTCAGCTTTCATATTGTTTCACATTAAAATAACAGTTTAAGAAAATTTTGAAAAAAATGAAGAAAAAATAAGAATCCTCTTAAATTTGCATTTTCCTAAAGCCAATCTCATCACCTTAAATTTAGATTTAGATTAACTTTTATCCTGAAAAATATCTTTCAGGAAGAAAAATTTAACAGCTGTAAATTAATGTTTTAATGACAGGTGATGAAGATTTAGATGATGAGTTGATAAATCACTTAAAACCAGAAATCCAACTAAATGACTGTGACTACACGGTATAGTCTTTAAAATGAAGGATAAAACGAATGCTTTACAAATAAATTCCATTTCATAGTCCAGACTCATGTTCTTAAAAGATGCTCCTACTGCACAAATTCAACATTTATGTAGGCTATGATTTAGATTTTTGAAATATCCAGAATACAGACCTCATTCTTACGATACAAGAATTCTTTCGTGGTAACTATTGCAAAATTTATATAAAATGTAGTTTTCTACTCCATATAGAATTGCTGAAAACTACAGCAGCTATATTATCCAGAAAGAAATTGAAGAAATACGTTAGCATTTTTATCTGTCTTTACAAGACTCAAGGAGCCAAGAATACAATGTAAGTCAGTACCACAGGGCTTGAGACAACACAGAAAATCCACCTAAAAATAGCACAGAATCGAGGCTGCTATAATTCTGGGACAACTCACTTGAAAAGAAGTAACTAGAGATATTTTTATTTTTCCTTATAAAAGTATCAGTTATTTGAATGTCAACTTTTATAGACTAAACCCAAACATCTACACAGAGAGAATACAAATTGGCTCTACTGATTTTATTTTAACATATAAGACAATGAGACAGGCATGTTTACATTTATAGAATCTAAATTATGTGAATCACCTCTTCTGAAACACTGTCTGATGAGGCTGACTTTTGTTGCTGTTGTTGCTTCTTGAGCACTGCTGATCTCTGCACAGCAAGTATACTTGGACTGGACTTCCAAAACTGAACAGAAATAGAGATGCAAGTCTGTTAAATACGCTGACAATCACACAGGTTACTACAAATTTACTCTTCCTAAATAGCATCCTTTTAAGACTCATCATTAAAAAAATCATTACAAAATACTGTATTAACTAATAATATCAGGTAGCTTTTAAACTAGTAAGATTTCTGCAAAACAGAATGTTGTATGTTAATTGCCAGGACAACTCCTACAACACGTTTAACAATAGTTGTGTAGGTAATGTTAAGGTAAAGCATTTATAAAATACATTTTTAAACTGATACAGATAAATTCTTTCAGACCACTTAACTGCTCCATTTTTGTTTTATACACTAATACCAAAGGACATGAAAAAATACAGAGATTCCTTAAGGGCACGCAATTCTTACGGTAATTAATATACTATTAGCTTTCATAAATACTAACACTCCAATTAAGCCCATACCATCCAGGAGAGTGCAGGTAATTCTGGCCCACTGGATTCAAAGGATTTCCCAACACCACTTTTGCCTGCTTTTAGTTGACTTGTTGATACAAAAACTAACTACGAAAGTTTGAAATCTTTATACATTCATCTATGATACAAGGAAACCAAGTGCCAAAGAAACATGTAAAAATAGCATTTAAGCAGTAACATTACATGTATCTTTGTCTATTGTATTGTAAATGCCAGTAAATTAGGGCATGCTTCACTCTCACAAAATTTAGGTAGGCTTTTAACTCAAAATAATTACAAATGTGAGAATTTTAAAAGCACAAATTCAAGTGTGCATGAGAAACTTGTGCTATGTTTAAGGCAGTTAAGGAGATGCATTCACTAACTCAATCAGGTTAGAATCTAATTAAGAACACTTTACTACCTCCTTTTATTTTTCAAATGAACGCTGCTCTTGAAAGTAACTGCATGGAAAAATTTTTAAGATTTTCCCCTCCTCTCCCCAAAGGGTTCATTTATATATCTTGTTTACCTCAGATCCGTCGACTTTGGGTGGTTTAGATTGAATTTGTTTCTTCTCTCCAGATGTGTCGGACTCTGACTCTGACTGAGTGCCTGACTCTGACCCAGAGTCCGAGTCACTGCTGCCTGACTGGCTGCTGCTTCCGTCGCTGCTGCTTCCAGAGCTTGAACCAGATCCAGAGCCTGATGCTGACCCGGAATCGTCATCTGATCGGCTGCAATGACAAGTCAGTGGGAGACTACACAACTGCTAAGGCAACAGGATTAGAAGGAAAGAAAAAAAAGTGCCCTTAGCTTCACCTATAAATCAATTGTTAAATTAGACCTGACAAATGGGTAGCACACAAATGAACACAGTCGATTAAAGAAGCTGAGATGAATAAAGTTAAAAATAAAAAATCAAAGTGTAATATGATACTCTGTGAAGTAAAAAAAGGAAATACTAAGCAAAAGTATTCAAATTAACATAGCAGAATCAAGTAAAGGAGGTAAGTACTAGAAACACTTTTTACCCACACAAACTTTCCTTCAGCCCCTTCAAAATTCTTGCTTAGCTCCGTCAAATCTCATGTGAGCAGCTAAATCTATTTCATAAAGGCTTGTCCAACTAAAGACTGTTTTCAATCTTTACAGATCAGCAGTACTCCTTAAAAAACAAATCAAAAACCTACATAAACTGGATTTTTCTGTGAAAATAATAGTAAGAAAATTCTTCCATGCAGACAATTCTGAATTTGTCATGGATGGTTAAGACATGCCAAGGGACTTTCCTTGGCATATACCTGAACTGACAGATTATTTCATCTTTCATATTATTTCACATTCATTTTACACCAGATTTAACATACTTAGAATGCATAATAATTAAAGATAAATATTTTTATGATCTTTCAAAAACTTTACATTTTTACAGAACAAGTTCACAAAGCAGCTGAGTTAATACTGTAATAAGATTCCTCAGTAGATTAATACTACCATATTTCAAAGATACTATGAGAAACAAACACCACATATCAAAATAATTTCAAATTATGTATCGATTGACTACAAATGCTTAAGAACCAGAATAACCATTAACTAGAATCAAAAATGTTAAAAAGTGGCATCCAAACCCATCTGACCTCTGACAGCACAATTCATCTGGCTTACAGTACAGTCAGCTGGAGGTGGGGCAGGGGAGAGGGCAGATTGATCATCTGCCCTAGCACACATTTAACTGACAAAATTTTAAAGCTACAAAACAAAGCAAACTGACTCCTCTTTCTGTTTTTGCTGGCACCACCAAAAAAACTGTGCCAGAGAAGAAGAAATGAAGCCATTCATAAACAGACCCCTGCAGACTGCACCTCCACCAGCCATCTGCAACTGGTAACTTGGAAAGAAAGAGGCGAACAGACACAGTGTGCTGAAGCCATTTTGCTCCGAAGGGGCAGGTGTGGGGAAACACACCGCTGCTGGGCTTCCTTGCACCTGTCAAGAGGAAAACTGGGAGGCAGCAAGGCTGCTCCTAAATTTCCAGCTTTCATAAAATGCTTACTACAGGCCCGGTGCTGTGACACTGTCCATATCTGCCAATAAAGCATGTCATCCCTTACAGAGTAGGACTGGAGGTTAAACCAGAAATTACTCCATGATGACCCTCCTAACAGATTTTCATTGTAACAATATTTTCGGACACAAATGTTGCCCTACCTTAAACAGTGGGTAAATCACACCATTATAAAACAACCATGTTTCTCAGCAAAGCAAAGTGCCATAAAAAAATGTCAGGGGGACTACAGAAGGCAGCACTAACTGTAAGTGAAGAAAAATAGAAGAGAGTTCAGCATGAAGAGACACCAATGTTCCAGTGACAAAATGTCATCAAACAAGTGTAAATCCTACATAACCTTGCAGGAGCAGAAAGGAATCAAACATTCTCATGCAGGACAAGACTGGCTCAAAGAGGACTATAATAACGTTCAAAACACTAAGCCATATGGATGGTAATTAAGATTGCTTTCTACACAGCAGTAAAATAGTTCACACATGTCAATACAGTGCTAACTACAGGTTCGATTGCATACAGAGCCAGAGGCAACCAAAACCACGTACCTGTTTTCTAAGGTAGCATGGGGAAACTAACACTGGAATAAGCCATCTTGATCAACTTGCTAACATTAGAAGAAACAGGAGACAATGTGGAGAGAGAACAAGGAAGAAAAGAATACGTAACATTTTTGCTTTACTTAAGTAAGCAAGCAAGAATTATCTTGATTAGATAGAATCACAGAATTATCAAGGTTGGACGAGACCTTCAACTTCAACCCAGTCCACCCAACACTACGACCTCTAAACCACTAAACCAGAACACTCAGTGCCAGATCGAGATGGCTCTTGAACACCTCCAGAGATAAAGAGTTGATGGGAAATTTTAAATTGTTTCCTGTCCTTCACAGGAATTGAGCGGTAAGTTCAAAACCAAAGGGACTGAGTTAGGGAAAATTAAAGTCTAATGGATAATGCTATTTGCAAAAAAATCCAATTAATGCCAAATCTTATTTCTGAAGAGATCAGCTAATTATCATCTAAGGTCTCTGCCCAATAATACCAACATGTCAACAGAGGTGGATCACACAATATTCATAGGAAACACACAGACCTCTTATCTTGCCAACTAGCTCTCATAAACTTGGAGTATAGTAATGAATTCCCATTAGGGTTAAGAGAAGGACCAGCTAAGTAAGAGCAATTCCATAATTCCTGTTTCTCACAATAAAATGTCCTGATTTGGACACAAACAGAGAAATACAACTCAACTGCTTCACAGCTAATAGCAACATCTCATGAGAGTAGAAATCCTAATTCAATCATGCTACTAATAAATGCAAACAAAACAAATCTGTTGGCAGAAGTAAAAGGGATGGGGAGAAAAAGTAATGAAATTACAAGAAATAAGAAGAAAGAAGAAATAGTAATATTCACCACAACTGATTAAGATCTGCCCTTGTGACACCACATATGATGGACAATGCAAGATCTCTGCCACAGATTAATAGCTAATTGATACACAGAAAAAAAAAAAAAAGGAATTTGAAATTCCAAGGTCTTAGTCAGCATTAAATCAGGACAAGGAAAGAGGAAAAGACAAAACAAGTAGCAGCAAGTAATTTTAAAACTAAGGAAAATGCGAGGACTTGCTGAATCATTTATCAAACCTTAGGACACGATAGCAGTATATATAAAACATGTATAAAGGAGTTTGGAATTAACTCTTAAAAAGCACTATAGGAGTTCCAACACAAAAGGCTAGTCTGTGCTAGGCAGAGCAGACTTCAACTGTAATCATCCAGATTAATGCAGATGTGTGAAACTACACTAGGTTCTGCCTGCACACTTCCTTATGTGCACCACATACTCCGACATCTTCAAAAAACTACAGAGCATATAGAAAGTTATGTAAGATTACCAAATACGACATCATTTCTATTGAGCTGTAAAGAACTTCCCGATCACTGGCCACAGGACAAGTAACTGACAAACTCTGAGGATTAGCAATGGAATGTTTATTTTATCAGGTCTTTACACACGATGTTTCAACCTGTGCTTCTGCAGAACATTGACTTTGAGGCACAACTCCACAAACAGCACTGAAACATAAAGCACTTGTCTGCAATGGAAGTAGGAAGTGGAGTAATAAAAGAGTAAACTCTGCATAAACATATGCAATAAAGGCAAACTGCAGATGGTTAAGCCAGTACCGAGCAGCACTGTATGACATGTAACACCTATAAATCCTCAAAAGCTGAAACAGTCCACACATCAAAGTACTTTCCTCTTGAGAAAGTTAAAGGTTTTGAACCAACAGTAACAGTGATGTAGAACCCAAGGCAAAAAAATCCATCCTACAGTAAGAATTACAGTTCAAGTGCTGACTTTTCAGTATATAAAATATTTTCAATATTAGATAAAAAAAAAACAATCAGTACTTTTCTTCTTATCACTTAAGTCACTGCAGTCAAAGAAGAGGTTTATCCTAAGAATAAAATATTACACACTTCTGGGTGCAGACTGCCCTCTTGTTTTTTCTACTTGAAAAAAAAAAAAACCACATTCGTCTAGCACTTCTAATGATAATATTTTGCGTAACACAGCAGTTTAAAGAAAACCTTTTTGTATCAACACAGCAAAAAACCTCAAACCTTCTATTGTCTAACAGGACTATCTATCTATTCAAACAGAAACTGAATAGAATTTTTCAGCCCAAGAGTTACTTCTTAGTTATCTCTACAGCTCTGTATCTACAAGGCAGAAAGAACAGACTTGATCACCAACCAGGTTTTTTCTTACTTACATAAGGATCTCATGTAAAGCAGTTTAAGACCAACATCAGACCAGACTAGTGATCAACTTCTGATATAAAGGTGTACACCTTATTTGTTTTCTACAAAATACCTATAAGAAAGAAGCAGCAATAAAGTAAAAACACAGACCTTTTCTGGGTTTTTTTTCTAAAAATCAAGAAATCCATCACCAGAATATGCAAGACTTGCTTGGGACAAAGGAAGAAGAGTTGTGTAAAGAGAATAAAGAACTACCTTTCCCCTCATAACAAATTGAAAAGTAAAATGTATCTGTGGCATTTTCTAGCCATGTTTCTTACAATGTCCATAATGAAAAAATGGGGCACTGAAAATAAAGTCCTACTGAAAAGCTGCTGCAGCAGCACTTTTCCATTTCGACTTCTATTCAGCACAGATACTGGCAGTATTGGTACACCATACCAATCCAACATACAGAGATCAACCATTACTAGCACTTTGCCTCTGCAGATGTAACAGCACTGGGACATTATCTGTACTTTTTATTTTTGTTTCACATGTAGTGCTGACCTATACAAACCTTAACAATGAGTCATTGCTTGCCATTATAACAAGGGCAGGGCCCAGTGACCCTGCCTCAGAGATGGTTACAGAAACCATCTCTGAAATCCAGCCTCCCTAGTGAGAAAGACAATCCACATATCTGCTAACTGATGTGAGGAACACCAGGGCTTACCTAAAGGCTTTACCATGCTCTAAGAGCCAATCTTTTAGCTGCAGTATTTGCCCTAAGGTGGTCATGAAAGAGAAACAACTTCCACCTCTTCCAACGTAACTGCACTTCTCTGACTAGACAAACTACTGGAACGTGAAGGCAGTCTTCAAAGAGTGCACACAACCAGGAGGTGAGAAAGACAACACATGGGGCTACAAGAACATACTGGAACTTCTTCTCAGATTGATTTATCTAAAATGAACAAACAAAACCAAGAAACCCCAGCCAAAACCAAAGCCACAACAAAGCAGCAGCCCAGTACATTAAAAAAAACAAACGAAACCCCCTCCTCCTCCTCCCAAAACTAAGCAAACACAGAAATAACAAAAAGAATCCATACAAACTGAGCTTTACATTTACTGTATGGTTTGACACTGGTAAGTTCACTCAGTCCACATGTGTGAAGGGCCTGTGTCACATATGGCAGGTGTGGGGCCCCAGGGGAAGTTCATTCTCCACAACTCAGAGCAGTGACAGTAGTGCAATCACTCCATTCCTTCTCTGTGCAGTCAGACTGCAGCTTATCTCTGCCTGGTTAGGAGGGTTTAGGGATAGTATCAGTTTTAATGAAACTAACCCTTATAAAATGGAGAAGTGTTTAAAAAGAGTCCTGTAAGGAACAGTGGAAACTAACACTGTGAGTGCAAGTGTACAACAAAATGGCAGAGCTGACACTTCTGCTCCTCCTGTGTAAGCTTTTCATCAGCCACACTGCAAGGTAAAAAATGACAATCTAATGGCAACTGATAAGAAGTTGGATTAAAAAGAGTTTCAGTTATCAAGACTATGTGAAATATTACACCCACTGTTATTAGTAATTACTCTCACCCTAAATGTGTACTGTGCCATCAGATATTGGCCAGTGGTGCCATGAAGTCACTACACCCAGCAAGACATCTAAAAATTAACCATCTAGAACACAAAGACAAACCTTTGTTTTTCCCAGCAATGTTTCAGGTCATGCAATACTCAACCTTGCACTTTACAGAATTTCACTTAGTTCAATGATAAATGTTTAGCCGTCTCTTTTGAGGTTATTTTACCTACAAGCAAGGGGGAAAAAAAGCCACATGGCATCAGAGAATTTACCTGTTGCTGCTGTAAACATGGCTAAAATAATACCAGGAAAACTACAGTGACAAACTGAAGGGCATTTCTTTGTCAGCAAACATTGCTGAAAGACACAGAGAAAACACTGGTGAAGGTCTGAAGAAACAAGTATCAGAAGAAATCATCCACTGTAAGAGGTTTGCTCTGTGCTTGCATCAAAGTACAGATGATTCTATAATGTCCCAGTTTTGGGTGTTTGCTGTACTCTCTTTCAATAAGGAAATACACAAAAAACTGCTTTTTGTGAGCCACTAAAGGAAATGTATTAGAGAAGCTATGTTACGAGCAGTAAACCGCTTCTTTAATTAAAAAAAAAAAAAAAAAAGTTTTATGGAAAAACTGAAAATGTAACCAGCAATGATGCAGTTGCTTTGACTGGAATAAAAACAGTCTAGTATGGGTGATAAATATTGCATCAACCATAAGCAAGATACTGCAGCAAATAGTCTAGAGCCAGTAGAGTACAGGTGTCCCTGATGTTCTTAATTCATGAAAACAAAACCACTAAATAGCAAAATACTTAAAATACTTTGTAATGAGATAGGGAGTGACCACAAAGAACTTTTATACCATGAGAGGTTCAGCTGCTTAGAAGCGCTGTTAACCATGAATAATAGTTTTTGGTGGGGTCTGGGGATGTTGCTTGTTGGCTTGGAAAGGTTTCCATCACTATGTCATTTTGTTACCAAAACTGGTGCATGTCATCTATAAAAATTATTGTACAAGTACACTTTAAAAGCTGGGATACGGAAATTTCTAACCTGTTTAAAAATCTTTCTAAAAGTTTCAGTGGGTTGTGAGCCTGTTTGTTAAAAATACTAAAGCTGCAACCCCTTAATGTTAATATACAAGAACAGACAGACAGGGTAAATATTTACCAGAAAAAAATTTAAGAAGAACCTTTAAATAATTAGTTGATGTGATCAAAAAAATACTACTATGATTTAGCAAGCACAGTGAACAACGCACTTTTTCCACTTGAAGCTATGTATCTTTGCTAGCTAACTTCTTAAGATGTGCCAGTTATTAAATAAATAAACCAAAATAAACTTAACGGACAACTGTACCTTCAAACCACTGTACCACAAGATATTAAACCAAGATTTTAAAAAACAAGAATATTCTTCTTATTTTTTTCAGTGAGTGCTAAAGGTTTTTCTTCTTTCACCAATAAATGCCTAACATTTTCAAATATTAATTAACCTTTATCTCATACTTTTGAAACTCCTATTTCTTGTGTATGTCTTATAATGTAGGTACTAGTACAGGTATTACTACATGTATATAAATTATAAATGGACTATACATACATTAAAGATGTGTGCTTAAATATTAACAGGAGTGCACAAACAAAACTTTTGGAGATCACTGCACTAAGTGATAAAAAAAGCAGAGAAGCCTTCCCCTCTCCTTAACCCAGTGATATTAAGCAAGTCTCAGCTACTAAAAATGAAGATAAATCTGTAATCCCTTTTTCAGAATTAACTATGACTCTCTTCCACATGAGCAGTAATTCAAATTAAATCCTAGTGTTCTGGATGCTAAGTCCAAGAGTAAAGATGGAATTATTTAAGGACAGTACACACATTTACACACAGAGACATTCAAGAGCATTTACATCAGTCACCTCTTCACAGTAAAGGGGGAATGCAGGAACACGAAACAGAATGGTAAAATTTCTCTTTAACTGCTCCTACCCTTGCTCTGAGTTACAAGAATTTTCACACAATTCAAACAATGCTGGAAACAGTAGGAGCTACCACATTTTGAGAACACACTCAGTCTTCACCAATGTGTTCACCTATCACTGAGGGTATACAAGAATAATTTTTTCAGACATTGTTATTGCTGCTCTCTTCAATTTCCCCTATGGTGTCAGTATTACCTGAGAGAACAGATAAAGCGTTTTGCAACAGCCTTTATTTTCCTAACCATTCTAAAACGCCTATGAAGAAGTGGAAAAACCAAAGCAGAGGCAGTATTTCTTGAGACTGCTGTCCTGAAACTGAAGAATAAGCCAGTGGAAATCAATACAGAATTAGGAAAAAAAAAAA
>VXAU01000619.1:255519-271248 GCA_013399695.1 Formicarius rufipectus
CGGCACTCCAGCCTGCCATCCATCCATCCATCCGTCCATCCATCCATCCATCCATCCATCCATCCATCCATCCATCCATCCATCCATCCATCCATCCATCCATCCGTTCGTCCGTCCGTCCGTCCGTCCATTCCCGCCTGCTTCTGTCCCTCCCTGCTTCCATCCCTGCCTGCCTACCTCTCTCCCTGCCCTCTTCCCTCCTTCCCTGCCTACTTCCCTCCCTCCCTGTCTGCTTCCATCCTTCCCTACTTCCCACCATCCATCCCTGTCTGCCTGCTTCTATCCCTCCCTCCCTGCTTCCCTCCATCCCTCCCTTCCTACCTACTTCCATCCTTCTCTGCCTGCTTCCATCCCTCCCTTCCTGTTTCTATCCTTCCCTCCCTGCCTGCTTCCATCCCTCCCTGCTTCCCTCCATCCCTCTCTCCCCCCATGCTGGCGCAGGGATGTGGTTTCCATGGCGGTGTGTGTGGCCCCAGGGGTGCCCTGGCACAGCTCTGCCTGGCCTGGCATGGAGAGGTTTGCTCAGTGTGGAAGACCCGACACAACGCAGCCCCTGAGCCCAGCGATGCAGCGCCGAGCGGTACCGGATTGTGTTTACAGGGTTCGGACTGTGCCCTGGCTGGGGTCTGGCCTTGCTTCTGGAATCCCGGGATCTGTGCCTTGCAGAGGGGTCAGAGTTGGCAAAACGAGACTGACAGTCCTTGCTGCGTAAAAAACCCAACAAACAAACTGACCAAGCAACGACAGAAACCACCCAAAACACACACACACATAAAGTCAAGTAGGTTGCGTGCCCAAGTGCTCCCAGGGTGGCAAAGGAAAATTGAGGTTGTGCTGCAAACAACAACATAGCCCTGCTCTGGGAAGAGGGAGTAGCTCACCTGCCCGAGACTCTGCCACCACATTGTGGGGGTCATTGCTGCCTGACACCAGACTTTTGGACACCTAGTAGGATGCAACGGGTCAGATCACCAGGAGAACATAGTCTGCTCATCAGCAAAGAGAAGGTTGAAGGAAGCCAGTCACGGTGTGGGTATACAAGAGGAAGGCATTCTCAGCAGCTGTCAAATCAATTCAAGCTTGAAGAGCTGGCCAGAATCCAACATCAGAGCCAGAGTCAGTCAGCTGGAGATCTCTTGGGCCAATAGTTTGCCTCATGGTTGCTCTTCCCGGGTGAGCAGTGCTGGTTGCCTCAGTGCTCAGTAGTGTGTGGGCAGCTGACATACTCACCGCCCTTCAGCTGGGTAGCTGGGGTTTCCTGGAGCCTCTCAAGGAGCCTTCAGCCCACCAGGCACAGCATGGGGTTGGCTGCCATGCACAGAAACTCCCTGTCTGACCCACTGCAGAGGCCAGGTGTAGCATATGCACTGGCCCAGCTCTCAAGCACCATGTAGGAATATACCACAAAATCTCTGAGGTGGATGGCAGAGAAAAGATTTTACCTCTAGAGTCAAAAAGATGTGTTAGGAACTGCTCAGACAAGAAAACTGCTTCAAAGTTTACAAGGGTATAATTAAACTGTGCTCCTTACTGAAGTACTTAAGTTTGCCCAAGTCAGCTTAAAGGTGAGTATTTTGTAATAGAAAAGAGCGCTGCAAGAGCAACAGACTGAAGTTTAAATTCAGGAGTGTCAAAATGAAAGTAACTGTTTTAAATTAAGGAAATTAATAACAAAGTAATTTGCCTCACTCCTTCCCATGCACAGGCAGATGTTCAGCCATTCGCAGGAGAGCAGGGCCCCATCACATGTAACAGTGGATTGGAAAGACAATTGCCATCACTCCAAACATCTCCCCATCCTTCTCCCTCCAGGTTTATATACTGAGCGTGATGGCACATGATCTGGAATACCCCTGTGGTCTGTTTGGATCAGTTGTCCTGGCTGTGTCTCCTTCCAACTCCTTGAGAACCTCCTGCCTGCTCGCTGGTTGGTTTGGTTAACTTCTTTTTAGAGTAGAGAAGCCTTAAATACTAGATGTAGCAGTCTTTAGTGAGGCAAAATAAATATATGAAATATCCTGAAGGTGTAACTACACTCTAGGTTATGTACTGGTTTCTTTCCTTTTGCTTCTCTTCTTCCTAAACAACTCCCTCGCCATACTTTGGTTTTTGTCCTGCTACTCTTCAATTAGCTCTAAAACATGTCTCGAGGAGCTCAGAGACCACAGCTCAAGATATAATAGAGTGAAAAAGATTTTCTTTCTATTCAGTAGGCATATGCAGCAGGCATAGCCTAGTTTGCTTATTTTCATTCATTTTCTACCCTGTTATTCTATTTAATTTTACATTTGCTCTTCCTCTGAAAAAGCTATCAATAACAATTTTGGTAAGTACAACAGTCATTATCCTGTTACTTATATGCTACATCTTTCTTAACTTCTTCACGTCTCCTAGCTCTCTCTACTTTGCTTTTTCCTCTGCCCAAAATTCCCTCCTCACGTGAGCCTCACTAACCAGGAAGCTGCACAATGCTAAAGGGTAGAGAGATTTAGAAGAAAAAAGAATTGATCAAAGTTAACTTATGTTATAGAATTAGCCAAAAGAAAGAGAAATTGATTCAGTTCTTGGAGAAAAAACCTAGTCTAAACTTCTTACCAGTTGTGGGCCTCTTTCAGACCACTCTCGTTAGAAATTAATTTAGATTAAGTCTGCTACTTGCTTAGGTCTTGTATTCACACACAGCTGATCAAAAGTAGTTATTTCAAAACAATTTTGTGTAAGATGTAAAGTCTTGTGAGATTTAAATGTCATTAATTCATCAATATTTAAAATGCAGGTGTATTTCTTGACTTCAGTACATAGAAACTGGAATTAAGGAAGAAAAAAGTAAACTAGTGACTATCTTAAATAAATTGGTTAAGTTTGACCAACTAAGCATAGATTTGTTTTTTTATTTTTAATATTTAATTTTATTTATTTTTTATTATTTAATTATAAATTTCTTACATTATTTATGCAATTCCTTAAAAAATATACCAGTACATCTTAATAATCTTAAATTATTTACTGGAGGCTTACTTAATCACAGTAAGAACTTATATGTTTGTGCATAAAAATTATGATTGTAGTATTTAGAGTTACAAAAGGATGTTACAGTAATGATCCTTCAAGCCACAAGTAGTCTTTGTATAAAGAATTGTCAGATTATAGTTTTGGATATGTTTGTTTTCTTGTTTTCATACCATTCTTATAACCTTTTCATTCCAAACAAGAATGATCATATAGTAATTCTTTGAGAGGATTTTAGAAATAAATAAGGAACTTTTCTACTGAGAACAAGTGCCTGTCATGCAGTCAAGACTAGATTCTTCATTCATTTAGCTGTGGTTTGGATTCTGACAATGGAAAAAGCAGGCTGTTTTCTCCTAGTTGCCTTTGTTGTCTTCATTATTTAGTGATACTGTCAGTATTTAGTTTCCTGTAGTTTTGGTGAGGCCGGAAGAGAAAGACATTTTCTGATACGAACAGATTGTGGATTGTCTTGTATTGTTATTAATATTACAGATGGCCTTTGTTATGAATATGTATTTATGTTTGGCCTATGTTTTCAATTCTTCCCACTTCTGTTTTCAACAGCCTCAGATTGTTTTGCTCATGGATGCACAGTTACAGCTGTTGCTGTAATAATAGAAAGTTGTAGCCTTAATCCATGTCCATATGAGCAATTTGATCATTTTAGGTCTGTGGGTTTCTTGTTTTTGTTGTTGTTTTGCTTTGGTTGTTTGCATTGGTGTGTGGTTGTTTGGTTTTGTTGGTTTTTTTGGGGGGAGCGAGGGAAACATGCAGGGAGGGGACGTGCTTAGTAGTTGCTAAAACAAAAAGACCAGATGTACCAAAGATGGATTTCCTACTACTTTTATTTGGGAATTTAGTAAAGCCTTCTTTGTAAGAATCAGTAACTGTTGTAACAATGACCTCTGTGAAGTTGTGTGCTATAGCTGCCTATCATATATGTGTATTCAATTAATTCACAAGATAACTTAAAGAAAACTTACAGAAGTAAAAATAATTATATAAATGCCCAGGTAAAACAAACAACTCCCTATAAAAATGTATATTTAAAGTAACCTGTACTTCAACTAGCAGGCTTTTTCATGCACTACTTAAGGCTGGAGCTAAATACGGTAAAACCTTGCTTTAGACAGGTAGGTAATGTTAGTGAAACTTTTTTATAAATGAACTAATCTTTCTAGTATATTAACCTTCTCTGAGGCGCTGATGTAGTTTGTTTTCAAAAGCTCTCCCTTTTTGAAGTAATTCTATTCATAATAAATGGATTTTGTTAAGTATTCTAAATTTGCTCTTGCAATTCTAATTTTAGTCAAAAATTAGCTCACAAATAAAAAAGTAACAGGTAAATTATTAGCAATCTATGTTTTGGCCAAGATCAAAGGAACCAAGAGTAACTGAAGAAAACAGGAGAGGTGAGGGATGAGGGGACAGGATCAACAGTCAGATAAAACTTATTCCAGAATGTTAGAATCTTCAAGGCTACTGGGTTTGCACGTGATAACCATCACTGTAAGCAGCTTGGCAATACCTCATTTGTAGCTGTACTAGTGGTTAGCACTGTGATTGTTTCCTGGTCCTGGACACCAGAGCATTTCCAATAAGAAATAGGTCAGTGCTGAGCAACACCAGCATCTTCAAGATATATTTTCACTTGTCACCATTTTCCCCTTAGAGCAGGTTGTGTTTTCTTGCAATGTTTATTGAGTGTTTCAATTACCTGGAAAAGTATACGTGTTCAGGTGCAGTGTCCAAGACTGTATACGTCTTATTTTGATTCTTGCCAATCACTTTGAGGATCTGTATCTTGTTTAAAAAGAGCACTTTTGTTTTAAAATCATGTAGGCTTTGAATGTAAAAACAAAGCTCGCTATTTTTTAGGAAAGAAAACATGATGAGTCTTTGTTTACAGAATGAGACTAATTACCTTTATTGCAGGTTCATACTGGTATCTGACAGTCTAAAAGTATGTGAAAGATGGAAAAATAATAAATAAATATTCCAGGAACACCCAGCTAAGATCTTTGTTTCTGCACACTTGTGTTCTGCAAACACCATCTCAATCTTTGTTTTGTAATGTTTCCCACTCTCCAAGTCCTCAAGTTCCTTTTCATGTGTCATAACTCGGCTGTGCTGCAGCAGGGTGAAGGAAGTGAAAGGTGATGCCTCACAAACTAGGTTATATAGATTTCAGTATAACTCTTTTAGCACTTTTACAAGCACTTTAGTACCTTTTTAATAGATTCTCAAAATGTGTAATAGTTCTTGCCAAGAATTCCAATGGACAAACACTGTAGCAAGGGAAAGAACATTTTGTCTGTAGAAGATGTACTCAGAAAAGAAGATACAACAGGCACATTGCTTGATATAACCAAGTCAGAAACCTTGAAATTGTTCCAAGAAGGACAGAGATGATAAGCAAAAGGAAGACAAGATGAAAGAAAAGGGTTGTGGAGACCTCCGACTCATTCAGAGGGTGGGGTGACTCAAAATCAAGTGGGGAGAAGGTGGTGCTCTGGGATGGATAGTTTTGGAAGTGGGTGTAACAGTATTAGATAATGCACCGAATTGTTCATTAGGTAACTAAAGAAAATCAAGAGGCTTTTGGAACTCTGCATTGCACACTTTTGAAGAAATTAGAATTTTGTGCATCCACAGTTATAATAAACGGAATGCTGCCTGAGAAAACTCACCAAATGAGTCTTTTATGGGCTCATTTTAGGCATCAAAAGCTAGGGGAAAGCTGATTCGGCTATTTTGGACAGCAGTGGATACCGGAGGCATTCATTTAGACTTTGTAACCATTGCAGTTGATACTTTCAAAGTTCCAGCTTGGGCTGAACTTGCTAGCTGATTTCAAAAGTTACTGCAGGAGAACATAGCAAATGAAGAAGTAAATAGAGTCAATATAACCATATGAGTAGTGTTCATTAGGAATTCTAGTAGAAGGGTGTCAGTAATGTGTGGGAAAGAAAGTAACCAGCCTTTTAAAGACACTCTCTAATGTCTACTTGCAAAATACTCCTAAAAATCCATGTTTAAAGTTACTTAAAAGATCCCTTCAGCATTCGAAATATGTTAGCTCCTACATGCAGACTTAAGACATCAGAGCTTTGTTTCTGAGAGCTATTATACCATTTCTAGAGCAGATTGCCTTTTTTTTTTTTTTTNTGCAACAGTATTACCATAAAAGTCTTCTTCCTCTGGCACCTTTCTTGCTTCCCTTGTTTTCTTGCTGGTGTATCATGTACTTCTAGTGGTCTCATTCCTGATCAGCCTTCCAAAACTCAGCTGGTTGACCAGCTGGCCTGGTTTGTAGGGCATTGGCCAGATACATGTGGCAGGTGGGATGCCACAGCCAAAGGCATTGCACTGGGCAGCTGCCATAGAATATGCACCTTTGTTTAATGAACTCCCCCCATAAGCTGTCTTCTGTGCTGTAGGCCCTCCTCTGTGACCATGCATTACAGGGAACCCGTTTTTCACTTTGTAAGCATTCTTATATGGCCTTATGCATAAAAATGCCCATTCTTTGCAGTGTGTCACTGCAGCCTTAGCTTTTGTAATTCACTTGGAAGTTAAGAAGCATAAAGTGACATAACTATATGCTGTGTATAAGACACTAAATTTACACCTGGAGTTGTTGTTTGCACAGCTATTTTAGTCACAAGCGTCCCCTGCTCATATTCTAACCTGACATAGCTTACACTACAAGCACTTATAAATGCAGATATTTGGAGCTTCCTCTCTGCCACAGGAACACCACTCTTAGGTGCCAATTTTAGTAAAATAATGTATTTTACACTGACATAATAATTATATGTGACCAAAACCTTGAACATTGTGCCTTTTGTGTACTGAAGTAATACAGTTCTCTCACTAGAGCAAATGAAATCACATATTGTCTTGGTCCAACTTGTATAAATAAGACTGTTTTTTCCCTCTTGCTTGTAGCAGTATAATGGGTAAGTTATACTAATGAGTAGTCTTTCAGTACTTCACTACTTTTTGGAATAAGTAAGTTTATAAAAAGTAGCCGAGTGTTTTCAGTTATTGAGTCTTTAGTATAGATCAGCTCTGAGAAGACCTGTTAGTGTGCAGAAGTCAGCTCAAAGCTAAGGTGTGTTACTTAACCCTACTGCTGATGGGAAAAATAGACCAAATAAATTGAAGGAATCATATGTGAAGTGTTTATTCCAGTTACTAAATGGAGGATAAACAGTAGCTCTGTCTGAAAGAGGAATAATCCTTCTGTAGTTAACCATAAAACACACAGACCATGCAGAAGTCTTTTAAGAAGGCCTGCACTATATTGCTCTGTACAGCAGTAACAATTGGCTCTCTGATGTAGAGAAAGGTCAAAAGCAATGACTTGGAAGCTGAGAAGAGTCACAAATAGAACAAAATAAATTCATTTGTTGAAAGTGTTTAAACTGTCACTAAAAATGTAACCCTCAAAATATACCTGGGAGGCACAGTAAATGAGAATTAAAATTATACAATAGCTGCAGGAGAAAAAAGGCTACAAAATGTTAATTGCAGGGATTTTATAGCAAGACACTAAAGACATAATAATGTCTCTGTGTCTGTTTTCTCGGGACACTAGTTATGTAATCCATTTTCCAATAATGTAAATGAAAGAATGGCAATGGGACCTTCTCACACTTTTGAGGCCTTGTGTGAGACAGTTCATTACTGTATTAAATGTAGATCTCTGTCCTCAGGTCTTACTAACAAGATGGGATAAAATTTCTGTCTGAAACTATTGATGCCAGGTTTTAATTCTTCTACTGAAAGATTGGAAGTAGAAATGAGAACTCACTTTAGTAGGAAGAAACCCTTAGAGTCAAGAATCTGTTAACTGAGGTGAAAAAGAGCTCAAAGAAATGTAGGAGAAATACCGCTATAGCCAGACTATCATTTAAGGCTCCATTGTCCAGTCATATGAGGCAAGGAAATAGGAAGAGAGGTCTTCTGTCATGTGCTCTAAGATATTAAGCTGTATGTGAGGGCAGGAGCATAAAGAAAAGATAAAAGATAAAAATGAGCTCATGCTAAATGTGAACTCCAGAGGCAAATTGGAAAGCTTCATAGGCTTGTTTAGAAGGTGGCATGAGTTAGAAGAAATTGTAATGTGAATTTTACAATTTTCCCTTTTGATTGCTTGTTTCTGCTACAGTGTGTAATTTTAAGCGAACAAGTTATTGTTGTCCTTATAACATGTCTGCCCATGGAACTGAATCCTTTAATCTGACTTTTCTTCATAGTGAAAAATTCCACTATATGTGGTGCCTTGACCTCGACTGCCTTCTAGATACCCACAGAGCTGTTTTCTCACTCCTCAGCGTCAGCAAGATGGGGAGAAATTTACATAAGAAAGCATGGGTCAAGATAAAGACATAGAGAACACTTACTAAGTACCATCACAGGAGAAACAGACTGGTTTGGGAAAAATAAATTAAAATAGAGTTCTCTGCCTGGAGCATCTCACCCACTCCTTCACTGACCTTTGTGTCTGCAGAGCTGTTTCACATGTTTTGTCACTTCTCTCTCTCAGCTGTTGTGCATCATATTTCACAATTTCTTATATAAATTTTCAAGAGATGCCACCACTTTGGCTGCAGGGCTCATTTGTGTCCTGTGTCCATTGGAGCTGGCTGGAACCACCCAGAGCAGCCCTGGCTGCTCCTCACAAAGGCTGTCCTTGTGATGGTCCTCCCCAGTGACCAAAATGTGGCCCAGTAGACCCAACACAGTAACAAACCAGGTCATTTTTACAGTAACAAGAGCTCCAGTATCTTCACAAAGTTTCATGTTGTACCCTGACTTGAGCTGCCCACTCTTCTTGAGAAGTGGCACTCCCTAATACAGAGACTAATAAGTTTTTCTGGTGATTGACAGGAACTGGATATGCATCCAGGTAACAATAGCCCTTCTGAGCCTTTCAGGGATTGTGCAGTACTTATGCTGAGACTGGATAGTTCTTTTAGGCACAGCTTGGGAGACACAACTCGAGACTCATCTTTGTGCCAGGGCAGGCCATGAATTATACATGTGCCAAGTTTTGCAAAAGAGATTTAGCAATTTTCTCTTCCTTTTGATGGCTCTGACAAAGTCATTTGCTGAGATGCTTCTCTGTTTCCTGAGGAAGTCCAAGTAAATTGCTAACTGTGTGGCAAGACTGTGAGGGATCTAATGAGTGGAAATAAGTACACTGTGTGGTACTGCAGGAAGTTGTGTTCTTACATCCTTGCATATATATGCATCAAATACAAAAAGCCTTGTAGCAGCAGAAAGCAGGAGGTATGGAGCTGACAGTGAACACAGGCTGTGCCTTTCTATCACAGGAGGCTGGGAACAGCTGGCCCCTTCACAGCTGACAGAACTTCCTGTCCTTAGTCAGGATCTGGAGGGAACTGGCAAGAGTGTTCAACCTGTTTCAAACCTGAAAACCACTCAGTATTTGAAATTTAAATCAATCTCCTTAGAGGGACAGCAGTAAGGAGCTGGCAAACCATGTACTGTTTAAAATATATGTCTCTAAGGCTGGACATGTGCTTGTTTTTAGCATGATATTCAGGACAACATGTAAGTAAACTTTTGTGTTGGGACAGTGGCAGATCAGATTCTGGACTTTTCAAATTAGGCGTGCAGAATCATAAGACATCTTGTCTAACGCTCTGGAGTGTGACTCTTCAGGTGCAGAGTGGAAGTAAAAGCACTGGTGTAACTCAGAGATTTTATCAAACTTAGTAAATTATTATGAAACAGGAAGGTGAAATAACATTGCTTGTTAAACAAAAATATCACAGTGAATTGATACTTTGATGTTCATGGCAGGAGTGCATTTGGCCATTCTGTGTTTCTAAATTGAGAACATTCAGTGACATGGATACTGAGCATTCCTCTGCATACCCTGGATAAAGCATCAGGGTCATATAATTTCAAAGTGTGACTCTTTAAGAGACCTACAGACATTTAAAGAAATGGATAACTTAAAATTCAAGAAGTGTCCAACTGAGTATATATGGACAGTCTTAGTCTGATCTTTTAATTGGAAATACATAGAGAAAAAAAATAGAAATCCTACTTCAAAAATACATGTCTTTGGACTATCCATTTAAGAAAGAAAAAAAATCCGAAACTCAATAACTTTAATATTGATCTAACTGTTGGGATATTGTTTTCCACTGAAGGCATGAATACAATTGAATACAATAATATGGCCTAATTAGTGAACCATATTGGGTGTCCTAATTTAAAATAAACCTTTAGAGCTCAGTTAGTCCTTCTGATTAGTCTATGGCATCCTGATGATTCTTATTTAAATGTAATTAAAATGTTCACATTAAATGACACACCTCAATTCAGCTGGTCATGCAAAATGTTGCTTTAATTTTTTTTAATTGAAGATACTTTAATACACCAGAACTACTATCACATCTTTCTAAAAAGGCAGTCTTAAAATACAGATACTCTGCTCTCTCCTCTCTCCTTTTTGATGTCAAAACTTAAAGAAAAATATAAATTTGATTATTGATTTTGGAAGGGACAAAGTACTGAGTTTTATTTGAGTTTCAGAAAAGAGAAAGAATGCAATTTCTGTCTTAAGATCCAGGAAATGTAAGTCTGATAGTAATTTTGACTTTGACTTTGCTATGAAAACCAGGTAGGAAAATATTTTCACAGCATTAAGTATTATGGTAGTGTGGAATAGGAATGAGGGCTACCTTCAGTTTATTATGATTTCATATGGTTTACCAAGCAGTTTGATAAATCATTTAAAATACATGCTGACATAAAGGAGTACATGCATTGTCAAACTGAGAAAGCTATTTACTTATGCTATATATTACTAAATTTTATTCCTGAGCTCCAAAAATTACAGAAAAGAAAAACTAGTGAGAAAGACTCCAAGATATAAAAAGAATGTATGTATATGCCTTGCTTTGATGCACTGTTGGTATGAAAAAATTCCGAAGTTGCATTTATGAAGGTGGGTAGGTAAATATGAAAGTGATTGTGAATTGCTTGAGTTCACAGAGCTGTATAAGATAGATCTGGCAGTTAAGCAAAATCTTCCTGTTTACAGAAATAGAGATGGATTATGTTTGATGAGATATCCTATGGTAGACAACAGCAATATACTTTCAAAATCACTTGATTGAGGGTTTCCCATATGAATTTTTAAAACAGAGGCTCTTTCAAAACATGTTGCTTTGTTTTATTTTGTTTTTACTGAGTATGTCACAGTTATAAGGTAAGTCAAACCTGAAAAAAGTTGCTTGCAGCTCATGATTCCATAACATGAATTCTCCTCTTGGAAACTTAAGATACTCGTTTGTTTAAAGCAAACCAAGGAATGGAATGAGCTTGCCCTAAATGGTTATGCATAAATAAATAAATAAATATGTCTTAAAGTCATTGCCCTACTAGGTAAGAAATATTTGCTGTTGCAGTGTTGTTTTGGGGAGTTAATTTTTTTGTTTGTATTTTTTAATTTGTTTTGAAAATCAGCACTTCAAAAAAAGCTTAGGGGCCCATGTAAGCTTGTAAATGAGAGTGATGGGATGTATGTCTCTGCCTCAGATAGAGAAGCCTGGATAATAACCAAGACGTGTTGCTTCCTACAATACATACTAATTCTTTCGCATTTGTAAAGAACCTAGGATTTTGAAGAATCATATTATGCAGAAAGGACCATTTTGGAATGTTATTTACAAATTATGATATTAATGCTGGCTCTCCTATTTATTTATGAAGCATATCTTCAGCAAAAATGAAATTAAATGAGATGTAGTTTATTCCTTTAGTAGCAATGTAAACTTGGGAATCAGAGTTTAAGGAGGGAAGAGGTAAGAGTAATCAGAACAGGTAGTGAATTCATAGTTTGGGTTCTCTGTTGACATATAAAATATTAGCTTAATTCTTTGGTCTTTGATTCAGAAGTGGGATTTGCACATGCATTTTTCTTGTCTGGGAACCTAGACATTAAACTTAGAAGCAGTCATCAATCATTCCACTAGAATGTAAGATATGTCACAGTACTTTTTCCATTATAAATTTAAAACAGTCATAGTGAAAGGCCTTATTCATGGTGAAACATAGGATCTATACTGGTAGTTTATGAGGGAAAATCTTAAAGGTGTTCTCAAAATTCTCTATAATAAACCAAATTTCAGTCAAAAGTTTACCTTTAAATTCTTTGCTGCTCTAACTAAGTATAAAGGCCTATAAAGTTGTTGCTGGGCTTATCCATACTGAAATTGTTAGCCAACCTTTTATTAATAGATCAAAAAATGGGGAAAAATATTTTCTGTATAATTTGTTTATTCTTTTCAAGGAAATATGAAGAGGCTGCATACTAATTTGACTCAAAAAATAAATACATCTTCTACCATGACCCACACATTCCCATCTACCAGTATGGAAACTCTACAAGATAATTCATGGCCTGAATTAAAGAGGTGCTTCTTGCTGTTTGGAGTAAGAAGAAGTTATGGATTAAGATAAAGATAGTTTAATAATGAACAAGAGAGGGAAAAAAAGAGCAAGTGATGCTAAGGCAGTAAGTCACCATCTCCAACCGGCACATCAATGGCCACCTTGTGCCTGAGGATTGGCTACATTGGAAAGACTGCATACACAGTTCTGGCTGCTGAACATGCTATTAAATGGCATATGGAGTTTGCAGTTGGACATTTGGGGTTACATATCCTGGCTCATCTCCTCCCAGCCTCTTGCTCATGCCTGGCCTGCCCAGAGTGAGAAACAGAGAGGGCTGTGACTGTGCAAGCCCAGTTCAGTAATCAGAGCATCGGGGTGCTGCTAACACTGCTTTGGTCACAAATGCACAGCACAGCACTGTATGGACTGCTATGGGGAAATTTATCTCTGTCCCAGCCAGGGATAGTGGAAGTATACATTTACTCCCAAATGATGTTTTCAAACTCTAATGCATGACCCTATGGTGCAGCTTTTTATTAGATACCCTTCACTGCTTTGTTGCCACTTCCTCTTTTCTGTACGTAGAGAGCGTTATTAGATCTCAAAAGTGCTTTCAAGCACATTTCTGTTATGCAAAGTAGGTTACAGTTCCTGTGGAGCACTCTGAGAGAGCTTCCTTAAAAAGCACCCCCAGCTGCATTGTGTTTGCACTGAGGCTGGGGCACTGCAGAGGTGAGAGGTGGAGGAGGCTTCTGCTGTTGTGCCTTGGAGAAGTGTTCTGGGCAAGGAGACTGCCATCATCAGAGACCACTAGAAAGTGCTCCTAACTTCACTCATGCAGTGGAAGAGCTGGAATGGATGTGACAAGTTGTTAAGGTCAGGGACCTGAATCTTCACTGGTAGTTACTGTGCAGTCACTGAATGGGGATTCACAGTCTGGTGCTGTCCAGGTCTGAAAATTAATGTAATTCTAGATTCTAAATGCAATGTTATGTATTTATGTTTTTGTACTATGATTAGACTTGGGTGATGTTTTAAAATACTTTAAGCAAATGCTACCTGACCTTATTCCATTCACCTCTAGGGAGTTCCATTTTTGCATCCAACTTCTTTACATAATTTCTTGAATCCAGTCTAAAATCTTACAAACTTTGCAAGTATGTGACTTTAAGTCCAAAGCACAATGCGGGACAATACAGACATCAAAATCTGATTTCAAATTTTGAGGAACTGTCTGACATATTTTACATTACCTTAGTTAAGACTTTGCTGTTCTTCTGCTACATTAGCAAATCCGTGAGAGTTACTTTTCATGGTAAAGAATAATTACTTTCTCTATTCTCTTGCATGTTTTTCCCTTCCAGAACAATTAAATTGGATGAAACTTGTTTAGGTAAATAAAACTTTGACTGACAAAAAGTATAAAAAAATAAAGAAAAAAAGAGCATAGTGAGGAGCATCTAAAAATATTTTTATGTGAACATTAACACTTCCTCTGGAAGACTGCATAATAATTTCCTTATTTATTGAAACCCAAGAAGGACCTATTGCTTTCACAATTAACCAGTGCTGAGATTCTATTCTTTTTTCCTTTTCCTTTTTCTAATGTCATAAATTCATAGAATGCTGGAATGGTTTGGGTTGGAAGGGGCCTGAATGAGCAACTGGTTCCAACAACAACAACATTTTGCCTGTTATGTCCCTTTCATATAGTGAATAACCTAAAGAAACAGCAATGTCTGATGGTGTATTCACTAGGGTTAGTGTGAGCTGTTATTAGTCCTAGATAAGTTATAGTAAACAGCCAAACCCAAATATATACCCGAAGAGAACAGCAATCTAGGTAACAAATGAAAACTAAACTGTCCTGTATCAAACATTTTTAGAGGGATATAGAGGATTTATAGCTAAGAAAAAGTAAATTTTATTTTCAGTAACCTAACAGCCTTAGTATTCAGAAGTGTTTAAGGGGAAAGAAAAAAAGATAAAAAGAAAAACATGAAAGAAAACTCCAAAGTCCCTAAATCCATTTCTTTCATTCTCTGTACAAGTATTTTGCCAGATGAAATACCAGTTTAGTCTTGCAATGTCACTGGAATCATCATAAATAGGTATGAAAAAACTGACCTTTTTCACATGATCGAAATGATGGGGAAGATAATTTATTCATCCTAAAGGCCCATTTGAGCACTCTGCTTGATACACTCAAAATTAGCACTATGCTCTCCCGCTGCAAGCTTTTGCACATGGTTAAGCCAGGCTTGTCTGTGTAGTTTTCTGTGTGCTTGCTTAGTGAATGGTGCCTTTGGGTTTTTGTATATCTCTGAGTCCAAGCTGCACTAACACTGCAGCATGGTTGATCCTGTCCTAAAACTCCACATCGGCTCTGAAGTCCTGTGCAAAATCATCCTGTAAGAAGGACTGCTAAAGCTGAATGATTAAAGGCTTACTGTAGTTCTTTGTTGTACTGCCCCTCATACTTCTCTACAATCCCTATTCCTGCTTTGTCTTGCAAAATTGAGCCTCAGATATGCCTGTGCAATAATAAGTATTAGCAATGCACTCTAAAGTTAGCACATGTTTTGGATTGTTCTCTGTCACTGAAGACAGCGGTGTTGAGACAGCCGTGTTCTGAGCATGAGTTGATATACGAGATGATAAACTGTTAAATAACTTCCTTACTAGCGCTAAGATGTAAAAGCACAACTTGTTGCTATATCCAAATTCTGCTGCCAGAATTCCTGAAACTTGTACCAGCAGGGGTAAGCCAATGTTTTTTTAATTTTCTCATTTGTATCCTGCAATAATATATTAATATCATTAATAATAATATTCCTACAGTGGCACATTTATCTTTACAGCAGTAACTGCTAACATAGGACTAGACTGAAAACTTGGAAATATCGGTACTTAAAACTACGTTTTCAGGGATTTTGGCTCCCCCTAGTGAAAAGACATCAACGCTACGGTGGCGCATTGGCTCGCCCGTTCCGATCCGAAAGGGAAAAATCATCCCAGGATGTTTAATTAGCGCATTGCAGCGGCTCCGCCTGTTGCACAAGGACATCAGTGCGGGACTTGGCTGTCGTAAAGTGTCCATACTGCGTGATCTTAAACTAAAAGATGTCATTTTCCTGAGGAGAATAATTTAAAATTAGTTTCGGTCCAAGTATGTAGAAGAAAAAGATGCTGTAAGATTGACAGGTGTTGGTTTGGGGTTTAGTTCTGGGATTTTTTTTTTGGGGGGGAGGGTATTTTTTTTTCTTCTTGTTT
>VXAU01000619.1:276707-299633 GCA_013399695.1 Formicarius rufipectus
TTTTTTTCCCTTTTCCTTTCCCTCTGGGACCTGGAGGGTTGGGTGGGCACTGGGTGAAAACCGACACAGTAAATCCAGAGTGTTTAGCACAAAAGTCCTAAACTTGCCCAGAATCTCAAAATATTCGTTGCTTTGCCTTTTGCTCTGGGTTTCTTTTGAGTATACATATCTCTATAATCTTTGTTCTGGGGACTGTGTCAGGACATTCTCACCTACTGTAATATCTTAAAAAGATGACATTTGTTCTTGCTCAGTAAAATAGTCATAAGGAATGTTGTGGGTTTTCTTCCTTATTTCTTTTTCCCTAGCCTCTACCTGTCCCTTTAATGAAAAGCTGTGGAGTTTCTGTATATGAGGTGATCCTGTAAGAAGGTTGATAAGTCCAAATCTTTCTTTGTTCAGTTGTATCTCACAAACAATACCCATACGTGTTGTGTTTCTTTTTAGGGCAGCCTTATGACTTTTCTCAGTTCCTGGCCAAAAACATTCTACATTATTTTTTATGTTATTTTTTACAAGAAAGCAAAACAACTTTATGGACCTTGAGATCCTATTGTACACCCCTTTGTGTGGGTCCTCCAGGTGTTCCAGGAGCTTTGGTCTTCTCCTGGGAGAGACTGGGGGCAACTGGGATCATCCTGAGATCATACTAACAGAGACTGGAAGTGACTGGAATCATATGGGGAGTGTCTTTGTGTCTGAAGGATGCTAGATTTGGAACGAAAACTATACTTAAAACAAAATTAGATTTTTCTTTTCCAATTTTATTAGTCTGACTAAAATAGGTAACGGCTCACAGTTTCAAAACTGATTGTCTACTTTGAACTTTGAAAGTCTGTATTCCTGAATGAATTACCTACTGGAACGATGAGACAAGATTTCACTATAGGAAAGCTGCAAGGATGTGTTAAAACCACATTAAAAGTTTCAAAACAACATGCCCACGAGAGTCTCTATATTCCCTTCCTCCCTGACCACACTCTGGAGTACAGCAGAAGAGACCCGTGGTACAGATGATACATCTGGGACACTGAAACAGCTCTGCATCCATGTAATGATAACCTATTAAAGGTGAAACAGAGGGAATTTTGAGATGGCAATGTCATGGGTGTTCCTTTGTTACTAACTTACCTCCATCTAATCTCCTGCTCACTGCTGTTTAAAGCTGTAATGGTCTTTGTAGCTGAGGTGAATATCAACAGCTAGTCAAGTCAGAAATGAACCTAATATATCAGTACAGGCCTCTTCAAGCCTGTATCTAACTCTTCAGACTATGGATGTCATTATTTTAAAAACTAATATAGACTTCTACAGAATTGCTGAAATTATTAAATCTTTTACAATGGGGTAAAATGTGTTAATTAATTCAAGTCAGCATAACTTAAATCTTACAACTAGTATGCAGAGTGAGGCTTTTCCCTGTGTCCACAGAAACGAGAGACCCCTTGACTCTACTGACAGCTGATCCTCGGGACTGTAGAGCAAGTTCTTCCCAGTATGTGCCAGAATGCTTCCATGGGATGGCAGCATTGGCAGGTTTTACTGCCAGTGATGAGCTGTACTGGGATGGTGGAAGTGCAGGTATACACTTGTGCTTTTTGTCACACAGGTGTGTAAAGCCTGACAGAAAGCTAGCATGAACTTTACCCACTGCAGTGAGATTCACATCTGTAACAGTGTAACATATGCTAACAGAGCCTGTAAAAAGACATTTGTGAAAACTGGTCTGTAGAAGTGGTGTAAGGTGCATCTCTTATATGAGAAACTTGTGTGAACAGCCTCACAGTGCTGTCATTTGCAGGCTTTCCACAGTTGTTTGCTTGTGTGGTGTTTGAAATGAGAGCTCAGTGCAATTAGTTACGTTCAGAACTGTGATTACGGCAGTGAAGTCTGTTTCCTGCTTTCCTTCACAACCCACTCACCGTCCCCTTCCTGGGAGCCACTGTGTTAAATGTGGAGTCTGGCTGATGTTGGCTGGAAGTGGGATCTAGTACTTTTCACTTAAGGGTTACTATCTGAAGCATTTTTGAATTTTCTGCTGGGTCTCTGTGTGATACAAAAGGACGATGATGCTCTTTATAAGCAAAAATGAAACCTCCCTGTCAGTTCGGACAGTAGGTGGCATTTGAGTTCGCTAATAGAGCTCAAAGCTTCAGGCAACTACTCTCAAATCTGTTCCCACTGCGCCTTGTGAGTCTGTAAATATAATTTTTATAACTGTAGTACTGTTGATCTGACTTTATTAAACTGATTTAATAAGGTCACAAGAAATACAATTTACAATTTTCACATGTAGCACATATTCCTGAGGACTAATAATCTCTTTGAAAGCAAGTATGCTTTCGATGCACAAATCAATTTTGTAATTTTAATTTTTATTTTCTTAATATACAAAATATAAAATTTTATACTTCTGCATTTTAGTTATCCATTAATATGCATTTTATTAATAGATAATTTTAATACAAGGTGGTAAACCTGATATTTAACATGGAATTGTATATTGGCTTGACTAGCCTGTAGGCTAGTAGTAGTAGCTGACATTTGTTCCTAAGTTTTAAAAAATAATAATTTATGAATGAGATGTCTCAGGATCCTTCCAGGTGGCCCAGTTTGGAAATTGCATGTTAAATCACTGAAACGGTGATTTTAAATTTATCTCATTCTGCACACAAAATAAGTAGGTGCCTGGTCCCTATTGATTATAGGTTGTTTACTGGTATGCAAGATGCTATTTTAGTAAGCTAATAAAGAAATAACTCTTCCTCAGTCTTGATTTACAGCAATTTTCCACACACCTGTTTATTTTGAGTTTGAAATGACAGGTGTATCTCTATTCATCTCTTCAGGTGGCACAGATGAACAAACTAGATGGTAGTGTTGCTAAATAGCTGCAGCAAAAAATAGTTCTGCCCCATTCTATACTCACCCTGTTCTTTTTTTGTCAGATCTAAAAGTGCTGTATTAAAATAATTGGACCTGCTTGTAAAGAACTATCAGTTAAATGACATTAGTGTGTTGTATCAAAAGAAAAATTAACATTAAAGAGTAAATAAAATGGCTCTGAAAAGGAGGAGAGTCAATGACAGCAACCAGTTTAGAACTCCTGATTTTCTAAGTGTCACTCTTTTGTGTATTTAATAATAATGATATCTTTCTTGGAAAAAGATCTAAAGTTAGAGTGAACCACTTATTCATTACAACACCTCTCCTTCCCTCTCCTTTTGACTCTGTCTCCATGCATGGAGCTATCAAAGTGCCAGGAAGACTCCCTGGTCTTATCTAAATGCAAATACATCTGGTTTTATAACCTCTATGATCTCTACATTGATGAGATTCACTTCTTATTTGACTGCCTGAGCTGTGCTCTAAGCATCCTGTGCAGATGCCTGGAATTATCTGGTCAGGCAGGAGCTTTTGTCACTGAATTTTGTGTTGCTGGTTTACTGTGACCTTAACCGTGTGTTGCTGGTGTACCCTTGTTTTTGGCAGTTCTGGAGCATGGCTGGGAATTTATTGTGTCTCAAACTGAAATAAATTATACACAAAATTATTGTTTTCCATGTCAAGCTTTTGAAGTTGTACTGTTGTGCTGATAGCAGAATGTTGTATCTGTTTCCAGGGATGTTTTTGGACTGACAGATCGTTTGAGCTACCTTCTCCACTGCTCATCATTGAGCCACTCTTGCTGCCAGCTCTGTGCCTGTGCCCACTCAGGATCCTGTACATCTTTGGATAACACAAGCTTAATTATAATTGCTTTGTTTATATTACCTACTCAAAGTGACATGCAGCACAGATTTTAACTTGACTCCTGTTTTATTAACTTAATGCAGCAATTTTTCTTCCCACTATATCTTGCTCAATGTGCAAACTGTGCTTAGTCTGAGACCTTTAAAATGGTGTTATCATGAGCTGTGTCAGTTGTAATGTAGAATTAAAAAAATCGAAAACAGTCACCTTTTATTTGTTGTAAATATTTTGAGCTTTTGGTAGAATTTCTGGCTTACTCCTGTGTAGTTCCTGCAACACAGCACAATTAGCCACAAGCAGGATAAAAGTCTCTGTGTAAGAATCAGATATGGAGGCAACAAAGGGAACCTTGTAGCTGGTGCCTGCTACAGGCTGCCCGATAAAGTGGAACCTATTGATGAAGCCTTCCTACCCCAGCTGCCAGAGTTCATATGCTCTGGTCCTGCTGGGGGACTTCAACCAGGAGACTCCTGGACTGCATGGATGATAAGACTGCCTGAGGAACCTGATGTACCTGTGGGACCCAAAGAGATGCATCCCAGAGTCTTGAGGGAATGGTCTGATGGAGGTTTCAAGCCACTCTCCATGATGTGGAAAAGTCATGGCAGCCAGGTGAGGTTCCAAGTGTCTGCAAAAAAGGTAACATTGGAGCAGTCTTTAAAAAGGGCAGGACCAGGAGGACCCTGGGAGCAGCTCGCCTGTCAGCCTGACCTCTGTGCCTGGGAAGATCATGGAACAGATCCTCCTAGAAGCAATGCTAAAGCACATGAACAGGGAAGTGATCCAAGACTGCCAGACCAGCCCAGTGGCCTTCTGTGATGAAGGGACTATGCCAGTGGACAAGGGAAAGGTTACACATGTCATTTATCTGGACTTCTGGAAAGCCTTTGACATGGTCCACCACAACATCCTTATCTTTAAATCAGAGTGAAATGGGTTTAGAGTGTACATTATTTGCTGGATGAAGAATGGGTTGGATGATTGCATCCAGAGGGTATTGGTCAGTGACTGAGAATCCCCATGGACATCAGTGAGAAGTGGTGTCCCTCAGGGGTATGTACTGAGACAAGTGTTATTTTAATATCCTCATTAATGACATAGATGGAGGAGTTTAGTGAACCCTCACCAAATTTGCAGATGACACCCACTGAGTGGTGCAGCTGACACACCTGAAGGATGGGATAGCATCCAGAAGGACCTGGACAAGCTCACCAAGTGCTCCCAGGGGAAACTCATGTGCAAAGTGCTGCACCTGTGTTGGGGCAACCCCCAGTATCATCACAGGCTGGGGGATGAACAGATCAAGAGCTGCCCTGCTGGGAAGGACTTTGGGGTGTTGGTGGGTGAGAGGCTGGACATGAGCCATCCATGGGCACTCACAGCCCACACAGCCAAGTGTGTCCTGGGCTGCATCCACAGCAGGGTGGGCAGCAGGGGAGGAAGGGGCTTCTGCCCCTCTGCTCTGCTCTGGTGAGACCCACCTGCAGTGCTGCCTCCAGCTCTGGGGTCCCAGCACAGCAAGGACATGGACCTGCTGAAACAAGTTCAGGGGAGGCACCAAAATGATTAAAAAGATGGAGCAGTTCTCCTATGAGGAAAGGCTGAGAGAATTGCAATTGTTGAGCTTGGAAAAGAGAAGGCTTTGGGGTCATCTAATTTCAGCCTTCCAGTTACTGAAAGGATCTGAAAGGAGAGATGGAGAGAGGCTATTTACAAGGGAATGTAATGGCTGGAAAAGGGCAGTGGCTTAAAACTGAAAGAGAGAAGGTTTAGATACTAGGAAAAAATTCCTTACTGTGAGAGTGGTGAGGCACTGAAACAGGTTGTCCAGTGAAGTTGTGGGTGTCCCATCCCTGGAAGTGTTCAAGGCCAGGTTGAATGAAGCCCTGAGCAACCTGGTGCAGCAGAAGGGGTCCCTGCCACCTGGCAGGAGAGCTGGAGCCAGGTGATCTTTAATGTTCCTTCCAAGCCAGGCTATTCTATGATTCCATGACTCTGTGAATTCCAGAATCTTAAAGCATATACATTTATCTGTCATTCTGTAATATACTTTACTAACTGCAATTTCTATGAGACACGGAATGGATGGAAGTAAGAGTATCAAGTGAATTTTTCCATTTTCTTTTCCTTTTTTTATGTGCTTTATAGTTCAGAAGTGAATATTGTCAGTAACAGGCCAGACACAAGGGAAAAAAAATACTGATTTAGATGAAGATTGACAGCTAAAAATGATATGCATATTCAGTTGGTTACAGTCACTAAATAATGATGTGCTATTATTATCAAGGTAGGTTAAGCCCCTGTGCAACTTAAAATAATGTGCTGCTACTTGTGAAGAGAGAATCTCAACCAGAAAAAAGCTTTAGCTCCTTCTGGGAGCAAGTCCCTTCTCTACTGCTCTTCAGAAAATTGTTACTTCACCATTTATTATCTTAGTTAATGATATATATTCTTTCTTGTCAATAAAGACTTTATACGAATAATACTGAAAAGTAATTGAAAATGGCATGCCTAATTCTGTTCTTATTGCTCTGGGTTAACACTGAAAACTTGGAAAAAATCCAGACATAAATACTTTTTGTTAGGAGGCAGTGGAGGGAAACTGTGTGAATGATGGATTCATTTTGACAGACTCATACTGAAACAGGTTTCAAGACCCACTCTGTCTGAGTGTCCTGAATCCGAACACTATTAGTAGCTGATAAACAAAACACAAGATAGGTAGTTGAATGAATCCATGGCCAGCTAAGATGAAGAGGTGAAAATGTCACCAGAACTCACAATATTCATGTGCTTCTAGTATGAAAGGATTTGCCATTCCTTACCAGAGCTGGAGGCTTCTCTTTAACCATTATTTGAAGAGAACTTCAAATGCATTGATAAGTAGTTAGCACATAATTTAATAGAGTACAGAAATAGTCATGGACACTAGAAGATTTCTTATAGACATATTTGTAATCCAGGACCAGGCTGTTTTAAAGAGTAGCACTTAAACTGGAGTTAAAGCGATGGGGGAAAAAAGTGGTTTCTCTCCTTGTGAAGAAGAGGTGGAATGAAAGCAACACAGGTTTGGGTGTCACATGCATGTCAGATGCTGGAGGTTACTTTGTGTGTTTGATTAATGATACTTTTTGTGTGTCCAGGGCTATTTTTTCCCTCTGTGATACATTGCACAGTGTTGGCTTGTGGAGGTGCTTAGGGAAGGATGTTCTCTGTCCAGTCCCTGGAGTTTACCTTGGCCCAACATCAATTAGATTCAATGATCTTTCCAGAACATTGCAAAGGCTACTTTTCTTATTAAAATTATGGGGGAAGGGTGAAGGTATTATTTAATACAGCTACAAGGTAAAGATTTTTTATTGTGATTGAGCTGCCTTCTGCCTAAACCTAAATGCTGTTTTCATTTGAATTCTTAAGGCTTACTCTTAAAGACTTCTACTTTCACTAGGCTTGCTGTGTGTGTCTGAAGGTACTGATAAGATATATTTTGCTGGTTCTCTCGGCTCTGTTATGCTCCAGCTTATGGTCCAGTCACTGTTTCAGTCATTTAATTCCAAACCTTGATCAAACATTTGGTTTTTCAGCTGGCAAATCTCAGGGGTCAAGCTTTTATTTTTATCACTTGTTTTCTGGAATGGAGAAAAGATGTGACACATTCCTAGGGACAAACGTTTCTGTTGCACAGTTCAGTGTGGTGGGACTATTTTGAATATCAGCCTAGCTGGCATCATGAGAAGTGCTTTTAGTAAAGAATCTGGCAACATCTGATTTTCAAGTAGTACTGGAAAGTCCAAGAAAATTTATGTCTTTTTTTTTTTTTTCTATATATTTATACAAGTGAACTTATGTAGACGGAAGTATTTGATTACTAAAGGCATGAAGGGATAGGCAGCTGTGTCAAATTCACAGATACTAAGCTGGAAGAAAATATATTCTGCAATGTCTTCAGTGTGTACGATTCTATTGAAATTAGTGAAGTTGTTGACTTTTGAATTAGTGTTCCTTTGTCACACTGAAGTATAATGTATTGGGTTTTTATGTGATAGTATTTTTTTGTTGTTGTTTTGTTTTGCTTTGATATTTTTTTTTTCTCCAGACACACTTCAAGTATTTTTATTGGAGGTGTCTTGTTTTAAAGTAGGCTGTGTAGAGACCATAGTGATTTTTGTGCATTTATGTGAGCCAGTGAGCCCAAACATAATTTTTGACATTGTTTAGGCAGTTTGTTTTTCACCGAGGAACTGGCTCCCTCTTGAAAATAGAATTAGGATTTTGTTGTCATGACAACCGATTTTCGTACTTATTTCCCACAACTCCTACTTTCTGTGTTGCTACAGGCCTAGGGCTTATTACCCTTTGAGTTTTATCCATTGGTATTTCCCAGGGGAGAAAGTATACACCTATATACTATATACACCTATCTGCTTGGTGTATATTCAGACTTTAAATTTTAATTTCTGATACAGAACTGTACCATTTAAATGAGAAAAATGTATTTAACAAGAGTCAGCTGTTACATTATAACCTGAGTGTTTTAATAAAAAAACCCCAAAATATATCTGTTAAAATACAGCTATATCCTTTGGTTTTCCTTTGTGGTCCAAACTGAGTAGAATTTAACCACAGAGTGTGGATGAAATTATGAATGTGTTACTTAAATGGAAGATAATATGGAGAATGGGAGGAGGTCATGATGTATACAAATACTTTAAGCCTGATGTCATATTTCCAACTCATAATACTCAGGAAAATAAACCAGTTTGTTAATTTTCAGAAGTCAATAGCATTTTAAGTCCTGTCCTGAATGGGACACAAATGGTAACCAAATCAACAAGTGAGATGCAAGGGAAAATTACTACACATAACAGCAAAAGGAATAAAAAGAGTAGCAGGAAAAGGCAAATACCTCAAACTGTAAAGTACTGGCAACTAGAAAGCATTGCTTAGCCTGGAAGAAACCCAGACCAGGAAGAATCCATGCACTGCTCCCACAATTGCCTTGAGAACAAGCTCTGCAGTGAAGCCCCAATGTAATGGTCTAGAGCTCTGTGAATGATGGTGTAGACTGTGTGAATGTCTTATACAGTAAACCCATGCCACAGTTACAAAACCCTACACTGTTCAGCTTGCTCAGAGCTTCTCTAATGAGTAAATTCTTACCTAAATGAATAAATAAATTATTAAGGGACAATAGGCCTCCACTGCAGATCCCATCACTAGAGGATGGACCTAATGCTGCGTATGGAGAGGAACCTTGTAAACATACCATATGGTTAGAGTTGAGTTTAAAAAAAACCCCATATGTTTAGCCAGGTATTTAATTTTCTAGCCAGGTAGTTTTTCTCAGATAAATATTTTATTGTATTATATTTCTTTTTCTGTAATCTGAAATTAGTGCTGCCTATTGAAACACTAGATTTGTTCTGATATGGAAGAAAACATATTGCTTATTCAACAAAACCACACATTGCAGGCTGTCTCATAGGGTTATTTTGTTTCAGGGAGATACTGCTCTTTTTTCTATCTCTCAGCCCTTCTGAAACAACATCTGTTATCAGACTTTTACAGACCAAAAAGCAGAATTTCCAAATTCTACACATTGAATACTTCCATATAGTGGTGAGATTTTTCTGAATTACCCATGCAAGATATGAATAAAAAAAGCTCACATTTTTAATTAGAGTAGTGTAATGACTTAACTTTAGGTTTCATCTGTTTGTTTTATTCTTTATTTTGCTTTGTGTCCAACGATGTTTTAGCTTTAGAATCTTGTCTATGATATTTGGCTTTCCATGCCTGATTAGATTTTGTGTTGTTGTTGTAGCACAGAGGATTTGAATAAATTAGTGTAGATAAATGCCAGGGTTCTGGGAAAAGATGCCATAAAAATACTGAAGTGAGAATTCAAACATTTCCCCCTCCATTTTTCAATTAACAAGACTCTAAAATGCCTTTATCTTTGATTACTTTTCCCCTGTCTAACAAGATCTAATAAAATTATCTCTGTGCCATTTAGCATTTATGACGACTGCTGTCTCTCTCTTCTGGTAAATCTTTCTAATAGTGACACAAGTGTTTCATCTACAATTTTGTGCTATTTTGTTATTTCAGAAAACTAGAACACAAGATGCGACTTCTTCTGGTAGGTTGATTGAATGTTGCTCCCCGCTCAAATGGGCACAGGAATGTTCTTATCATTTTCTTTACCTTTGTCCCCCCTCCAGAAGAGGAATAAAATATTGATTCAACCTCATTAACAAGAATTTTTATGCTCTGATAGGTTTAATTTGGAGGAATAAATTAATTTCTTACATCTTTTTAGTGAGGGGATGTCTGCATTAAACATATACCACCTGTACGTCCACAGGCATAATCAGAATGACCTTCTGCTTGAAGGCCATTCTGTCAGGGATGGAGACACCCTTATTTTGCATCAGCTTTAATGATATGTGGGCACACTGTGTCTGAAGAGTTCACTCAGCAGCCTGAGAAAAAACTGAGCCAGAAAGGGAAAACTTTTGTTTTCCTGAAGACCATGGCACTGATCTGATTCACTGCTTTGCTGCACGGTCGCTGGTACATTTGGGTAGAAGGAGGAGAACATCAAAGCTAAATAGAAATGATAGGTGTAACCTTTTTAGACATTCAAGTTAGGAAGCAGAGAGGTGTGGTTAGTACATGTGTATGAGCCAATTTTAATATTACTGAATACTACTATCTAGATAGCCAGAGTAACTTGTATTTTAACACATGCTGACTGAATATTTGTTGGGGGAAATGTTTGTATAAGGCTTTCAGAAATTCTTGGCTTGTTTTATCTTTGGCATACCAGTTGACCTTGAAGACAGTGATCATATTTTCATGCTGATGTGCAATGGGTTGTGATTGAAAGTTGGTTTTTATAAGTGCCCAGAATGTTACATATGACATTTGTAAACGGGCTACCAGTAGACATCAGAAAGGCAGTGGGAGTGTTTAGACCAAGTTGCTCAAGGCAAGGCTTTGACTGACAACCTGGCCCACTAAGGGAAAATGTAAGAGTGGGCACACTGATTCAGCCAAGTTTCAGACCGTCAGAATCTTTTCCCAGCAGGATCAATGGAAAACCACCTCTATGTGAGAAAATAAACATATGATGCTTCATCAGAGTGGTTTTCAGCCTCTGACCATTTCCAACTCTATGGGCAGTCTACTTAATAACCCAAAGTAGTTACCCAGTTTCCATTTGAACCCATAATTTTGTTTTTTAAATTTTTTTTTTGCTTCCACAGTGCTCTTATGTTTTCCTTCACTCAATATATCACTCTGTTAATTTCCTTTGAATCAGTTCCTGAATTATTTTGCTTGAAGTTCTCTGAGATTCATACTGGAGGACACTGATTTTTTTTGGTCTCATAATACTATTTCTTGTTTATACAGTTTTACCATTGTGTCCCCAAGTTACCTCTTTTCCAGACAGAAGAGTCCGAGCCTAGCTGGTCAGATCTCATATACTGCCAATCTCTATATATTGTTGCTCTTTTCTGAACCTTTTGTTTCAATATATTGTTTTTGAGTTGAGAGATGCATATACAATTTGAAGTTTGGAAGAAATATTCATTTATAGTGTAGTATTACAGTTTTTTCTAATTTCCTAATATTCCTAATCTACGTCTTGCTTTTTGACTTCTACCAAATACTAAGCCAGTGATTTCATGCAACTGTGTCCAATGGTTTAACTTCCAGCCATACAAATGTCTGTGGACATTTGGTCTGTTCAGACTGGAGAAGAGGAGACTGAGGGGAAACCTCATTGTAATTACAAATTCCTTGTGAGGGGCAGGTGGAGGGACAAGTGGTCTCTTCTCTGTGGTGACCAGTGACAGGACCCCAGGGAATGGCCTGAAATGGAGTCAGGGCAAGTTAAGGCTGAACATTAGGGAAAAGTTCTTTTACTAGTGAGTGACTGACCACTGGAACAGGTTCCTCAGGGCAGCAGTCTGAAAGATGAATACATGATTTGAAACTTAAAGATGACAAAGCTTGTGGCTGGAACGAAGAACTTCTTACTAGCTTTTGCTTTCATGAATCTTGTCTTGACAACCTTGTGTCAAAAGCTATGTCAAAGCCCTTCACTGTTTTGAAATTCGTTGCATTTTTAAATTTCTTTTTATCTTGATTAGCTCCAAGCTAAGAGAGATCAATGCATATTCAGAATTCTGCACATCAGTATCACAGAATCATGCAATCACAGCACAGGTCAGATTCGAAGGTCGTGTTGTTGAATGTTCTTGAATATTTCCACTGAGGGAGATTCCATAGACTCTCTGGGCAATCTGTTCCTGTGTGCAGTCACTTGCACAGTAAAGAAGTTCTTCCTCATATTCAGGTGGAACCTCCTGTGCATCAGTTTCTGCCTGTTCCTCTTGTCTTATTGCTGAACACCACCGAGCAGAGCCTGGTCCATTCTCTTGACATCCTCCCTTAAGATACTTAGAGATACTGATGAGGTGCCCTCTCAATCACAGCTCATTGAGGCTGAACACGACCAGAGTTTTCAATCATTAAAAAATCCCACTACCACCAGCAAAAAAACCCATGTGTTTTTGTGGAGTATTTCAGTAAGGAGCAAGGTCTTCATCAAGTGACTCCTATAAACATCGTCAGGGGAATATCTATTTTTGAATAATATGGCACTTACTTTTTCTAACTGGTAGTGATTCTGATTTAAGATTCAGAAATGAGAGCTGTATTGACAAATTTATTTTAGTTTTGTTTGGGTTTAGTTGTTAATAACCACTTTTCACTAATTGAGACTTGCAACAAATTCTGTGAGTAGTGTTATTGAGAATGACCACCTCCTGTCAATGGCACTGCAGTGAGGCACAGTTGGTTTGAATAAGGTTTATTATTACCTGCTTTACTCATTTTGTTCTGTTTGCTTAGATTATCTTAAATTAAACAGTCTTCTGAAACAAAAAAGAAGTACAGCCCCTTCCTCCTCTTCTTACTTGTTTAATTTTGAAATCTCAATACTCTTTTTTGTATCAATATACTTACTGACCTCCTCAGTCATATTGCAAAATTTTAGTGTCAGTTTGTTTCTCAAATCTTTTGGAGAAAAAAGATGGTTGGAGTAAAAGAATGTTAACTTTTCCAACTTTAATAGTTTATTTAAAGTAACTGAGAGAACAAAACTCTGCCTTTGCAGTCTTCGTTTTAGCACTGCAACCACTGACCCATCCTTTCTCTTACATACGTTCTTATATCAGCCAAATGTAATTAGTAGTTTTCTAATTCAATCTGGCTCTCTAAACATTAAAAAGTGGGAGAGTATAGGGAGGTAGTTTGTACCTTAGATTTAAGGTATGAATAACTTCAGAGAAGAATGTTTTCATTTGTAAGGTTTCTTTGTGATGAATTTGGAAAGCCTAACCACTACCTTGTTAATTAGTGGCAGATACAATTAATATAATCTAAAATGGACTGTTTATAATGTAAATAACATTTATTAGGTTCTCTGTGGTTCTTCTCTTGGTTGGAAGCTGGAAAGAAATCATGATGTGCAAAAGCTCTTTTAAGAATTTTAGCTTGTTTTTCACAGCAACAAAATACAGCATTTCAGATGAGCTTTGAATAGTTATTGAAACCGATTTTTTAAAAATACTTGGTCAGCTGCCCATTGCTGCTCTGTGTCGTATTCAGTAATATATCTCTTTTTAAAAGCATCATATGTACCTGTTGTTAAACCTTTCAGGAAAAACTTACTTTTCATCATCCACTACTGAAAGGAAAAGCATAATTTGAGACAGACCTGTATGTAGTTAAGCTTTTTACAGAACTGTCAAGAACAAAATTATTATTATTATCTTCAACAATAATGGAGTTCTGTACATAGCTGTTCTAGAGTCCTATTATTTACCTTTTCATACATTAGGGGCTGCTCCTTGACTTTCTGCACAGGCATATCTCAATGAAGTTTTGATTCAGCACTTAGCATGTTGTTAAACCCAGTTGAAACAGAGCCCAGACGTTTAGTCTCTTGGCATAATTTTCTTATATGTGAATGTCTTGAAGCCAGGATGTTAGAACAGTGCCTGGAATTTTTCATAGAGAATTTTAAAATGCACTTTTTCAGCAGTGAACCGATACAGCTTCATAACTTTTATGAACTTTTATCTTCTGTATACATTTCAATTTGCTAAACTTACACCATAATGCTCTTATTGTTGAATATATTGATTCCTTTTAGTTTGTCCATGGGATTTGCTCAGTCGCCTTTAGTGCATTTTTAAAAATGTAACAAATCAAGAGTTATGGAATCATAGAACTTTAAGGACTGCAACAGGTCTTAAAGACCATCGAGTTCCAAACTGCCTGCCATGGGCAGAGTCAGCTTCCACTAGACCAGGTTTCTCAAAGCCTTGAACACTTCTGTGTTTGGGGCATCCACAACTTCCCTGGGCAACCTGTTCCAGTGCCTCACCACAGTCACTGTAAAGACTTTTTTCCAATTATCCAGCCTAAATTTCTCCTCTTTCAGTTTCTACACGTTATTCCTTGTCCTGTCACTACAGTTCCTGACAAAGAGTCTTCAGCTTCCTCACAGGCCCCCTTACTGGGGGTCTGGGATACTGGAAGGCTGCTATGGGGTCTTCACACCAAATTCTCTTCTTCAGGCTGAACAGTTGTGACTTCCCCACTCTGAATCAATTGACTGTGTAGGGACTCCGCATACTTAAATCTGTGATAACTAAATTTACTGTGATCCCTCAGAAAATGTCAGATTTTCCATTTTCCACCCAACAGCGGTTTCCCCAGTGATTCATCTTCAGTTTATACTAGAAACTGATAAGATACTAGACAGCTATCTGCAAGTGACTGTGCCTTTAGGTGGGATGTTTTACCTCAGAGATTTCTACCAAGATTCTGCCTCCTTGTCATGAGGAAATAGCTAAAAGACTGTGGTCAAATAGCTTAAAGTTACAGTGCAAAACCTAATCCTATCAAATTATTATTATTTTGGTGCTGAAGAATGCTGTGAGACATTTGAAAATTCTATGCAAGTAGGAGGCAATAAACACAAAAAAATAATAAAGACTAGAAAACCCAATTATTTATCCATGAATGCAACTAGACTTTAAAAGTGAAAAATTATTTATTGACTTCTTAAAGAAACACAAATATGCTTCCACTCACACTTTTTCCTTTGTTTACATTCCAACATTTCAGCTAGAAATGCTCCATGTACTTGAAATGAAAAATGAGTCAATAGCTCAGTCTCTTGTCTGTGTTCTACATAACAAGGAGAAAAAATGGCTCAGCAGCCTTAAAACTACAGTGTAGAAAGGGCTAGAAACATTTTCCAGGTGACAAGCTTGGTCTTATGGGGCAGCACAGAATATAGGTCACAGTCTTTTAAAGGTTAGAGTTTAGATTAGGTAAAGATTAGATTAGAGCGAAGATTGTCCTAGAAATTAAAAGTCTTCACCATTTAAACTGGGAAAGATTTCCTAATAATGAATTCTAATAACATGCCAGTCAAGTTAGAGTTTGCTCTGTGATACATTTACTTTGCAGGAAATTTCAGAGTTCTGCATGGCTGTGTTTACCCAATATTATTTTAGTGGTTTGAAAAGATTCCTCCTTTCAATGTCAGTATGTTCAGGGGAGGAATCTGCTTTACATAATGGAAGGGACACTGCTCTGCATTGCATTCAATNTGTAAATGAAAATTGTTAAGAGAAATATCAGGCTGAAAATGGCAACTCAAGAGAGGTGAGGCTGCCTCAGCTCCGTGCCTACCTGTCCAAGCAGTAGCATGACCGAAAATCTATTGCCTGTATGCATGTGCATGCACAAAGCACACACATACAGCTGAACTTTGTTTACTTGGAAAGGTTTTGGTAGCAAGAAGCCTGTTGGGGTGATTTCTGTGAGGAGATGCCAAAATCTTCTCCCATGTGTGACATATCCAGTGCCAGCTATCTCCAAGATGGACCTGATGCTGGGCAATGCTGAGCGCATCGGTGTCAGTGGCAGTGCCTCTGGGAGAACAGATTTAAGGAAGAGCAGCCAGAAGAGGAGTGAGGGTATGTGAGAGAAGCACCTCTGCAGGCACGAGGGTTAGTGAAGAAGGAAGGGGGAGGAAGTGCTCCAGGTGCCAGAGCAGAGATTCCCCTGCATCCTAGTGGAGAAGACCACTGTGGGGCAGCCGTGCCCCTGCAGCCCCTGTTGCACCCCGGTGGAGCAGAGATCCATCTGCAGCCTCTGCAGGATTCCATGCTGGAGCAGGTGGATTTTTGAAGGAGGTTGTGCCCTTGTGCGAAGCCCGTGCTGGAGCAGGCTCCTGGCAGGACCTGTGGCCCCGTAGAGAGAGGAGCTCATGCCGGAACAGGTTTGCTGGCAGGAGCTGTGGGCTCACAGTCTGGATCAGTCTGTACCCCGTCACCCCAGACTGATGAAAGTTTTGTTTTTTAATGTGACCTTGCTTTTTAATAATCAAAACATGAAAACCTGCTGTGACTACATTGTTTGGTGTCAGATAGAAAAAGATCAACTACCTGTGCTATTCTANGTGACTTCCCCACTCTGAATCAATTGACTGTGTAGGGACTCCGCACACTTAAATCTGTGATAACTAAATTTACTGTGATCCCTCAGAAAATGTCAGATTTTCCATTTTCCACCCAACAGCGGTTTCCCCAGTGATTCATCTTCAGTTTATACTAGAAACTGATAAGATACTAGACAGCTATCTGCAAGTGACTGTGCCTTTAGGTGGGATGTTTTACCTCAGAGATTTCTACCAAGATTCTGCCTCCTTGTCATGAGGAAATAGCTAAAAGACTGTGGTCAAATAGCTTAAAGTTACAGTGCAAAACCTAATCCTATCAAATTATTATTATTTTGGTGCTGAAGAATGCTGTGAGACATTTGAAAATTCTATGCAAGTAGGAGGCAATAAACACAAAAAAATAATAAAGACTAGAAAACCCAATTATTTATCCATGAATGCAACTAGACTTTAAAAGTGAAAAATTATTTATTGACTTCTTAAAGAAACACAAATATGCTTCCACTCACACTTTTTCCTTTGTTTACATTCCAACATTTCAGCTAGAAATGCTCCATGTACTTGAAATGAAAAATGAGTCAATAGCTCAGTCTCTTGTCTGTGTTCTACATAACAAGGAGAAAAAATGGCTCAGCAGCCTTAAAACTACAGTGTAGAAAGGGCTAGAAACATTTTCCAGGTGACAAGCTTGGTCTTATGGGGCAGCACAGAATATAGGTCACAGTCTTTTAAAGGTTAGAGTTTAGATTAGGTAAAGATTAGATTAGAGCGAAGATTGTCCTAGAAATTAAAAGTCTTCACCATTTAAACTGGGAAAGATTTCCTAATAATGAATTCTAATAACATGCCAGTCAAGTTAGAGTTTGCTCTGTGATACATTTACTTTGCAGGAAATTTCAGAGTTCTGCATGGCTGTGTTTACCCAATATTATTTTAGTGGTTTGAAAAGATTCCTCCTTTCAATGTCAGTATGTTCAGGGGAGGAATCTGCTTTACATAATGGAAGGGACACTGCTCTGCATTGCATTCAATTAGTTTTGTTTCAGGAATTTGGAATTGTGTAGTGTAAATTGCTGGACATATATTTACTTCACAGTGGAGATGAGCTCTGAGGTATTGGTTTCTTTGGTTGTGTGGAGATTTTAGGTGGCACCGAAAGCAAAATACCTGCACCCTGTCTTTCAAAACAGTAACTGTTTTCCTCATTTGCTGGGGCACCTGTGATTTCTCTTGGGTAACTGTTGAGTATTCAGCTGTTTCTGAGGTCAATAGGAGATACACTCTGAAACTTGCAATGTTCAGTACTCTGACACAGAAGCTCCCATGCATCTTAAATTTGGGGGAACATGATCTTTTTGAAGTTCATTTTTTCTTTGCCTTGGCTTATATTCATAAAATGGAGATTTTAATTCTCAGAGAGGTGCTTAAACTTCATATGAATTGCTTTTGGATATAGGAGCAACTGGAACAACAGTTCTGTGGTTTTCCTTGAGGACCTTTCTTCCCTTAAAAAAACGTTTGGTCCGGAATATAGCTGGAGAGGTAGCTCATAAAAGATAAAGATATATANCTATTGCCTGTATGCATGTGCATGCACAAAGCACACACATACAGCTGAACTTTGTTTACTTGGAAAGGTTTTGGTAGCAAGAAGCCTGTTGGGGTGATTTCTGTGAGGAGATGCCAAAATCTTCTCCCATGTGTGACATATCCAGTGCCAGCTATCTCCAAGATGGACCTGATGCTGGGCAATGCTGAGCGCATCGGTGTCAGTGGCAGTGCCTCTGGGAGAACAGATTTAAGGAAGAGCAGCCAGAAGAGGAGTGAGGGTATGTGAGAGAAGCACCTCTGCAGGCACGAGGGTTAGTGAAGAAGGAAGGGGGAGGAAGTGCTCCAGGTGCCAGAGCAGAGATTCCCCTGCATCCTAGTGGAGAAGACCACTGTGGGGCAGCCGTGCCCCTGCAGCCCCTGTTGCACCCCGGTGGAGCAGAGATCCATCTGCAGCCTCTGCAGGATTCCATGCTGGAGCAGGTGGATTTTTGAAGGAGGTTGTGCCCTTGTGCGAAGCCCGTGCTGGAGCAGGCTCCTGGCAGGACCTGTGGCCCCGTAGAGAGAGGAGCTCATGCCGGAACAGGTTTGCTGGCAGGAGCTGTGGGCTCACAGTCTGGATCAGTCTGTACCCCGTCACCCCAGACTGATGAAAGTTTTGTTTTTTAATGTGACCTTGCTTTTTAATAATCAAAACATGAAAACCTGCTGTGACTACATTGTTTGGTGTCAGATAGAAAAAGATCAACTACCTGTGCTATTCTATTTATCACTTTTAAATATCAACACATGACTATCCTTTCAGTTTTCTGAAATATCATGTCTGATATAATACTTATTGAAGATAAAGGTTAATATCCTGGAGCGCCTCTCATCCAGGTCTTTTAATGCTGTTGTGTGCCTGTTATGAGGACTTGCTAGTACAAAAAAATCTAGCTCTAATATAAGGTGTTAAATATTCCCCAGAGCTGGTACTGAACGAAACTGTTACATCATCATCATCCTGAGAAATAACTCCATCACTTGGATTTCTAAACCCTCCAGGCTTGTTACATATGCAGTGCTGACAGAGCAACATTCAATATTTGTCTTTGAGATAACATAAAAGGACTTATTTTATATTCAAGGAAAGATTCTCCCTCCCCTCAGCAGTATAAGCACTGCTCACTTACTGTCTGATCCCAGCACTCACTCATATTGAGCCATTTGTTGAAATTGAATTCCCTGAATCTGCTCACAAAGTAATGACTAAAAGGAATAATCTTGACCTTGCAGAACATCAAAGTTTAATAATTGCACCATGCCACACAGTGATTTTTAAGGGATTTTTTTACAGTTACTGTTGTTCTTATTAATAAGCTGATGTAATTTCACTTAACTTGTTGTGTTCATTGTTTTCTCATACAGTGGCACCTTAGATATTTCCAAAAAGTGTTCCATTCCTATGGATATTCCGTTTCTCAGTAATAGTTGTTTCCAGACTGCTACCTGTGAATTTGACCCTAGAGAGTGTTTTAAGTGTAACTATTATTACACTCATTATAAGTTTTTAGCATCTGTCTTTTATATCTAGGCTACAGCAGATACAATAGTTTTTTAAGTCTCATTTTTAGTGAAATAATTGAAAGCTATAACAGTATCATTCTGTAGGGAATTCAGTGCAAAGTCTGCTGAAGAATTTATAATTGAAACGTAAAATATTGCTTAGATTTTATGCTGTGGTAGTTCCATGTACTTCAAAGGGAAGTTATACTAATTCTGCCTAGTACTCCTTGAAAGAGAGCAGTCTGTAATACATGAAAATGCTTTTTCTTGAACTACTCAACTGATTCCGAAGAAAATTTCCAACCACATTCCTCAAGTGTTTTTATGTGGTTTAGTTTCTGGCACATAAGTTTCAATGATCCAACGACCTTGAACACCCAGATCATTAATGAAGATGTTAAACAGGACAAGATGCTGGGATGCACTGCTACCCCCTGGCTTTTGGAGCAGTCTTTGCACCACTGTTTTTCTCATCCTATATACATAATCATATAATTATTCATATACTCATTATAATTATAATTAATACATCAATTAAAATGAGTGTATTATATTTCACAAACAATATCTAACCTATTACACTAAAAATGAAGTATCTATCTTAAATAACAAAACCCCTTATTTATTTTACAATTAATAAGTGATTTTACAATTGCACATCTAGATATTCTAGTAAAAATAGAACCCTTTCAATTTCCTGTAGTGTGAGATGAATTGAGTATATTCAGCCAGTACAAAGCTGAAAAGAGTAAGACTTGTAATTTTATTCACAAAATCTCCCTTTATTTTTCACATTTATGGGGCAAGGTCTTAAAAATCAAATCTCTTTGGATGAACTACCAGTCAACATAACAATTAATCCAAGACATTTCTGAGCTAAATATCTGCACAATAATAAAACAAGGAAATTTTTCATTGACTATAACTACAACTGCTGCTGAAGTGATACATAGATAGGTCAGTGAAAGATTAGAGAAAGTCAGATTAGAATTGGTTCTATCCTAAACTAACTACATGTTGTACTAGTACATCATCAGAAAACTCCTCTGAGAAGTCCTGAAACTGCTGTAAGCTAAAGAATTTCTGAAGATTTTACACTTGCTTCACACACATCCTTTTTTATGGTCTCTCTCCAACTTCAGGTCAGTGTTTCTGTAAGGATCATATGCAGCAGGAAATATTCTGTATTCAGAGCTGTGACAGCCTTTAAAGAATTTCATGCACTCTTTTCAGGCCATTTCCCCTCCTTAATCTGGGGCACTGGTACTTTCTGCAAGGGATTTGCTTTTATGCCCTTGGACTCCCATGGACTCATGTAATTGAAACCATTGGCACTAGGAAAGAACATCCTTTGCCTCTTTCTGTATTTTCTTCCCTCCATTTCAAATTCCAAGCCGTCAGACCCAATTTTTTTTTTTTTTTTTAATGGACTGGCACTACCAATTGCACAAAAGCAAAGCAAAAAGAAACCCCCACCTCTCCCTTTCCCTTCCCACAATTTCCTTCTTATGAGTACTAGACAGCTTTTGTACCTTAATCAACAACAATAAAAAAGTGGTCCTTGCACAGGAAACAAAGGACAAGATCACGTGGAAATCAAAATTAGTAAGTAGACTTTTTACCAAGTGAAGAAACAAGAGACTAGCTTCAGTGAAGTATCTCTATTACCTTAATTAGAAGGATAAATAAATTTAATGCCTTAATTTGTTAAGTTTTCTTTGACAGCATGAGTAGAACAGTGCTTACCAAGCTCAATCACTCAAAAACTGATCAGACCCAGTAGGAAGGATGCTTTTTTGTTGTGGAGGTCTTTGCTTTTTCTTCTCTCTGTGTTTTCTTCTCTCTGTGGTAATGGTGTGTTTGATAGGCAGATTTGGAGATGTGGTTTCTTGTGAATTAAAACCATTTGCTTTTCAGAGATAAAAGAATGTTGATAAATTAAAACTATTCTGTGAATACAGCATTTGCCTAAACTTGAGCATGGTAAAATGTCTTGCCAAATCAAAATGAACTATAGTTTGTAAGAAGCAACTCTATATTTGAATCTGTCAATTACATAGATTGATGCTGTTTCCTATTCTTACCAGAGATCCACTTGATTCCTTCGAAAATTCAAGTGTTTGCAATGCATGCTTCAAAATAAGATAGAATAAGAAGAGTGGATAATCAAGGAGGAAATCAAGGAAAAACGAGAAGGTGATATAAAAGACTAAAGTCAAGAAGACACCTCATAAAAGTTCTTTAACTAGAAGTCTCATGAATTCAGAGTAATAACAGGATACTAAATTATTACCAAATTACAACTTCAAATCTGACCATCACATGCTTTTTGGCTTTGCCAGTCAGATATTTGATTAGCCAGATGATTTCCCTTCTTTTTTTTCATCTGTCCCTTCCCCCTTTTCTTAGTTTGCCTCACTCCTTTTACTAAAACATGCACACACAACAATAGACACAGCAAAACAATTCATATGCTTTCTGTCTTTTAATTTCCTCACCATACTGAATTTGTCTTTGGTCACACAGTTACCCAGGTTCCTTTTTATAATGTTGTCTGTGTTTCTTTTCAACTGTGTTTCATAGTGTGTTCTCTGGATCTGCTTTTTTCTCTCACTTAGGATATTGGTCCTTCTTTGAAGGGACTTCTTTGGGTTTTCATACTTTCTTATAGCTTAATATTTAAAAAGCTCATTAATAGATATATTTTTAAAATATGTCAAAAATTTAGGCTGCTCTGTAAATATATTTTGACACTTAGGAAGCTGTAAAGAATATAATGTTGAGTACATTAAAGTCTTCTAGTTTTCCAGGTAAAATGCAGAGAGCAGAAAATATATCAACATCATCATGGCTAGACTTCGCGAACGAAGATTTGGGAGGGTTTTACCCACGCTTGCTGCAAGCACATTGATGGCTGATAAGGCCAATGTGAGATAGGTAAGTCCGGTTGCAAAAGGCACAGGAGAAAATCTCTGTAGGTGGTACTATCAGAGCACGGTTCTCTCGGTGTTGTCTTTTCTCCTCCAGGCTGATTCTGCACGTGGTTTCAGAGGAAACAGCAGCATTATAGATTGTGTGTCTCCACATCTCCCGACTAGGGGCCAGGGTGGACCACTGATGGTGGTCAATATGGCCAAGGCTGAGGTGTTGTTTCAGGCAGTCCTTGTATCTCTTCTTGGGGGCTCCTCTCTTGCGGCAGCCAGTGGCAAGTTCACTGTAGAACACAATCTTAGGGAGGTGGTGATCCTCCGCCCTGGAGACGTGCCCTGCCCAGCGCAGCTGCGTTCTCAGCAGCATGGCCTCAATACTGGTGACCTCTGCCTGTTCCAGAACGGACACATGAGTCACGTAATCAGACCAGTGGATGTTTAGGATTGTACGGAGGCAGCGCTGGTGGAAGCGTTCGAGGAGTCGCAGGTGGTGGCCGTAGATGATCCAAGATTCAGACCCATAGAGAAGAGTAGACAGTACGATGGCTCTGTAAACACTGATCTCTGTACATTTCTTCAGATGTTTATTGTGCC
>VXAU01000620.1:0-15543 GCA_013399695.1 Formicarius rufipectus
TCTCCAGCCCACTGAGATCCCTCAATGCCCACTTCTCCACCCTGTTGAGGTCCCTCTGGATGGCAGCACAACCATCAGCTTCGCCGGTTGCTCCTCCCCATCTTTTATCTGCTGCCATCTGCACTCTGCCCCATCACCCAGGTCACCGATAAGGATGCCAAATTATCAAATTACCCCAGGCAACGTTTCTACAATACTGCCCTTGTTTCTGTGACCAGTGTGTCACCTCTCAGGCCTGCTGCTGGTTGGTGTTCTGCAAGCTGCAGGAGCAGAACGCTCCCAGAAAGCCAAAGGCAGGAATAATTAGTAGTTTCTCGTGCTTATCGTGTGGGTGTTTGCAGAGTACAACAACATCTTGCCGTGCTGAGCAAGGACAATTCCAGCAGACCAACTGAGCTTGTGCTGAATTATTTTGGCAGGCCTGGCAGGATGACCAGCGGGGCCACAAAGAGCAGCCACCCGGACCCATCCCAGAGAAGGCTCTGCAGGAGCCCCTTCCTCAGTATCAAGGTAAATTCCCTCCTGTGATATCCCCTTGGATTCCTGGCGTGGCAGGGAGGAGTTTGGATTCCTGCAGGAGGCACTGAGGGCGTTTCTGAGTGCCAGGTGTCTGTGGGAGAAGCTCCGTGTGCTGCCCGTGGCAGGAGCACCGTTTGATGTGGATCTGTCTTCATCCAAGAGCCAGGGGTGGGACAGCAGTGTTGAAATGTAGGTTTAAGTTCCAGGTGCTGCAGGATTTGACTGCAGAATGGTTTGGGTTGGGAGGGACCTTAAACCTCATCTCATCCCACTCTCCTGCCATGGGCAGGGAGGGACACCTTCCACCAGCCCAGGTTGCTCCAAGCCCCGTCCAACCTGGCCTCAGACACTTCCAGGGCTGGGGCATCCATGGAATAACCTGTGCCAGGGCCTCCCCACCTTCACAGGGAAGGGTTCCTTCCCATTATCCCATCTAACCCTGCCCTCTGGCAGTGGGAAGCCATTCCTCAAAGTCTTACATCCTCCTGGATTCGGTGCAACTCCACGTCCTCCAGGTGTGTGTGTGAGGAGCTCTGCAGAACTACAGGCTGAACCTGGGGAGGCTCCCTCTGTCCTGCAGCGTCTTCTTTGTTCCCTTCTGGCTCGATAATTGCACTTTATCAGTAATTTATCAGTAATGGCAGCATTAACATTAATTAACTACTACGTTCAGTGTGGTTGGAAGCCAATAAGTTGGCTTGTTAGAGAGTCTCACCAGCTTGTAGAGCAAACGATGACAGCTGGTGTTAAAGGCTCAACATTTCTCTTGAGAGACTCATTTCCACCTCCAAGACAGAGCTGACCATGCATTCTCCTCACACAGTGATCCTCAGCACAGGATGTTTTCCCCAGATCTCTTGTTTTTTTGGTTTTTTTTCAAGAGCTTAGGTCACCCTGTCCGGTTTCTAAATGACTTTTTCAGAACACAAAACTCCCAGCCCGGGGTTTGAGTGGCTCCTGCAAGGACACAAACCCATTGCACAATGTGGTTTATGTGTTTGAAGTGGCTGCAGGACCAAAAATCACAGCACTGCAGTTTTTCTGGGTATTTATATCTCCAGGGAATGTGTCACAAAAAGTGGTTGCCACATGTCAAACTGCAGCTGAGGGGGCATAACTAAAAATGGCCTTCTTTTGGCTTCCAGGAGCATTAACATTTGGAAACTGGGCAGGAATTTTTCCCTGGGAGGCTGGACAGGCCCTGGCACAGGTTGGACAGAGAAGCTGTGGCTACCCCTGAATCCCTGGAAGTTCCCAAGGCCAAGTTGGATGGGGCTGGGAGCAACCTGGGCTGGTGGGAGGTGGCCCGGCCCGTGGCAGGGGTTGGAAATCTTTAAGGTGCCTTCCAACTCCAGACTCAACCAGACTGGTTTGGATGAACTGGAGCAGGCTGATTCCTCCCAGAGCCTTTTCCTGGCAGCACAGCCCAGTGCCCAGGGTTTGATCACGTGCTGAGCCACGAACCCTTCCTTAAAACAGCAACAAAAACACGTGGAACTATCGTGGCAGGGACTTCCTCGTGTCTGCTGGGGCAGGACAGTGTGTTTGGCTTCCAGAGCCCTCACGTGGGGAGACTTGTTGCCAAACTGCACAACCAACACTGGACACACATGGAAGTGGTTTTTGGACCACCAGGAGAGGAGATGTTGGTGTTTAATCCCCAGCTCTGCGATTTGCTGGCTGCGTAGGACTGTGCGTGTGTCTCTGTTCTCTTCCACACGTGGAGCAGGAGCAGCAACACCTCACGTGGTGCAACACTTGGCAGAGCAAAGCCTGTGAAAATGTGTTAAAAATTGTCTGGAAAAGCAGAAAAACATCAGATTTGTTGCAGGAAAGCTCCTCCCTGGCTCAGTGGAGTTGCATTCATCCCAGAGCTGGTTGTGGAGGGTGTGGGCAGTGGGGTGGGGCATCACTGGCTGTGGGCGAGGGCATCTCAGCAAAGACCTGGCAGGGATGCTGCTCTTCCCTCTGGGCGCTCTCTGTGCCTCACTGTGGTGGCACAGCTCTAGAGGAGGAAGGTTGCTCTGCCCCCTGGCACTGCAAGGGGGTTGTGTTGGGTACCAGGCACCTCTTGTCCCTGGTCTGGGTGTCTGGTGTCACCTCAGCACCTCCTAATTATGCTTCACAGATGTTTATTTAGAAAAGCCATTACCAAACCTCTCCCTTCCTTCCTCCTCAGACTACAGAAGTGCTCCTCTGGATTCTCTGAGTTTCAGTTCTGCTGAGGTAGAGGGGGGATGTTCTAAGCAGGTCTTGGTTCTTCCATGGGAAAGAGGTGCCAGACAGCTGAGTGTGGGGTTGCTGCTGGGAGCACCCAGCTCTGGGGCTGCTCCTGGATGTGTCCTGCTGGGAGGACACAGGTCTTGGGTAAAGGCTGGTGTCTGCAGACCCAGGTCAGCAGCTGGGATAGCCCATCACAGCCAGGCCAGTCCCATCAGTCCTGCAGACCCAAAGTCCAGGAGTCTGTGTCCTTCCTTTTCCTGGCAGAGGACCAGCTGTGCTGTGAACTGATGGCTGAAAACAAACAGCCCCTGGAGCCACACCTTACCTGGTGCTGACTCCAACCCACTGCAGGTCCTTTGCATGACCCTCTCTCTCCTCTGTGCTTTGCTCTGCCTGGACAGGGGAGAAAAAAATACCACCTCCCAACCCCTTTTGTCCTCCTGAGCTCAAGAGGACATGGGGCAGTGGTGGGCAGCTGCTGGGCTGATGCAAACCAGCATGATGTGAAGGTCCTGGATTTAGGACACACCCTGAGTTGTGTGCTGTGGTTGCCTGGAAAAAATGAATGTGGCTTCAGCCTTTCCATCTGACCTCCTGCTCTCAGGAAACAGAGCCTGGGCATTGCCAGGGTCTTGTAGGAATGTAGGAGTTTTGGCAAAGCTGACCCTGCAGAAGCTTTGCTTTGGCTGGGTGATGTTTGCCTGGTTCAGACACATTGCACCCATCAGTGGTGACATGAGCCTGGAAGGGGGAAGGTCCTGGATTGTACCCTGCTTTGAGTGATGCCAACACATCACTTTGGGTGGTAACCAGACCCAAGGGGGCTTGACCATCCTCTTTGTTCCTTGTTGTGCTGACAGAGGAGCAGTTTGACAGTGACCCCACCTCAACCTGGATGAGAATAGGACATAGCAGAATTCCAGGCCAGGCTGAGCAGTTCCTCCAGGTGAGGCTGCTCCATGGTGGGAGCTGGTTGCAGAACACACAGAGCTGGAGCAACGCCCTGCTCTGCTCAGCAAGTGGCTCAAGGTCTATAAAAAGAAGGACTCTGAGGGTGTGGGCATCATCCAAGGCTGAGGGCAGCAGCTCTGGAAGGCCCCAGGGGCATCCAGCCTGTCCTGCAGTGAGGTGGGTGGTCCATCTCCTCAGGGTATGATTGGGTTGGTTGGTTTTGTTCACTCCTTCAGGCACTGGAAGGATGGATGCCTGTGGAGAGCCACGTGGGGAAGGAGATGACTTGCAGCTCCTGTCCTTTGCTGAGAGGTGTGTAAGGGGGATGTCCATCCCTCCCCTCCTGTCCTTGCACAGGTCACTTGACACTTAGGAAATGCTTCTGTGAGAGGACCAGGAGATGGACTCTGGAATGGGGGGGCAGCTCGAGCCACGTGCTGGGCAGCCCAGCACCTGCATGTCCCAAACTCTGGAGGAGCTGAGGTCAGATAATTTTTGGGAAATGCTGGACTTTGACAAGGTTTCCTTCTGTAAGTGGAAAAGAACCATCACATTTTCCAAGGGAGATGTCCTTTACACTCAGGGCTTTGTAAGAAGGAAAGGAAAACAGGCTGATTTATTCTCCCTGACCTTCTCCTGACTTTCTCTCAAGAAGTTGTTTGTTGCTGTGTTTGGAAGGGCTCGCTCCCATCCCAGAAATGCTCCCAACACTGGGGATGGCTTCCTGCTCCTGGTTGGATGGGGACATTGTGCAACTTCCCACTTCTGCTGCTGAATCTGAGGGACAAAGCCAAGAGAAACAAGCGTCATCCCAGCTGAAATGATGTGCTTGCTCAAAGCCACTTCTCAGCTGAGGAAATGACCCCCCACTGTTGTTATTTTTGGCAGAGCTCTGGTTCATGGCTCTATTCATTGCAGAAGACCTCACTGATGGCAGAGCAAGGCTGGTATTTCAAAGGCTCGTGGTCAGAGGTTTCTGTTCAGTAATGGTGCCTTTCTCTGGAGCGCTGCAGCTCTCAATAACCACGCTGGGTGCTCTCTTTCTATGTTGGCAGTTCTTTGTCTTCTGCCATGGGCTTCTGCAGCTCTCCCAGCTCCTGGTCTCTGGGTACCTGAAGAGCTCCATCTCGACCATCGAGAGACGGTATGGCCTCTCCAGCCAGACGTCGGGGCTGCTCGCCTCCTTCAACGAGGTGACAACCAGCTCTCTGCTCCTGCTCTCCCCGTGCTCCTCTGTGTCATCCCATTCTCTCTGTCACCCCATGCCCTCTGTGACACCTCATTCTCTTTGTGTCACCCCATGCCCTCTGTGTCACCCCTTGCCCTCTGTGACATCCCATTCTCTCTGTGACACCCCATTCTCTTTGTGTCACCCCATGCTCATTGTGACACCCCATGCCTTCTGTGACACCCCATGCAATTTGTGTCACCCCATTCTCTCTGTGACACCCCATGCTCTCTGTAACACCCCTTGCTCTCTCTGTCACCCCATGCTCTCTGTGGCACCTCATGCTCTCTGTGTCAACCCATGCCCTCTGTGTCACCCCATGCCCTCTGTGTCACCCTATGCTCCCTGTGACACCCCATTCTCTGTGTCACCCCATTCTCTCTATGACACCCCATGCTGTGTCACCCTGTGCTCTCTGTGTCACCCCATGCTCACTGTCACACCCCATTCCCTCTGTGACACCCCATTCTCTCTGTGACACCTCATTCTCTTTGTGTCCCTCCATTCCCTCTGTGTCCCCCCATTCTCTCTGTGTCCCCCATTCCTTTTGTGATCCCCATGCCCTCTGAGTCCCCCCATGCCCTCTGTGTCCTGCTGCAGGTTGGGAACACCTTGCTGATTGTCTTCGTGAGTTACCTGGGGAGCTGCGTGCACAGACCCCATTTCATCGGCGCCGGCGCTATCCTCGTGTCCCTGGCCGGGTTCCTCATGGCTCTGCCCCACTTCATAACTGGGCCCTACGAGTATGACCAGTCTGTGGCCAGTAAGTGCTCCAGGAACTCATTTTAGGCCTTTTGGGGTAGAAAAATAAAATGATAGAATCACAGAGTGGTTTGAGTTGGAAGGGAGATTAAAGATCGTCCAGTTCCATGAGCAGGGACACCTTTTACCTGCCCAGGTTGCTCCAAGCCCCGTCCAACCTGGCCTTGGAAAATTCCAGGGATGGGACAGCCACAGCTTCTCTGCTCAACCTGTACTGGTGGAAGGATTCCTTCCCTATATCCCACCTAAGGCTGCCCTCTGGCAGTGGGAAGTCATCAGGAAATTTCCTTCTCCAAATCTTTTGCTCCAGCAAATCTTTTAGAAGCCTCCCCTGGCTCCTCAGAAGGAGTGGTGCACAAAGAGAGGATCTGCCTGCCCAAAGCCACTTTCCAGCTGAAGAAAAGGTGCTACTTTCCAACAGGCATCAAGGGAAGGCTTAATAGGTGACTAAGTCATGGCTGCAGACTGGGGACAGGTGCTAATTACAGTTTGGAAGCAATTAGCCACGTGTTTCAGGGATGCTGGTGCAGGTGGACTGGTGTCCAAACACTCAGAGTTGCACAGATTTGGGGGGTGACCATGGAAATCCTGCCATAAACACTACCAGCTCCCCATCCAGTATTTTGAGGCAGATAAGGGTGCTGGAATCAGCACTTCCACTCAGGCAGCTTTGTAAGCCTTTTCTGGGAAAAATGAATGCTCATTTCCCAAGTAGCTGTTCCTAAAATCTGCAGTTTTGCTCATTCACTTTTCTTGGAAGGAATATCAAAGGTCCTGGAAGTGACCTCAGCTCCACTTCTTTGATGGAGGTGGCTTTTCGTAGCATGTCCATCCATCCCTGTGAACATCTGAACAGGAATCTTTACACTTCCTTTGTACTTTCTCCCATCCAGCACCTAAGGGATAAGATAAGAAGGATGTGGAGCTGCTGGAGTGAGTCCAGAGGAGTTAATGGAAATGCTCTGAGGACTGGAGCTCCTCTGCTCTGGAGCCAGGCTGGGAGAGCTGGGAGCTGGGGGGTCACCTGGAGAAGAGAAAGGTCTGGAGAGACCTGAGAGCCCCTTGCAGAGCCTAAAGGGGCTCCAGGAGAGCTGGAGAGGGATTTGGGACAAAGGATGGAGGGACAGAACACAGGGAATGGCTTCCCACTGCCAGAGAGCGGGGATGGGTGGGATACTGGGAAGGAATTCTTGGATGTAAGGTAGGGTGGGCACAGGGTGGGCAGAGAAGCTGTGGCTGCCCCATCCCTGGAAGTGTCCAGGGGCAGGTTGATTCTCTGATCTACTGAGTCACTATGCACCTGCTCCTGTCTTTGGGAAGCTCTTTGTCCAGACAAGCTCCTCAGACCTGTTCCCTTGTCACCCCCAGGCACGTTCAGCAACACCACCGACCTGTGCCAGCCCAGGGACCCGGGGTCCTGGGCAAACCTCAGCCATGCCACCTGCACTCCCCATGCCACCAAGGAGAACCACGCTGTTCTCCTGGTCATGTTCATCGCCCAGGCCCTCCTGGGCATCGGGGGTGTCCCCATCCAGCCCTTTGGGATCTCCTACATCGACGACTTCGCCAGCGAGAGGAACTCCCCCCTCTATCTGGGTAAGGCTGTGGGAGGAGGGGAAGCAGGATGGGGTGGGTGGCAAGGCCAGACAGTGCTAATTTGATTAATGAGAGCAGGGGTTGTTAAAGCCCTTCTGCTCTGCCCAGTGCTGGGAAGGTTTCTGCAAAAAGAGTTCATCTGCTTCAAGTTTGGACAACCAGACCAGGAGAGCTGGGAAGGTTTCCTGCTAAAAGAGTTTATCTGCTTGAAGTTTGGACAAACAGATCAGGAATGCTGGAAAACATGATTTGAGGGAATTGCTGGAATTTTTGGCCTGGGAGTGATAACCTGAAGACAGACAATAACCATGTCCTTCCTTAAAAAGGCTTCCAGAAGGAGAAGAGGAACAATCTGATCTCTGTGTCCACGAAAGGCAGCAATGGGTTTAAGGTGCAGCAATGAAAACTCTGTTTAGATGTTAGGAAAACTGTAGGAAGTGAAAAAATATTTTTAAATTACTTTAAAAATAATTAAAAAACCCTATATTAATATAGGAAGCATCTGAGGAATGGGAAAATATCCTTCAGCATAGGGGCTTGCTGAAGAACAGCTTGGGCACAGGCATAAAAAACGTGTCCCAGAGTGGTGGGATGGACAAGATGGTCCTGGCAGGTCCTTGTAGTCCTTTTCCAACTGTTATCTCTGAATAACATTGAATGGAATGGATTGGAATGGAATGGAATGGAATTGAATGGAATGGAATTGAAGGGAACAGCAATGGGGGATCAAAACCAGGTCATTGCTGTCCAAAGACTGGAAGTACAGCATCAACTTCTGCTCTGGTAGATGATCCAAAGCTCTGAACCACAGCTGAAAGGACCACATGAGAGGTAGGAGTTGAATCTTCCACATGTTGCTGTGTCTTTAATCAGCAATTCATGTAGGAGGGTTTGCTGATAACATTGATCTTCTGGACCTTGTAAAAAACCTTGGCATTTCCTGGATTTCTCATGCCCCCTAAGAGAGGCTCACCTTCTTCCTGGGTGCATTCCAGCCTTTCCAGGAAGCTGGAGCAGCGTGGCAGGGAAGGGCTGAGCCCTGCAGAACCTCTCCTGTGAAGGGAGGATTGGGGTTGTTGCTGTTCAGTGAGAAGGGGGCGCTGAGGATGCTGCCGGGAAACAGGCTGGGCTGGAGGTGGACCCGGAGCATCCTGACCCTGCCCTGGAGCACCTGCTGTCCATGGGGTCCTTTGCCACATGGGCTGAGCCCCCTCTGCTGTCCCCCCCTCTGCAGGAATCCTGTTCTCTGTGACTGTCATCGGGCCAGGAGTGGCTTTCCTGCTGGGCTCTGCCATGCTGCGCTTCTACGTGGACATGGACAAAGTCAGTGGAGGTGAGTGAACCTGCCCTGGGAGGAGAATGGACTTTCAGCCTTCCATGGATCTTCTGCCAGATGCCAGGAATACCTCTGGGCAGGAGGGTTTTGCTGCCAGCCAGCAGTGGGGATGTGGGAGATAACCAAAATCCGGGGAGATGCCTGAAGGAGAAAGATGGAGCTGGAGGATGGGCACCAGCCCTGAGGTGGGAAGAAGCACAGGGAAGGGTGGGATGGGAGGCAGGTGGAAACAAGCAGAAAGGAAATGCTGGACAGGGCAAGAAAGGAGCACAAAGGGGATTTCCTTTTCAAATGACTCTCCCTGAGATGTGCTATTAAAGCGTTTTGTAGTTGTCTCCTTTTTGGCTGCTCTTGAATCTTGGCCTGAAAAAATAGAGGCTCTGTCCTGATTGTTAACAGAGCAGATACTCAGCCTGGAGAAGAGAAGGCTCTGGGGAGACCTCAGAGCCCCTTCCAGTGCCTAAAGGGGCTCCAAGAATGCTGGAGAGGGACTTGGAAGGGACAGGACAAGGGGGAATAGCTTCCCACTGCCAGAGGGCAGGGTTAGATGGGTTATATTAGTCTCCCTTCAGCCTGAAGGTGTCTTCAGCCAGCTGGGAAAAGCTGGTGAGCTTATGGTGGTAAACAATCCAACCTGTCATTTTCCTAGGGCAAAAAGAGAATTATGAGGAAACCCTTGTAGAGATGGGAGATCAGATGTGGCTCCACCAAACCCCAGGTTTAATTGCACCTCCCAATGTGAACGGCTCACTGATGTTAAAGCTCCCAGCCAGGGAGGAGTTTCCCAGGAGGACTTATCTCTTGGGAGGACTGGTTTCCTGGGATATGCTCCTGAGTGCCACCTTACCACAGGGATCACCTTTTTTTTCTGGGGAATCAGTTCTTGTTCAGACTCAGCCTGTTGTGAGTTTGCATTGCGACTTCTGCGTGTCTCATTCTGTCAGTGCCAGGTCCCCTCCCCACGGGGGATGTCACTGCTGGCAGAGTGTCCCGAGGATGGCAGGAGAGGAGGCTGGGAAAGCTGATCCAGGCAGACAGGAGAACGGGATATCATCCCTATTAAAGTATTTTTAAAGGTCAGCTGCCTTTGGCTGAGCTGCAAAGCAGACGCTGGGTGACAGACCAGAGTGGTGGTGGGCACCACTCCAGGGTCCAAGTCCTGCTGCCAACAGGTGATCCTTGTGTGGGGAGACAGATTGTAAACAACTCTTGGAACTGAAATTAACTTAAACTCCAGAAAGAGTGTTTGCTTCTGTATTGACGGACCTGGTGACTTAATCCCCTGGAGTGAGTAGATCCAAGCTTCTCCACAACATGGGTGGGTATCCCTCCTTCTCTGTGGTGGGGATGCTTTCCAGCTGTAGGACATCCTGTCCCAGTTGTCTCCATCTAAAGTGGCTTTTTGGACACCTTGGAGAAAGCAAAGAATGCAATGTGATGTAGCACTATGGGGTGAGTGAGGGGCAAATGCTGCTCAGACCCCAAAACTGATGGTCCCAGGTTGGGAGCCACCACTTTGGAGGTGATGGATGTTGAGGGTAACAGGGGCCACCCAGCACCATCCTGCTGGTGCACTGGTGTCTCTCTGGGTTTTCACCACGGGTTTGAAGCCCCTCTCTCTATTTGTGCTGCAGATGAAGTCCAGCTCACCCACGAGAACCCGCGGTGGGTCGGTGCCTGGTGGCTCGGGTTCCTGGTGGCAGCCAGCCTGGTGGCCCTGTCTGCAGTGCCATATTTCTTCTTCCCACGGGAGATGCCCAAAGAGGTAGGAGAGGTGCTGCAGGTGGACCTTTTGGCACTGCACACCTCATACTTCTGTGCACGAACCTCCCTTGCCAACAAGCACAAGCAGGAGCTGCTGCATCCAACCAGGGAAGGGGTGGTGGTGCAGTTGAGAGTGGCATCCCATAGGGTAGGGTTAGATGGGAGATTGGGAAGAAATTCCTGGTTGTGAAGGTGGGCAGGCCCTGGCACAGGTTGCCCAGAGAATCTCTGGCTGCCCCATCCCTGGAAGTGTCCAAGGCCAGGTTGGACAGGGCTTGGAGCAACTTGGGATAGTGTCCCTGCCCATGGCAGGTGAGTGGAATAAGATGATCTTTCAAGTTCCTTCCAACCCAAACCACCCTGTGGTTCTATGATCTCTTTTGGGAGATGTTGCACCAATGGCCCTTGTTTCCCTGCAGGAGCAGCCACATGTGCTCTATGAGATGATCCCTCCCAGTTTAGAGGAAATATAAATAATCCATCAAGAGCCTTTGCTTGGAAGTGGGATGTGCCAGGGGGTGTTGGGAATATGGACGCTGGGAACTGGTCTTTCCACTGCAGATCCTCTTGTTCATGGGGAGTGGGGTTGGCTGCTCCTCCCACGTCCAGCTACACCCACCATGTCTCACTGGGACCTTCCTGCTGGCCAAAAGGGTTTTAAACACTTTTCAGCCCATGAACACCCTGTCTTTGTGAGGTCCTTGGAAACAACTAGCAGGGAAAACCCTTCAGCAGCCTGAGCCTGTTGCTGCACATCCAAACATCATCCCTTTGCTTGAGGGCTGCTCATCCCTGAGTCCTGATGGAGTCCACTGGTGGACAGTGCTTCACTCTGTGCTTACTATCAGAGTTTTTGCTGCTCTGGGGCCTTCCTGAGAGCTTCAGTGCTCATGCCAAGAGAGGAAACAATCTGTGAGCTTCCCAAGCTCTTCCCTGACTGCGGGTCTCAGCGTGTCGGGATGAATAACACGGATCAAATTGTTCTTTTGGAGGAGGCATCATGGAGTGGGTTTGGATGTTGGGGAAGCTGCTGGGACATGACTAATAGGTGGAATCGTGCCCATCTCGATGTCTTGGCCATACTCTGACCTGTGTGACAAGGTTTCACCTTGAGGCAGCATCAAAACCTTCCTGTCCAAACAAGTCCCTGCACTGTCTGGTGTGGGATAAGCCTACCTGAATTTCCATGGGAATGAGCGATTCTTAGGGAGGTTTGGGGTTTTCCTGCCTGGGAAAATGCCACCTGTTTAACCAGTTAAACTTCTGGGGAGGCAATGATTTACTCCTGGGTTTTATAGGCCTGGAGGTTGGCAAAAGGGCTGGGAGGTGACAGGGTGGGAACTCAGCTCAGGGCAGCAGGAGAAGGGGGATCCCGAATGCAGAGTGCCTGATTTATCCCCCCTGGAGCCTGGATCTCTTTGAAGTCCTCGGGGATAATCTGGGTGAGCAGAGCCTGCTCAGGGTGCCACACTCAGTCTTAGGGGAAGGGTTCTTTATTATGGCAATATTCATTTCAGCAACAGCTCTTGAGTGATAATAATGTACTTTGAATGTACTGAACAGCTGCACTTTTGGGCAAGTTCTGCACTCTGAGTTGTTCAGGAGATTTTAGGGAAGAAATGATGTGAAAAGAAGTGGATTTCTCCCTGCTCCCCTGGCTGGGACCTGGAGGGAATGCTGAGCACCCATACACCCTTCTACAACCCGGATCTTGGATCTCTCCCCATTTTCCCATCTCCCTCAGAAAGCTTTTGGAATCTGCTGACAACTAAAAGCAGTGACAGGCAAATAGTCTCAGGGACAGCAAAATCCTGCCCTCCTTGCAGGATGGGAGGCACCAGGGCCTGTCCCAAGGGGGTATCCAGCAGCAGCAGCAGCAGGAGGAAGGGGCCCTGATTAAAAATGCAAATAAAAGCCTCTGCAGAAACTTTGCCAGCTGCTGTTCTGGGTAAATCACCTCTGAGTGGGAGCACTCAGAGGCTTGTTGGAAATCTGCATCATCACGGATGTTTTTCTGTTTGTGCATGTATGTCTGAAATTATGTGTGTACATAAATCACTTTTGCTTGCCCTTGGAGTAAATCACTGTTAGGTTAAAACCACAAGCAGGATGGCTTTTCCGTCACAAAAGGCTCTGGAGCCAGGCTGGGAGAGCCGGGGGAGTCCAGCCTGGAGAAGGGAAGGGTCTGGAGAGACCTGAGAGCCCCTTCCAGTGCCTGAAGAGCTCTCTCCAGGAGAGCTGGATAGGGACTGGGGACAAGGGATGGAGGGGCAGGACACAGGGAATGGTTTCTCACTGCCAGAGGGCAGGGCTGGATGGGATATTGGGAAGGAATTCTTGGATATAAGGTAGGGAGGTCCTGGCACAGGTTGGGCAGAGAATCTGTGGCTGCCCCATCCCTGGAAGTGTTTCAGGGTTTCTGCCTGTCCAAAGCAGCAGAAAAGCTCCTGCAGAGCAACCACAACCTGCAAGTCCTTGAAGCATCAGCTGGGCTTTTCTACTATGTTTGTAGAGCCTCCCAAAAATGTCCTACCCACAGCAAATCCCTGCAGGCACAGCAGGGGCACAATCCCTGGGGAAAGCACTGCCCTGCCCACAGAACCAGCTGGGTTTTTCCTGTACCACCAGCTGAGGATTTCATTTCTGGAGGCCAAAGAGGCATTTCAGGTGCCCCAGGCCCAGCTGTCCTTGCGGACATGGCACTGTGAGGTTGCTCTTTTGCTCTTTTTCCATGTGTCAGTCACTCCGAGCCCAGAACACTTTTATTTCTCTGCTACTTGTCAGTAAGTTGCCAGCACCGAAGTATCCTGAATAACCCTGTTTGAGGGATGAAGAAGGCACAGCTCTGAAGTTGTCACGATCTCAGGAAGGGGATGAGGCTGGGAAAACTGTCTTCAGTCAAGAGCAGTTTTTTTTTTCCCCAATAATTCCAGTTTAATCCTGCCTGCAGGAGGCAGAACCATTCCTTGGAGTTGTGTGGGGAACTGCAGCATTTCAGGGCTTTCCAGTTGCTGTGCAGCCAAAGTTCAGCTCATGCTTTGCCATCTGCTGCTGTTCCTGCATCCCACCCAGAGTGGCTGTGTTCTCACAGGCTTTCCCTGTGCTGCCCTTGGGCACAGCCTCTGCCACGCAGCTCCCTGGGGGACTCAGAAAGGGATGGAAAAGGGGGGAAAGTGCCCTCAGCAGCACCTGGAACAAAAGCAGGGGCATTGCTTGTGCTCAGCGTTTCCCGTCTGCAAGATCTGTCTTGTCCACCCAGGTGTCTCCTGGTTCAGGTGACACTTCAAACACAGAGCCAAACCCAGAGAGGGGGGGGGAGTGGGCTTCCTCCTGCCCTGCAGTGTCAGCACTTGGCATCTGCAAGCAGATGTCTGGGGACCAAGCTCTGGTGGCTTTTGTGGGAAGCAGGTTTTCGTGTCCCAGCTGTGTCCAAGCCCTGGTGGCTCCAGGGTGCTGTCACACAGCCCTCTCTGGGTGTCAGGCCACCTCAGCACTGCTTTCCTCCTAAACCTCTCTAGTAGGAGCTTCCAAACAGTGATTTCCCTGCATGTTGCAGATCTCTATCTAATCTCCAACCTGTATTTCAGTCATTAGCTTGTTATCCTGTCCCTAACCCTGATTAAGTACTTGCCCAGGTGTTTTGGAGTGGGAAGGGAAAGCCTTCTTTTGGCTGGCTGAAGGAAACTGCTGCTTCTCTGCTATTTCTTCATCCCAGAAGCTCTGCTTGTCACCAACCCAGCCCAGCCATGAGCTGGTTTGCCCAGTGCTGCACCAGTCTGTACCTGGTCTCCAGTGGGGGTGCACCTATTCTCAGTTCTTCCTCACATCATACTCCTTCATGGATATCCCAGATGGTCCTGGAGCTCTTTGTCATTCTCCTCTCATTTCACAGAATCACAACATTATTTGGATTTGGAGGGACCTTGAAGCTCATCTCATTCCATTCCCTTGGAATTCCATGGGCAGGGACACCTTCCACCATCCCAGGTTGCTCCAAGCTCCATCCAACATGGCCTTGGACATTTCCAGGGATGGGGCAGCCACAGCTTCTCTGCCCAACCCGTGCCAGGGCCTGCCCACCCTCCCAGCCAGGAATTCCTTCCCAATATCCCACCTAACCCTGCCCTCTGGCAGTGGGAAGCCATTCCCCTTCTCCTGTCCCTCCAGGCCCTTGCAAAAAATCCTTCTCCAGCCTTCCTGGTACTGGAAATTGAGGTATTTTTCTGGAGACCTTTGCTCTGTGATACCTCACTAAAGCTCCTAAAGCTGCCTAGAAATGCAGGGCATCATCTGGGGAGTGAAGAGAGAGCCAAGTGGCAGGACACAGGAAAGGAACAGGCTGGACTCCACATTCAGATTTCCCCCAGGGAGCTTTAAAGACAGAGACAAACAGCAGCTGAAAATACTCATCCCATTCCAGGAGAACAAGGTTCCCCTTGGCTGGTTATTTTAACTCTAGGAAACAGGGGCCCTGGTGGGACCCACACCTGCTGGAAGAGACATAATGAAGTGTTTGGAGGGAGCACGACCTTGTCAAGAAGGAAATGATTCTTTTCCAAGCTGTGAGGTTTCACATTTTGTGTGTTCAACATGAAAATAGCTTCTCTGACCTTACTTCTCACTGGGAGTGCCAGGTTCTGCACAGCCAGGGAGGAACTCTGCAGACACCTCAAATTAAACAAAGAAAACCTCTCTGTCACAGAGCAGCTCATTTATCCCTGTTTTCCAGCAGTGGATTTGGGTAAGACCAGACTGCTGGCACCTCTGGCTGCCCTTCCTGCAGGTGCAGTAGCAGGTGGATGAGAGCAGGGAAGTGCCTTTGTTATCCTTCCCTGCAAATCCAGTCAGTCATTGCTGGTTTATCCATGTCTGTGCAGGGAAAGGGGGGATTTTCCCATGTCAGGGTCGGGTAGGGATGCTCTTCCTAATGCAAAGTGTGTGGGAGCTTCATCCTCCTTCCTCAAAAGCCTGTCTGCCTCCTCCATCCCCCATGAGGATNGAAGTATCCTGAATAACCCTGTTTGAGGGATGAAGAAGGCACAGCTCTGAAGTTGTCACGATCTCAGGAAGGGGATGAGGCTGGGAAAACTGTCTTCAGTCAAGAGCAGTTTTTTTTTTCCCCAATAATTCCAGTTTAATCCTGCCTGCAGGAGGCAGAGCCATT
>VXAU01000620.1:16192-58736 GCA_013399695.1 Formicarius rufipectus
GAGCTGGTTTGCCCAGTGCTGCACCAGTCTGTACCTGGTCTCCAGTGGGGGTGCACCTATTCTCAGTTCTTCCTCACATCATACTCCTTCATGGATATCCCAGATGGTCCTGGAGCTCTTTGTCATTCTCCTCTCATTTCACAGAATCACAACATTATTTGGATTTGGAGGGACCTTGAAGCTCATCTCATTCCATTCCCTTGGAATTCCATGGGCAGGGACACCTTCCACCATCCCAGGTTGCTCCAAGCTCCATCCAACATGGCCTTGGACATTTCCAGGGATGGGGCAGCCACAGCTTCTCTGCCCAACCCGTGCCAGGGCCTGCCCACCCTCCCAGCCAGGAATTCCTTCCCAATATCCCACCTAACCCTGCCCTCTGGCAGTGGGAAGCCATTCCCCTTCTCCTGTCCCTCCAGGCCCTTGCAAAAAATCCTTCTCCAGCCTTCCTGGTACTGGAAATTGAGGTATTTTTCTGGAGACCTTTGCTCTGTGATACCTCACTAAAGCTCCTAAAGCTGCCTAGAAATGCAGGGCATCATCTGGGGAGTGAAGAGAGAGCCAAGTGGCAGGACACAGGAAAGGAACGGGCTGGACTCCACATTCAGATTTCCCCCAGGGAGCTTTAAAGACAGAGACAAACAGCAGCTGAAAATACTCATCCCATTCCAGGAGAACAAGGTTCCCCTTGGCTGGTTATTTTAACTCTAGGAAACAGGGGCCCTGGTGGGACCCACACCTGCTGGAAGAGACATAATGAAGTGTTTGGAGGGAGCACGACCTTGTCAAGAAGGAAATGATTCTTTTCCAAGCTGTGAGGTTTCACATTTTGTGTGTTCAACATGAAAATAGCTTCTCTGACCTTACTTCTCACTGGGAGTGCCAGGTTCTGCACAGCCAGGGAGGAACTCTGCAGACACCTCAAATTAAACAAAGAAAACCTCTCTGTCACAGAGCAGCTCATTTATCCCTGTTTTCCAGCAGTGGATTTGGGTAAGACCAGACTGCTGGCACCTCTGGCTGCCCTTCCTGCAGGTGCAGTAGCAGGTGGATGAGAGCAGGGAAGTGCCTTTGTTATCCTTCCCTGCAAATCCAGTCAGTCATTGCTGGTTTATCCATGTCTGTGCAGGGAAAGGGGGGATTTTCCCATGTCAGGGTCGGGTAGGGATGCTCTTCCTAATGCAAAGTGTGTGGTAGCTTCATCCTCCTTCCTCAAAAGCCTGTCTGCCTCCTCCATCCCCCATGAGGATGGAAGAAAGTCACAGAATGGGTTGGATTGAGTTGGGACGGACCTTAAAACTCATCCAATGCCACACCCTGCCCTGGGCAGGGAGACCTTCCACCAGCCCAGGTGACTCGAAGCCCCGTCAAACCTGGCCTTGGACACTTCTAGGGATGGGGCAGCCACAGCTTCTCTGGGCAAAATCTTCCAGACAGGTAAAAATCTCATTGCAAAAGCATGAGGTGCAACGAGCTGCACCAGGAAACTGAGTCCTTTGAGGAATCATCCAGGAAAACCTTTTGGAAGCTCAGTGTGGTTTTCCTTGGCACAATGCACAGCATCCTCCTGAGGGCTTGATTATCTTTCCAGCATTGTGCACAGCGAGCAGGCAGGATTGCTGCTCATCCCTCTGCACCCTGCTTTCCTTCAGCCCAGAAGATGGCCTTTCCTGATCCTTTCAGACAGCAAAAAAGAAAAAAAACCACACCAAGGGGTCAAACCAGCGTGGGGAGAGGAGTTTTCCTCTTTCAGGAGGGCTTTGCTCCATGTTGCAGGGAGCAGCTGCTCCTGGGGTGGGTGCTGAGCCAGCGCAGAAATCCCACTTGCAAGGGTCACAGTCCCACAGAGACATCCAAGACTGGAGGATCTAAGGGAATTTGGGGTATTTCCTGAATGTGCAGGCCGTTGACTCCCTGAGGTACAAACAGCTGGCAGCTGAGAAGGCCACAGCCCGTAACAGCTTGGATGTATTTTTGGACAATGCTGCAGTTTCAGAGCAGAGAGGAGACCTTGTAGCTAATTGAAAAGTGAAAGGGAACTGCGTTTTACCTTCACATTTGAAAAATGTCTTAAACCCTGAGCTGTAGCAATGAAAAAAACCCAAAAAACCACACATCCTTTTGCCCTCAAAAAGGGAACGCAGCACCCGCAGCACCAACACTTTGACCTCTCTGGTATTTAGTAAGCAGTCTGGGTGGCAGGGCAGGAGAAATCAGTTCAGCCCGAAAGCTGCCCCTTCCCTTCTGTCCATTAACAGCATTAATTGCTGTGGAGTGAACTCATTTGTCCAGCTCAGATGTGTGCTGGGGCTGCTGGAGCTGCTGAGGTGCTGGAGCTGCTGGGGTGCTGGAGATACTGGAGCTGCTGGGGCTGCTGGAGCTGCTGAGGTGCTGGAGCTGCTGGGGTGCTGGAGATACTGGAGCTGCTGGGGCTGCTGGAGCTGCTGANACTGGGCCTGCTGGGGCTGCTGGAGCTGCTGAGGTGCTGGAGCTGCTGGGGTGTTGGAGATGCTGGGACTGCTGGAGCTGTTGGGGTTGCAGTAGCACCAATGCAGTAGCAGTAGCAGAGCTCGTGGCTCAGCCTCTAAGTAAACACTCTGTGGTTTTCCATGAAAACCACACTCCTGCTGACCCCCTTCTGCTGTGACTCATGCACAGGAGCACAGCTAATCTGATGAGTGCCCTCTGTTCCCGTGATTCCCCTAAAAGCCTGCAGAGCAGGGGATCCAAAGCATGTCCAAAGAATCCTCCCCTCTCCCAGATGCCCTCAGGCTGGTGGGGCAGGGATGCTGTGGGGTGTTGGACACTTGCCTTGGGCAGGCTGTCAGCCAGTGAGGCTGCAAAACCCCTGGGGTGCCCCAAGCCCTCCATGGGTGGGGAGGCCCTGGTTTCCCAGAGAAGCTGTGGCTGCCCCATCCGAGGTCAGGTTGGATGGGGCTTGGAGCAACAGTGCTGGATGGAGGTCCAGGTGTGTCACTCCGTGGATTCCTGTGCCTGTTCTGCCCCTCAACAGGAGGTAAAAAAGAACCTCTGGGGAAGAAACTCATCTCCCTAAGGGTATCCATCTTTTCCACTGCAAAGGTTTACACCTCCTGATTGCCATAGTGGTGGGAGCTGAGCACACACTGTGCTGGGCCTGGGTGATGCCACAGCTTGGCACTGATGCCATGGGATCCATTGGTGTTGGGAAAGGCTGGGAAGCTGGCTTTGTGCCCCTGTAACATGGAAATAGGGATGCTCTGAGCCCCACTGGAAACCCAACAGTGTGGCCACGGAGGGTGATGGCCAAGCCCTGCAACGCTGCAAACTCCATGTGCAAGGAGCATGGTCTGCTCTCTGCCATGAGCTGGGGGAGAAAAAGTGAGTTCAGGGGAAACTGTGGAATGGTCTGGGCAGTGACAGCCTCTCATGTGTCCCCAGGTGGTGAGTGGGAAGGAGAGTGACAGCAAGAAGAGGGAGGACATGCTCAGCCAGCTCAGGTCGAGGTCTGCTCACACACACAACCTCTCTCTGGCCGAGTTCATCAAACGTAAGTGTGAGAATCCCCCTCCCACAGGGCCTTCTGAAGTCAGTCCATGTCACCTGCCTCCACATTTCCTGAATATTATCCCCTTAATTTATTGCCATGTATTGCAAAAAAACCCAAAAAACCGAGGAAGAATTAGAGCCCATCCCACGAGGTTCTTCGAGGTGCCCATTTCTCTGGGAGCCACAGGGCAAGGAGTGATGAGCAGTTTGCAAAGCCCTGGAAACTCTGCCTCGGGGACAGGAAGGGCTTTTCCCTCCACAGTCAGCAATAACAGGATGGAGCTGTGTACAGGATAAATCCTCAGGCAAAGGCATTGCCAAGGAATGAGGTCAGTCACCCCAGAAGGAGCAGGCTATACTGGCTGGAGTTACCCAAAACCGGGGAAGTCACCGCTCTGTGTGACATTGGATCGCACCCTGCTTGTCACACTCAGAAAATGCTCCTTTTACAGGCACTGGATCTGCTCACAGGAATGAAAAAAACTAGGATTTAGCCAGCCTGGAGTAATTTCCATTGCTAATTTCCAGGCTTCCGTTGAAAACACCTGGGAGGGTGTGCAGATTCTCTTGCACACGCTGGGAATTAATCCACTAAAGGTGATCTTCAAAGCAATTAGAGCACTGTGCTTGGGACTTGTTTGCCTCTCTTGTGGTCCCCAAAGACAGCTTCAAAGAGGCTTTTTGATTATTATTGTAAAGTTTCCCCTTGCTTTTCATATCTGCCTAGCTTCCTCTCTGGAGCTGTGAGGGAGATCTAATTAGTAATGAGGTGGTGATTGCAGAGGATGGAAATCTTTTTGCCCACCACCACAAAGTGGGGGACCCACTCAGTGTTGGACTTTTGAGCTCTGACATGAGGTGGCAGAGGAGGCATAGTTTGATTGAAAAGGCCAAAGAACTGTAGGGAAAAGAACTTTTTTGGTGGAAGATTCCTTCTAACTTCCACAAAATTAGCTCTTGGCAGGTCTTCCAGCAAGCATGTTGAGGGGCCATATTTGCAGTATGGCAGGAATATGCTTCAAAAATCAGGACCTTTAGTGATACTTCAGAGCAAAACCACTTCCCCTCTTGGGTCCACGTTGGTGTGACAGAGCCAATCCACTCTGCAGCTGACTGCTGCCCTCCCAGCTCTGCAGTGGGTCACTATTTCATTGTCCTTGACCACGCCTGGCATGCTTGGACCATCTAATGACCTGCTTTTGCTGCTCCCTACCATATTTGGCTTCTTACTGGAGCCTGAGAGCAGAGTGCTGAGCTGGAAGGGCAATGCTGTCACCAACAGGAGCTTTGCCTTTGGATGTGGAGGTCCCTCCTGCATTCACAGAGGGTCATTTTGCTCTTCACATAACATTTAGGACAGCTAAAACAAACACACAGCTTGGGGGCATCTCCCAGGCAAGCACCAGACAGTTCTCCCAGAGCTGCTGTGCTGGAGCAGATAGAAAGATTGTCCCAGTTGTTTGGGAGCTGCTAAGAATTAACACCATTAATTTATGGCAGGCCCTTACATTAATCCCTCCTGTTAATTCCTTATCTCTGCTCCAGCATATTGGCTCTCCCAGCCCTCCTCTGGGAAACTCATCATCTGTTTGTCTGGAAGTTGCCCTTTGCTTGTTCACTGCAAGGCCAGACGGGGAGCACAGGGGGAGGCACAGCAGGAGGGGAAATGGGTTTGGGATGTCCCAAAAGGAAAAAGCACTCCGGGGTGGACAGTTTAGTCTGGAGAAGAGAAGGCTCAGAGGTGACCTCATCAACTCTCTGCAGCTCCCTGAAGGGAGGTTGTAGCCAGGTAGGATTGGGCTCCTCTCCCAGGCAGCAGCAACAGCACAAGGGGGCATGGGCTGGAGCTGTGCCAGGAGAAATTTAGGTTGGATATTGGAAGGAAATACTTTCCAGAGAGAGTGACCAGGCATTGGAATGGTCTGCCCAGAGAGGGGGGGGATTCACCTCCCTGGAGGGTTTTAAACTGAGATTGAATGTGGCACTCAGTGCCATGATCTGGGAAAGGGACTGAAGTTGGATCAAGGGTTGGACTTGATGATCTTGAGGTCTTTTTTAACCCAATCCATTTTTTGATTCTCTGAATTCCAGCCTCCCAGCTGGAGGATGTCAGCACTGGGCACCCCCGGGCTGGCTGTCCTTGCTGAGCTGCCTGAAGATACCTCTTTCTCAAGGGTTCAGCCACAGGGGAATTTGGTGGAGTGTTTCTTGCCTGTAAACAAGAAAAATGCATTTCTTTAGAATTGAAATAACAAGGACATTGCAATTGCAACTGCAGCAAGCAAATAAATTCACTTTTAATGACTTCCCATCTCCTCTTATGTTTGTTTTAGCAGAAGCCCTGCCAGAAAGCTCCAGGGAAAGGGGTGCAACCACATAAGCTCTACAGTGCCTTCCCCCCAATCCCTTTCTGTGACTCTGTGGTGAATGTTTTGCTGTACCCCTCCCCTGTGTGCTCCAGGTTTCCCCTTCTCCTTTCAGGTTTTCCTCTGGTGCTGTTGAGGAACCTGCGTCATCCCGTGTTCCTGCTGGTGGTGTTGGCCCAGGTCAACATCTCTGCCATGGTTGCTGGTTTAGCCACATTCATGGGGAAGTTCCTGGAGAGACAGTTCTCCCTCACAGCATCCTTGGCCAACATGATCATTGGTAAGTGTTAAAAAAATGACCTGGAAATGACAAAGATTTCCTCTGGAGCGGCTGGTCTCCTTCCAGGACCCAGAGACACTCCCTACCCATGCATTTGCTCAGGTCCTGCGTGCTCTCCTTCCTTTCCACTGCAGCCTGAGCTTGCTGGGATATTTTAAGACCTGGAGAAATGTGTGTTATCTAAAGCTGTTGGCTGTAATCAAGGAGAGGAAAGGAACTCATTGTATGAGAGAGCAGGGACACATCAGATACGAATTCTGCATCTTTCTGTAGAGGGATTACCTCACGTCCATCATTGGCTTAAGGATCTGAAGTCTGCAACAAATAAATCAGAAGAAAGTGGACAGAGCAGGCTGGCGAAGCCCAGCAGCCTGGGCTAGAGACAGGCAGAAAGGTTAAATGCTGGAGCAGCTGTGTCCTGCTCAGCTGAGCTGTTCCCAGCTGTGATTTCCTTGCTCCATATTCCACGGACGAACTCACCTACCTTTTGTCCCCACCACTGAATCTTGCTTTGCCTTCTTCTGTTAGATCCAAAAGGTTTCTGTTGTTGAAAAGTCCTTCCTTTTGTGGGTGTTTTTGGTCCCTGATCAAAAAAACCTTGGTCACTTCTGGATGTTCTGGGCTGGAAAACAGGAGCCCAACAGCAAATCCTCTGGCCCTTTGCTGTATGGAGGGGCTGAGACAGCTTGGAGAATGGAGGACAACACATGCTGATAGGACAAGGGGGAACACCTTTAGATTAAATATTAGGAAGAAATCCTTCCCTGAGAAGGCCCTGGCACAGGTTGGGCAGAGAAACTGTGGCTGCCGCATCCCTGGAAGTGTCCAAAGCCAGGTTGGAGCCACCTGGTGTGGTGGAAGGTGCCCCTGCCCATGGCAGGGCGTTGGGACAAGGTGATTTTTAATCCCCCTTCCAACCCAAACGCTGCTGTGTCTCTGTGATTCCATGAGGTGCCTTTCCCCAGGTTCTGTGAACATCCCCGGGGCCATGGTGGGCATCGTGGCGGGCGGTGCCATCCTGAGGAGGTTCCAGATGTCCCTGCAGCGGTGCAGTGCCATGTGTGTGCTCGGCATGTTCCTCTGCCTCCTTGTGGCCTTTCCCCTCCTCTTCCTCGGCTGCCCCACTCAGAAGGTGGCAGGTGTCACCTACAGCGACAGGTACCCACAGCTCCAGCCAGGATGGGCACTTGGAGGGGGTGTGGGGGGCATTCCTGGGGCTCTGGGCACACCCCAACCCACGTGCAGTCCTTGGGGTGGGGGTGGCAGTGGAGCAGAATGCCCCCAGATGGGTTTGTTCCCTCTTGAGAAGGGGTTAATGGTGATAGAATGAGGTTAGGAATTACTGTGGGCAAACCCCCAATCCACTGCGTGCTCAGGTTGAGGGCAGAAAACATGTTTTGGCTTTATCCCACCTGTGAGGTCATTTGAGCTTTGTCTCCTTGGAACTAAAGCCTTTGCAACAGGAAGAGTGGGGTTATCAGTGTGCAACTGGTGTGATTTCCTCCCGAGGAGCAAGTGCCTTGTGGAACATGAAGTAAACACATTTTTGGCACAAACAGCACATGATTAAAGCCTCACCTCGGGGAGCGTGGCATGTTACACACCAGTGAACAACTGGGGCAGGGGCCAGCCCTGGGATCACTCCTTCAAAGCTGTGGCTGCTTCCCCATGCAGCTACAACACAGGCAGGACCTCCTTGTCTTCCCTCAAGGCTTGATCCAAGTGTCTGTGGGTTCCCACGCTCCTGTCCTGTGGTCTTGGTTGGAAGCTGGTCCTGGCCCTCAGCTCAGAACCTCCTACAGTGTTGCAAAGCACCCCAAACCCTTCCATTTGAGACCAGATATGGAGAAAGTTGTCCCTTGACCATTTGTGGTCGGGATGCTTTGCCCATGCAGAGCAAACCCTCAGGGTGTGAGGGGTTATGGTGGAATTTCTTTGGCTCCTCACTCACACGTGAGGAAGGATTTTTTTTGAGCAATCAGTGGGGATTTTTTTTGCTCATCTCAACACACACATGGTCTGTTTTCTACACAAGGTGCCTGTCAGCGATGGCCAACAGTTTGCATGATTCTTCTCTCCCTGCTGCAGCTCTGAATTTGGGCACCAGGAGCTGGAGTGCAGCCTGCAGTGTGACTGCCCCGAGGATGCCTATAACCCCATCTGTGGCTCCAACTCCATCGAGTACATCTCACCCTGCTCTGCTGGCTGCAGGGCTGTGACTGTCCATGACCACAACAGCTCGATCCTGGTGAGTCATTCCCACTGTGCCCGTGGGGTGGCTGGTGAGGGGTCACCAGTGCACCCTCCCAAACTGGCCAGGATTGAGGTTTGGTAGTGTTGGACAAGCTCTGTGGGATGAGCAGGGAATGTTGGCCACAACAGCGAGCAGAAACCTGTTAGGCATCCATTCAGGTGTCCTTCCCCACCTACCTGACCTCCAGGGGAAGTTTGGCTCCCCAAATCCTGGTTCCCTTCCTACCCTTGAGCAGCTTGAGTGGACATTTTGCATGGAAGGTGCAAAGACCTTCTGCTTTCCCCTCACCCCTAGATGGTCACCAGGAAGGTCACCTTCCTGATCTGTGTTTCCTGTGGTGGATGTGCAGTATGGGAAGGCCAGTCAGAGCACCTTGCATGTCCCCAGGTCCGTGGATGCCCCTTGTACTGCTGGGGTTTGCCCCCTCTGTGTTCCTTGAGTAGGCACCTTCGAAAACTGTGGTCCCAATTTAGGCATCACATGCCTGAAGTTCCCTGAAACTGGATGGAATCCATGAGCTTCCTATTTTATTTTTGGTGGGTTATGGAGGCAAAACATCAATACAGGAGGTGTCCACGTGCACATACCTCGATGTCCTGCTCCAGGTGTCACCCAGACTGCTCACCCAAGAGGATTTGCCTCAGGGAGCAGCTCTGAGTGCTCTGAATACCTTGCAAATCATTAGTAAACCGTGTAGGGTGAGTGGTTTCCTTCTGTGTTCTTGGCACAGGATTTAATGGGAGCATGGGACTGGCTGGGCAGTTTGCAGCAGCGTTTTGTTAATTAACAGCACTTCATTTTAATAACAATTATGCTTTCTGCCAGGGCTTAGTCCCAGGTGTGCTTTTCTGCATCCTCGTGCCTGCCTTTTGTGCAGCAGAGCCTTTTCCACTTCTCTTTTCCCCCACAAAGGTGCCTCCAGCCCTTGGACATCCTGTTCTCCTCAACGTGTCCTACTCCTGCACCCATTATTCCTATAGTTCTACAGCAAAACCAAGGCTCCCCTGATGGTACCGTGCCAACAGTCCTTGGCAAAGCCACCATCAGCTCTTCCTTCAGCACTCAGAGAATTTGCTGACTCTTCTCTCCCCATGTTGATGCATCTTGGCCCAGCTGAAGTTGTGTGAGAGCTCCTTCTGCACAGGGACTGTGTCTCGGAGTGTTGTTGGGAATGCCAAGTCGTGTGTCAGCCCTGTGGGGCAACGTTTGGCTCTCCTTGGGATGAGGAGTTTGTGGTACACAGTGATGTGGCTACAGGTGCTGAGCTCTGCTCCTTTATCCCTCTGGACTAACAGCTGAGCTCAGGGCTTTGCAGAGCAACCTCAGTCCCTCTCCACTTTTGAGCTGAATGGAAGGAAAAAAAGAGAATGTTGCATTTATGGCATTTTTCCAGCCCCTCCTTTGTCAGAAATGTTACCCTTTTCTCACCATTTTCAGCATCTCTGCCAGGCCAGGGACCCGTGGCACTCGCTGCCTGCTGCTCTTCCATGTCCCAGGGTTTGTAGAAACCCCCTCAAGTGCACAGAAGACCCTACAGTTGTGTGCTCAGCTTTGCTGCAGCCCCTCCAGAGGAGCCTGGCTTTGGCACCTTGGAAGGTTCTTGGTCACTGAAAACCATTTGCTCTTTGAATCATCATCATGTCCCCAAATGTCATGGGCAACAGCAGGAGCCTCCAAACTTTGCCCGAGAGTAGAGCCTTGTAGGGACAACCTGGAAGTGCTTTGCTGTTTGGGTGCAGCGTGTCCTGTTGAAGTGAGGTGGCCAAGGGGGCTTCCCTGGGAAGCTCTCCCTCTTTTCCCTGCTGGAATCTCCATTCCTGCGGGTCTCTCCTGGATTTCTGAGCCCCCTCTGCTCTCCCTGTGCACAGCCACGAGAGGGGATCAGCTGCCAGTCGGGTCAGATCCGAGCTGGTCAGCACACATCCCAAAATTCAGAGCACCACAGAGTCCCAGCTGGGACTTGCCTTTTCTCGAGGACACAATTGCTGAGCTACTCTTGGGGAATGTCTGGCCCCGAAGAACCCTTTGCTGGCCTTGTGCCAGCAGCCACAGCCCCACTTCCAGGGTTGACCTGGGTTCTTCTGCTCTCCCCACTCCACCACAGGGTTTTTCCCAGCCCTGGTGTTGAGTCAGCTTCCTTGGCACTGCTGCCCAGAGGATGCAGCCCCTGCAGGGACCACCCCCCCCCGCCAAAGTGGCTCTGTGGTCTGTCCCCTGTGCTCAGAGGGCTTTGCAGATGGGGTCGTGCTCCCTGCCCTACAGTCCTCTGAGGTTGGGCATGAAAGGGGCAGAGCCTTCATCCTCTCCAGCCCTCTGTCTCCCTTTGGCTCCGCCTCGATGTGGTGGTTCTAGGTCTCTGTAAAAGGTGGTCTTGGGGACACAAATGGAGCAAGTTTTAATTTATCTGATGGCTTTTCACCATGGGGTGTCCTCTGCAGACCCTCCTCTTCCTCCCTGGCTGCAGAAGGAGCCCAGAGGATGAGTTTGGTTCAGGACTTGTCAGGTGGCTGAATAAGATAAACCCCAATGTTCATTTAAAATGTTAAACCCTCTTTGCTAGAGGTGGGAGGAGAGGATTGTGTCCCCTTTTACCCCAAATGTCCCCTATTACCCCAAATCTCCCCCCCACGCTCTCAGCCAGGAGCAGTTCCCTGAGGTCTCCTTTGTGGGCATCAGCCACTCCCCAGGCAGTGATGGAGGAACAGGGCTTTTGGGAACCCTGAGCTGCTCCTGCCTCTGGGATCCCTTCTGAAAACTGCCACCCCTCTGTGAAACTGTGCCCCTCTGGCAACCAAAGGATCGAGTTCATTTGATTTAAAGGTCTCTTTCAAAAAAAAAAAAAAAAAAAAGAAAAGGAGAATTTTAACTAAAATGGAGAAAAGGAAAAAATCCTCATCCATCACCCCAGGGCATCTCTCTTCTGCTAAGGCTCTGCCAGTTATTTATGGCCCTCTCTCAAAGGTGAGGTTTCACATTTTCCCCTTGTAAGTGTTTTCTGATTTAACACTCCCCTGAGCTTCGGCTCTGGCTCTGCCTGCAGCTCTGCCCTGGGTGAAGGCTCTCACAGCACAACACAACCTGGGCACAGGTGACAGAGCCCAGGCCATCTGTGCCAGGGCCTGCCCACCCTCCCAGCCAGCAATTCCTTCCCAATATCCCATCTAACCCTGGACTTTGTCCATGTGAAGCCATTCCCTGTGTCCTGTCCCACCATCCCTTGTTCCCAGTCCCTCTCCAGCTCTCCTGGAACCCCTTTAGGCACTGCAAGGGGCTCTGAGGTGTCCCCGAGTCGCTAATTACCACTCATTAATTACAGACAAAGCCTAAACCCCCTCACTGCAGCAGGTGGGAGCTTCTGCCCTCAGGTGAGCAGCCTCTGGGTTCTCTACCCCCTTTCCAGATCTACACCAACTGCAGCTGCATCTCCAAAGACGGGCTGGTGGGCTCCGCCACGGCCGGGACCTGCGGCACCTCCTGCTCCCACCTCTTCCTGCCCTTCGTGGTCCTGTCCTGCCTGGCTGGGATCCTGGCCAGCACATCCCACACTCCATCCTTCATGCTCATCCTCAGGTGAGCACATGGGGCAGTCGTGGTCCAACTGCAGAGACCTCCAGAGGTGATGTTTGGGTGTCCTTTGGTTGTCTCCGGCTGAGGGTCAAATCAGCCCCATATTGCACATTGTGCCCAGTTCCTCCCAGTGCTTTTTCCATGAATTTTGCAAATGTTGGTGCAGGGAATGCTCCTGCCATCTGGCACAGCCAGTGGATGCTGTGGAAGCAAGCTGGGCTTTGCTGGCAAGGACAGAAACACCAGGAGTACCTCCAGTCTCAGATGCTGAGACTTGCTCTTGAAGACCCTGCCCTAAGAGAGCTCGTGCTGCTGTGACACCACAAAGGCTCCCCCCAGGTCTCTTTGGCTGGTGCTGCTGATTCCTGCAGAGTTGAGCAGCAGGTGGACACTTCAGGCTGCAGGAGGCTTTGCCATGGAGCTCTTCCAAGGCAATGCAGTGTTCACCACCAGCCTCGGGCAAGCAGCACCTAGTGGGTGTCACACCACGGCATCTCCACCCCCTCCCACGGGGCCATGGGACTCACAGCAACCCCACGTTGCCCTCAGCACCCCCATTCCTGGTCTCAGCATGGCCTCCAGAGCCAAGAGCCACCTTGGTCCTCCTCCCTTGCCCACAGCTGATACCTCAGCAAGGAGCTGCACCTTTAACTCGATGTTAATTTAGCACAGCACTACTTTGGCTCTTTTTAATGCAGCTCTGCATGAAGGCAAGAGGTTCAATTACCTTCCTTTGCCTGAAAACAACCTCCTTTCCCAGTGCAGGAGGACAATTAGGATCCCAGCTTCCCACTCCCTGGAAATGGGCAGTAGGTTGGATCCAGCCCCAGACTAGTGGGGCTGGACCCCAGCATGGGCTGAGGCTGGCAGTGTGCTGGAGGAGAGCAGAAAGCTGGGGAGGAATCCTCGTGTCAGTCTGTAAATGATATTTCCAGGCACATTTCTGTGGTCAAAGCACTCCAAGCAGTTGCTTTTTTTTTTAGGGAAAAGCTGTGGTTAAAAATCTGGTTTTGACTCCCAGAGCTGTGAGAGCTCCAGGAAAGGAGAGCTGAGTCCCCCTGGGGGGGTGCTGACCTGGAGGTCCTCTGCCACCCAAGCCTCTCCCACGTGTGACCCCAGCAGGAACCACAGCCTGGAATATTGATTCCAGGAGGCTGGGGTAGCACCAAAATAGGCACTGGGGCTTGCCACCTCAAACCAGCCACTTCCTCGGTGTGTAAATAACTTACAAAAAGCACTCCTTGTATTGCTTGTGTTTTACTCACAGGGGGTTTTCAAATTCCAAGTAAAAATACTTCAGCTGAGCTCCTCCCCATCTTTTAGGGAGGATTTTCAGGCCAAGGCAGGGCTGTGCTCAGCATGTGGCCCTGTTGAAGGAAACCTCATCATCTTTGCTGATCTAAATGGGAACTCCCTGGGGTCCCTGGTGGTTGGGCTGAAGGACAACTTTTTGGGTGAGGTGCCGTGCCAGGGAGGGAACATCCACCTCTGGGGGTTTGCCAGAGGGCACATTTTTGTCATTTTGTTTTTCAGGAGCATCCAGCCTGAAGACAAATCCTTTGCTGTTGGGATCCAGTTCATGCTGCTGAGAGTTTTAGGTAAATGAAAACCTGTTAAAATGCCATCCTGGAAAATAATGGCAGCTCTTGGAAGAGTCAAAGGGATTTCATCCCTGATGCAGCAGAAGTGATGGATATCCAAACTAAGCAAGGCCAGTTCTAAGCCAGAGAAAGATGCTGCTTTGTAGGGTCTGGGGGGCTGCACATGGGGAGGAGACATGGCACCTCCATGGAGGTGAATCTCTGTCTAAATAAGAGGGCTGAGAATAACTTCTGTTCCTTGGCTGTGGACAGATACTGCTGGGTTTGCCTCCAGCGCCTCAGGGTGGCTCCAAACCTTGTCCTGTGATCCCACTAGTTGTTCTACAGTGGTGAAAGTCCATGGTCACCTGCAGGCCCCCAGAACATGCCACAGCAGTGGTGAGAAGGAGCATAAATGCTTGGTGCATGAGGGGGTTGAGCACTGTTACCCAGGGAGGTGGTGGAGTCACCATCCCTGGGAGCGTTCAGGAGGTACCTGGGTGTGGTTTAAAGGGTGATTATGATGGTGATGGTTGGACTTCACGACCTTGAGGGTCTCATCCAGCCGTGGTGATTCTGTGATTCCTGGGACCAGCAACGACAGAGAAGAACTTGCATCCTGGTTGGGGGCGTGCAAGCAACGCAGCCAACCCTCGGCGTGTCGTGCGGGACCAGCGGCCTCGTGGGCCACAGCAAAGCCCATCCCAAGGCACTTTGCACCCCTTTGGCACAAGGAGGGAGCCACCAGGCTCGGGTCTGTGCCAGCCTAACAAAGCCTGCTCTGCTTCCAGCGTGGATGCCGGGCCCCGTCCTCTACGGCAGCGCCATCGACACCACCTGCATCCTGTGGGAGAAGAAGTGTGACAGGAAGGCAGCCTGCAGATACTACGACAACAACCTCTTCAGGCAAAGGTGGGGGTGGACCCGGCAGCAGGAGGGGTGAGGGAAACCTGGGGGGGAGGTGGCAACCACCTCCCACCATGGCTGGTGCACAGCCAGGGGGACTCACACCCACCCCATTCCAGGAGAATGCCCAGTAGTGCCTGGGAATGGCTTGGAAAACAACTGGCACGAACCCAAACCCTGCCAAGGGCTGTGCCAAGTTCCTGCCATGGGCCACAGAGGTTCCATTCCAGGAGAACCCCTATGGTTGCTCACTGGAACGACCTCCCTGGGGACACAGTGAAGTCCTCCATCCCTGGGGGCTTTCAGCACGAGAGTGGACAAAGCTGGGGATAATCTCCCCCATGGGAAGTTGGACCACACGAGTTTGGAGGTCCGTCCCAACCTGTTGGGTGCTGCTGGGGTGATTGGTTCCACCTCCATAGACACGAGCAGCCTGTCCTGGTGTTTTCAACAGGGGGGATAAGAAGAACCAGTGTCTTCCCCGTGGGGGGAGTGCAGCAGTGGGGGATGAGCCTAGCTCCAAAGCTGCCTGTGAAGTGCTGCAGGGGCCTGGGGACAATGAGTGTTGGTGCTCCGGGGTCCATCTCCCAACAGAGCAACCCATCTCGACACACAGAAGACACCAAATCCAGCCTGTGCACTGGAAAGGAGCTGTGGGTGATGCTATTCCATCCCCATGGCAGAGTCATCATGGGATGACTCCCTGACCAGTAGCTGCAGGAAGTCCTTTTCACCCTCAAGCCCAAGGCAGTGCCCTTTGCCACCCTGATTTGTTGTGTTTCCACCCCACAGGTACCTTGGTCTGCAGTTTTTCTTTGAGGTGGGAGCTTTCCTGTGCTTTGTGGCTGTGTATATGATCCTCAGAAGGCAGGAGAGAGAAGCCAGCAAGGCAGCAGAGACAAAGGCAGACCCAGAGAAGGAGAAACTGGCAGGGAACTCCCTAAAGACCCCAGAATCCAAAGTGTGACACCAAAAGGGTGAATTGTGAGCCATGTCCAGGGAGGTGAAGCCACGTGTGGGTGAAGCCACCATGCCTGAACTGTGAAGGGTGGATGGTGATGGACCCTGGGGCTGCCTCCTGATTTCCTGGGTGGGAGTAACTCCTCCTGCACTGCCGTGGGAGTCCATCAACACTCGTTGTTCTACTCCTGCCTCCTCCACCTCAGTGGTGCAGCTTGTTCCTCCTCATGGATTACACCTGCAGCCTTCTGGATTTATGTCCTCCAAAGCAATTGTTCCTGCTGACAGCTTTGGTGATGCCAGCACTGAGCGCTAACCACGGAGCTGAAGAGCTCTGTGTGCTGGGGGTGGCTTTTTTTTTTTATGGAATAAATCATTTTTAAGAAATGGTTTTGTACTGAACCCCGTAGATCTCAGTGAATGATGATGTGTCCTTGCCCCCAAAACGTCAGTTGTGTTTATTCCCTTCCCTCTCAGGATGTTGGATGGTCTCTCTTCCTTGAAGGCTTCATCTACGGCTGGGCTTTCTGTCACTGCCTGTAGACCTTTCCAAGGGCCATCCTACACACCTGCTGTGGGGGTGAGGGGCAGGGATGACGGTCCTGGGGAGGGGAGGGCAACAAAAGGAGCTGGAGGTCCAGCCCGAGAGAGAAACTCCAATACTTGGCAGCATGGCCACATTTCCCAGCAGTAATATTAATATTATCGTTGTTATTTTTAATATAGTTATTATTGATTTAAAATATTACTCTAAAATATTATTATTAATCCTTTTTTTTGCATTATCAGCACTTACTTTCTGACTCTCAGTGCACCTCAGTGTTCAGGCTCCTTCCTGGCTCCCAGATGGAGAAAGGCAGGACTTTTTCCAGGGGTGCAGGATCAGAGAAGGAGGTTGAAGCCACCCCTGTCCAGACTGGGCAGAGCTCGTGGCTATTTCAGCACTGACCCCCCCCACCCCAGCCTTGCTGTGCCCCTTGAAGGGGTTTCTCTCTGTAATTATGGGGTGGAGGTTATTCTGGTGCCTCTATTTTCTGCACTCTTCCCAGCCTGGGGCTCCTTTCCACTCAGTTCCAGGTTGTGTTGCTGCTCCCCAACCATCAGTGTGCAACCACAGGCCACCGGGTAACTTGTAATTTTTGGCTCTAGGATGCAATTTAGTAGAGAAAACAAAACTTCTAAATTCAGCCCAAATAGGCAGAAGAGAAATCCAGAGGGGAGAAAATTCTTTAGACTCCCCCTACCCTGGCAAACAGTCCTCTGGTGAGGGCTGGGCTGTGCAGAGAAGTGCAGTGAGGGGAGATGGGGAGGTTTCAACATGTCACCAGACTCTTAGCCCAGCCATTCTGAGAGACCACAGTGCAGACTGAGAGACTAATTTGAATTTTTAGGAGCTTGGTTTTTTGTTTTGTTTGGGGTTTTTTGTTTGGTTGGTTTGGTTTTTTGTGTGGTTTTGTTTGTTTGTTTGTTTGTTTGGTTTTGTCTGTGTGGTTTTTGTGGGATTTTTTGGTGTTTTGTTGGTTTTTTGGTTTTGGTTTTTTTTTTGGTTTTTTTTGGTTTTTTTGGGGGGGGTTTATTAGTTTGGTTTTTTGGTTTGGTTTTTGGTTTGGTTTGTTTTTTGTTTTGTTTTGTTTTTGTTTTGTTTTGGTTTTGTTTTGTTTGGTTTTGTTTGGTTTTTGTTTGGTTTGGGTTTTTTGTTTGTTTTTTTTGGTGGGTTTTTTTTTGGTTGGTTTTGTTTGTTTGTTTTGGTTGGTTGGGTTTTTTGTTTGTTTGTTTTGTTATTTTGGGGGCTTTTTTGGTTTTTTTTTCCCCTATTTTTGTGCAGTGCCTCAAGTTCACTGAGATGCTTAAGAGAGCCTCCGGCCCTGTTCACAGACATCAACTCAGAATTGACTCGTGGCTTCAAAAGAGATTCCCGAAGGCAGACAGATGTGTCAGTGGTGGCTGAAGAGATGTAGGTGGACCCATTCCAGGGAGGACAAGTAACAAATGCTGCCCAGGACCCCCCAGATCCGGGGGAGTTGTGCACTCCTCTCAATCTTCAAGCCGTGATTTGGCAGCATCTGTTGCCGCACTCGGCAGGAATGGAATGAGGTTCTTTGGACAGGAGCAGGGATGAGGCAGGCCAGGATGCCGCCAGGGGTCCCTGCAGCTCCTGGAGCCCAGGAATTTGTGGCATCCTTGCCGCATCCTGCGGAGAAGAAGGTTCTTTCCTGGCTAAGCAGGAGCGCTTGGCTCGCTGGCGGTTTCCTGCCTGGCTGAGCACAATCCCAAGACTCTCCAAGGTGCTTTCCAAGCCACAGCAAGTAAACAACACCACGATTTGTTGTGCATGGAGTGAAAAAGTCGGGAGAGCTTTGCCAGGAATCTGCAATGAATTTGCTTCTTGGCTCAGAGAAGCTGTGGCTGCCCCATCCCTGGAAGTGTCCAAGACCAGGTGGGAGCAACCTGGGCTGGTGGGACCTGTCCCTGCCCATGGCAGGGGGTGGGAATGGGTGAGCTTTCAGGTCCCTCTTATCCCAAACCATCCTGTGATCCCCTGATTCTCTCCCACTCCAGCCTCTCTGAAAGCCTCTCAGAGCCCCCTTGAGCCACTGGGAGCACAGAAAGGAGGAAGGGGAAAAAGGGAAAAATTAAAACCTTATGAAAAATCAACAGGGAATTCCATCACCTCCCTTGGACTCGTGGTGCTATTTCAGGTGGCACAGAGGCTGCACCATCCCCCTCCCACCTTGCTGGGATGATGATGGGCTGCAGCAGTGACCTGCAGGATGGCCTGGCCAGCTCCGTCCCAGCCAAGCCGCTTGTTCTCCCTGCTGGGCTCGAGGTTCCACATCCCTTTTTGCCACTTGGGAAACTCCCATCCCATGGCACGAAGATTTTGCTGGTACAGCCTGCATTCTCCCTCTCCTGGTCACCCTCTAACAGAGGAGAGATCCCTGTGAATGAGCATCCAAGGTAACTGCATCAAGATCTTAGCTGTGTGGTCAGCTGCGGGGCTGGTGTTATGTTTTTGCTCTGCTGCTTTCCATCAGTCTGGGCTGGAGTTTTCATCAAGAGAAACAAAGCCCCTTTTCCCCCTCCCCTGTGCTCTTCCAGAACACTGTCAAGAGGACCTGGCTCTCCAGAGCAGGTGAAAAGGAGGCAGTTTGGAAAGGGAGATAAACCCCAGGGGATATGGAAAGGTTGGCAGCACCGAAGGGGGCAGGAGGAGGAGTGTTGGATGGGGAGCAAGGGGCAGGCAGGTGCGAGCACTGCAAGGGGAAGGAAGCCAAGGAAGGCGTAGCAGCAGCCAAATCTACCCTGTGCTGTTCTGCAGGTTTTCCCCAGGGGAGATATTCCCCTGGAGACAGCTTAAAATAGAATTTGCAGAGCACTTCAGGATACACCTTAAGCAACAGCCATAAACTGCAAAGGGGAGATTATCAGGGGTGAATCCGTCGGGGCCAGAGCTCCATGGACGTCTGGAACTGAAGCACTGGATGCTTTCCTGCAGCAATTTGTGGTGCCAGGGGGAGGTCACAGACCTGAAGGTGCTGGTGACAATTGAACAAGGTCAGGAGGAGGAATTAAAACAAGAGGGAAGGACCCAAAGTGCTTCCAGAGCCAAGAGCTCAGTGCTCATTCCTCTGGGAAAAGAGCAAAGATGAAGCTTTTAACTCAACCTGCCATGCCCTGGGGTATTTAGCTGAGCTCTATCTCTCCCTGGAGTGCTTCTGGGCACTGCTCCTCTGCAGTCAGACACAAAGGGCTTCTCCTGCTCCTCTGCTGCTCTTGAAAGGGCAGGTTTTTCAGCAGGGGGGACGGGGATGCTCCCGTGTGGATTCTGTGGCTGTTTGCAAAGAGCCAGCAAAACGTGTGTCAAAACCCTGTGACTGTTTCCATGAAAATTCACTCCAACTGCCTCTGGCAAGCCGAGGTCTGTTCCCAGGAAATGCTCCTTAAGTGATGCAGTTTGCAGCAAAAAAAAGACAAGGAATTGCTGGGTCTGGGACTGAGCAAAGCTGTGGGTGCAATCCAAGCCCCAGGCTGGGGAAGAGGAAGGCACATAATCCATAGATGTGCATAGCAAAGGTAGAAATGCATAGGTAGGAAGATCTGGGAAGTTCCCACAAGGATATTGGAAAGATGAGCCGCTGAATTGCTGCCAATTAACCCCACAGTTCACAGAAGTTGGGGGTTTCTGGAGGGTCTTAGCAGGGAAAAACAGAAATCAGGCAAATCCAGACCCACTGGGAAGCTGCTGAAGGAATTGCTGATCCATCACTTGGAATAATGATGTCATGGATTGCCAACAGGCAGGCCACATCAAACATCTCATTGCTCCCTTGGGCAGGTGCATGGGGGGGAACCTAAAGAAAAGATTTTGACCCTACCCCTCCTTATTCTCATAAACTAATTTTCAGCCACATGATGCAGAAAAGAGGAAAAAGAAAACAAGAAGGAGAATGAAGGAGGTGAATTGGAAAGCTTCACTTCCAGGGGTTTCAGGTGGTTTGCTGCCTGCCCCAAAGGATTTCTCTAGAAGAACCTCACTAGGATCTGTCCTGTCTCTAGTACTCACCCATATTTTAATTAATTACTTGAGTGATGAGGGAAGAAGAAGCTAATATAAAATTAGTGCTGCAGATGGCAGGGTTGGAATTCAAATAATTCCCAGCAGACTGGAGAAATGGCCTGAAATGGATAACAGTGGGATTTAACACCCAGAGCCAAGCAGGAAGGAGGACTGGGCTGCAAAACCTGGCCTGTGAGGAAGGGGAGGTGGCAACCTGCTCATGCAGAGCAGCTGGAGGCAGAGGGAAGAGCAGTTGGTTTTAGGAGGAAAAATATCACTTAGGGAAAAGAGGGAAGGGCAGGAACAAACTTCCAGTGCAATGAGGAGCCCGAGGGAGCTGCAGTGCCCTGGGTCCATGGGTGGAGGGGTTTAGGAAGGAGTTTAAGCTCATATGATCCCTCTCAATTAACTTGGCATTCACCAAGAATCCACTTGCTGTGCTGTGCAGAGAAGATACAACCCCTTGCACTGCGAGGCATCAAAAATTATCTCCCTGTGTTGCTAAAGGAAATCTGTTTTCCTGCTTGCTGCAGAGTGTATCTCCTCCAGCTGTGCTCACTCGAAGGCCCAAGCAAACAGAGCAGAATAAATCAGGAATTATCTCCTGTGTTTGGAGACAGGTTGAGTAATGATCACTCATGGAATATGAAATTCATCTTCGGGGCTTTAATGGGCTTGCAAGAGAGTTGGGCAGGAGCTCGTTGTGGAAGGCTCTGAAATCATTGTGGAGAGGGAACAACATCTTTATCCTGCAGATCTGATAAGAGCTCACACTGCACCACCGAGCATATTCCCAGCTTCATCCTAACCTGCTGCTTCCAGGGTGCTGAAGGACAGAAGTGCTTTCAGACAGAGCTGATAAAGGGCTGCCAGGACATTTTAATCCCTCCCTTGCCCAGTTAAAATGGCATTTGCTAAAGAGACGAGCCTGAGATGGTTCCAAGGCTGTGTCCCCTGGTATAACATTCTGACCAAACTTCAGGAGAAAAAAACCAACATTCCCTGGCTAAACTTGCTGTTGGATCCTTCTTCTTGTTATCCCTGCTCTTCAAAAAGCTCTCCCTTTCCACTCTCCTCATCTCCTGCTTCTCTCAGTGCCGTGACCCAAATACACACTGGCCACTGGATGTGTCCAAACTGCACTCGGGAAGTTTTGGGGACTCTCTACTCATCTTTTTTACCCCCCCAGTTTCTCATTTCTTGTGACTGTAGGCAGAGAAAGGCACAAATATGGAGATATTCCAAAATCCTTGCAAACATGCCACCTCTGGAGGACGAGGGTCTGGCCAGGCTGAGCTAAGGTGGGAGCGGTGAAGAGGAGGGACCAGCTCATGCCCCATGAGCTGCCCTCATCCTGCTGTCCCCTGGGGACACAGGGCAGATCCATGCCCAGCCCCAAGGAAAGGAGATGCAGCAGCTTTACCTGATTCACAAAAAAAATCACAGAAAGAAAAAGAAAAAGCCAAAATAAGCAAGATTTTAAGGGAAGACACCCAGTACAGACCCCTTTCCAAAAAAAAAAAGATTTGTTGTTGCAAATGAAGAGGAATCTGAGACAGCCGGAAAGGCCCAGACATTTTGAAGCCATTGCATCATTCCTCAGATGCTCCTGAGCAGCCTCAGTGCTGGCAGGGGATGAAATCCAGGAGCAAAACACTGAAACTCAGCTGGACTAAAAGAAATACCACCTCCCTTTCCTGAAGGTCTCACACTGAGGAGAGTGTTGCACTGCTCTCCTCCCCCTGGAGCAGAAGAGGACACTGTCCCCTCCAGCAGGGATGTGACACATCCAGATGTCCCAGGGCTGAGCTGGATCTCTTGGATCCTGGGAATTTGACAGGCAAGGCCAGAGGAAATGACAGCTTTACAGCTTCCAGGAAACTGGGAGGGGAGGCAAAAAAAGAGCTGTGCTTAGAAGGTGGAATGTTGGTTCCCTGAAACCCCAGCTGCAAAGTTTCCTGCCTTCCTCCTGCCTCAGGGGAGCAACTGCTGGAGATGTTCTGGGAACAGAGGATGCAGGAGAGAGTTGGTATCCCGAAAAACAAGCGGTGTGGTCGCTCCAGCAGGGACAGCTCCCAGCAGGGTGATGCCTCATGCCCTCTGTGCTCTCCCTCCTTCCCATTCCCACCCCCTGGACCTGCCCCCAGGGTACTGCTCTCACCCACCCGTGTTCCTGAGGCTGGGAGACATCGGAAGCTGTTCCCAGAAACACAGGGATATGAAACATTCCCCCCCAACACCACCACCCCAGCAAAGATTCATCTTCTTTTTAGCTCAGAGTCTCTTCATGCAGCATGGGAAAGGCAGGGATCACTTCCCAGGGGATATCTGGTGCCTCTTGGCTTGCGAAAACATCTCAGCTGGTGAACTGAGAGTTTGGGGCTGCTGGGGACAGGGGTGTTGCTCCTGGGGGCACTTGCTCTCTGAGATCCAGCCCTCTGTGCCTCCTTCCCCTCGGGCTTCTCCTAGCAGGCCCAGCAACAAGAAGGGAATTCAAAGTCCCTGGAGCCAGGAATAAATCGTGACACGGGTGACACTTGTAATTGAGAGCTTCTTAATTGCTGTGGTGGATTAAAGAGAGCTGCAGGCTTTGTGCATAAAAGGCAAGAGACTCCAGAAACCCTGGGAAGGAAGAAAAGAGGATCAGAAGATGGTGGGAACAGAAAAAAAAGGCAAGATCAAGGAGAAGAAAGACTTGGGAGAAATCTTGTTGGAGTACCAGAGATAAGGGAGACAGAAATAGAGGGGGTGGTTTCACTTGGGACTGCATCCATGTTTATTCCTGCCCTTTTGGGGCAGAAATACAGGGATTTGTGCTCTCCTGGAGAGAAATGCGGCAGCCTTTTAACACCACAAAGCACCAAAGATAAAGGCAGCATATCAAAAAGAACTAAAACCTCCCAGGAAATTGCTTCTTTTTGTTGAAATGACTCCCCAGGGAAATAGGAAAACCTTTCATTAGAACCTTGAAGGCTGCACTGCCAAGAGCTCTGTGCTCCAAAAAGCCACGAGCCTGCATCCCTGTGAGTCCCAGCTGTGTCTCCTGCTCCTGCAGCTCCAGCCTCAAGGATTCCATCCAAGGTCAAGGAGACACCCAAGTGCCATCATAGGTGGTGCCAGGCCTGAACAGAATCCTTCTGGGGTAGGGGTGGGATCTCCTACTCTAAGATATCTTCCAGCAATATTCCTAATAGGGAATGGGGAAATCCAGAACAGTGGTCCTCAGGGTGATGATGGACATAAAGAAGGGAAAAAAACAAACAAGAAGAATGGGGAAAGATTCCTGGTTTTGGAGGGTACAAGGAAATCCATATTTTCACTCACAGCACAACGTGATGCTCTTTGCCATCCCAGGTGGGCAGAGCAAGGTGAGCAGAGCTGTTGAAGAACCCAAGAGACGAAGGGATGGTGTTCCAGCCGTTCCCCACCACCCTTTGGTGCAGGTTGGCGACCATCGAGGTGCACAGACCCCCCTGCAGCCCATGGGGTGACCCCCAGGACAAGAGCAATGGCAGAACCAACAACTGCAAACCCCCATTCCCTGCTCCCTGGAACTGCTGGAAAAAGGGAGGAGAGGGAGGAGAAAGGTGTTCTTAAGACTGATTTATTTCTTACTTTTTAGTTTTATTACTTTTAGTTTTAGTTCTTATCTTGTTAGTAATAAATTTAAGCCTTTAGCCACTCTGTGTTTGCTTTGCCATTATTTCTCAGCTGGTTCTTTTTGCCTTTTCTCCTTTTCCTTTCCCTATGGGAAAAGGGGGGTCTGGAAATTTGGGTGGACACGGGGTGAAAACCACCAGAGCTCCCCTCCCAGCCCATGGCTGGACTGCTGGGTCCAGTTTCCACATCTCCCTTCAAGGGCAGCCCAAAGAGGGCTCGTGTGACAAGAATCAGGATGATCAGGGGCCAGGAAAACATGAGCTGCTGGAAGGCTGTTGGTGTCACTTAAGCTGGAGGAAGGGCAGAGGAGACACGAGAGAAGTGTTCAATTATGGAAAAGGTCATCTCGGGGAGGGGACAACTGCATTTCCAGGGACAGGTCCAGGAGTCCTGGGCTGCAGGGGCAGCAAGGGAGAGCCTGCCAGGGTGAGAGAGAGTCTTTAGAGAAGATAGCCCTGGGCTGAGTGTGAAGGGCTTAGTAAAGTGTCAGCCAAGAGGGGTTTCACTGGGATCCCTTGGTTTTGGGACAGGGAGTGTCTGCCATGAATTAGCATTTCAGGGTCCCTTGAAGAATCACCACAGTAGCAAAAATGGGTTGAATATGAACTTAGAGAAATGCAGCTTAACCAAGTTCAGTGGCAACGTTCACTCTATTACTGACCACGGGGATGGAACACAACGAGGAAAATCGGGTTAGAATTGATTTAGAATGATTTACACAGAGACTGGAAGCACAAGAGGGTGAGAAAGACCCTCCTGCTGAGCCACCGGGTTCAGAGCAGACCCCCTCACTGTCTAAACAGTGGCCAGGTCCAGTCTTGGTCTCAGACTTGGACACGGATTTATGTCTAAATGAATTAACCACACGGATTTAATTAGTATTAATTCAGCTTGCTGTCAGACACTAAGCTGTGCACAGAGGGTTTCCCTGCCTCGGCTCTCTTAGTTTTGGGTGAGAAATCCCAAGCCCTGAGAGACTCCTCAGCTCAAGGGGAGGTCCCCACCACGCAACCATGCAGGGAGAGCTGTGGAAAGGCCTCTCAGGCCATCAAAATCCATGGAATAAAGCCTTTGGGGCGTGCTAAGAGCAGAAACCTGGGCAGGATCCAGGAGGCTCCATCAGCTGCAGATGAACCCTTGGGAAAGCAATTTTGGAATGATGGATCTGCTCCTGTGTCCAGGCTCTGAAAGAACCAAGAGATAGATGGGAGAAGCTGTTGGGAAGAGTTATAGGAAATGATTCAGGAGCTGGAAAAGCATGAGAGAGATGAAAGAAGTCCTGGCTGTGGGAATTATTGCAACGAAGGTTGAGAGGCTGCTGAACTGCTCCCTGTGCTTCCCAGTGAAGGCAGAGGACAGGAAAGGATCTCCAGTGACCCATGAGCTGGAGTTCAGGTGTTCCCAAAGCATTTGATCCGGGCTCTCAGGCACAGGGAGTGATTTTGGGGTGTCCTGTGCAGGGCCAGGAGTTGAGCTCCACGATCCTCGTGGGTCTGTTCCAACTGAGAAGATCGTGTGATTATTTGGGGGAGGCCTGACTGGCACAGGCTGGGGGAGAGCCAGCAATTAAGCAATGTGGCTAATTGCAGGTTGTATTCCTGGGAAGTCTGGGAGCACTAACCCCGAAGGAACTGACTGTTCCAGTTACAGACCCCCACGTGTCCTCCCTGGTGCTCTCAGGATCCTTCCCAAGGGTGCCTTTGCTAAGGACAGATGTTGGGAGCTGGGATCTTTTCACCAGCATTAATTGTGCTGCTTATTTGCCTTTCCTACAGCTCAAATGTCACTTTTGAGTCATTTCAGCCCCTCTTTCTCTCCACATCCAAAGCTCAACCAGATGGCCCTGCTTACAACTTCCTAAGCAGGTTTTGACTGTGTCCATCACCAATTAAAACCCAGATGAAACGCAAAAAAAGTCATTAGCAGTTTAGCAGAGGGTCAGAAAACAGCTTATTGACTTGCTTTATCACAGCTCTGAAATTCTCTTAAGAATAGAGCACTTTAGATTAACTGGGGGGAAAATGGATTGGAAAGTTGCAATTAAGTTGATGTCATAATTTTGGGAATAAAAACAGCTGTTCCGTTACAGCTGTAGTTCTCTCCCTGACTTTAATTGGTGTCCCCAGTCCCAGTTGTCTGTGTGGATAAAATGCTACCCATAAAAAATGTATAATTGGCATTGGTTTAAGAGTACAAACTCCTTAAAGAAAAAATGATTACAATCTAGACTAACTGCAGTAATTTATCCTTTTTTTTTTTAAGCTTCTGGAAGGGTTGGGGAATTCTCACAGCTCTGTGTGAGGGTGAGGTGGGATAAACAGGGAGAAGAGGCTGAAGCTGCACAGCACAGCCGCTGGAATAGTTTGGCAGTGACCTCTGAAGCCCCACTGACTGACACCAGGGGTCTCATCGGCCGGTTTGCACCTCACCGGGACCTGAGCAGTGCAGTTCCAGCGAGGGGAGCTGGGGGAGAGGCAGCACTGCTGGGAATGGGCATCCCCGCTAACAAGAGAACCAGGATTTCTCCTGGTGAACAGGAAGGAAGCCCAGCCCATCCATAACCCCTTTGGATGGATCTTTCCATCACCAATCCTGTGTGAGAGGCTTTTTCATAGAATCACACACTGATTTGGGTGGGAAGGGAGCTTAAAGGTCATCCAGTCCCGTGGGCAGGGACACCTTTCACCACAGCAGGTTCTCAGAGCTCCATAATACCTGGTCTTAAACACCTCCAGGGATGAGGCAGCCACAGCTTCTCTGGGAAACCCATGCCAGGGCCTCCTCACTCTCACAGGGAAGGATTTTTTTCCAGCCTGGATAATCCATGGCTTTCCCACTCTGCACTTCCCTCTCCCTGCAGAGGCAGCACCACCCAGCACTTACAAATTGAAGCTTCTGATCAAGCCACTTTCTGACAGCAAAATCCAGTGCTCCAGAGAAAAGCAGGGGTTGCTCTCCATGCCTCTGCCTTGCCTGGCACTTGAAAACCTGCCAGGAGCAGGACAAGCCTGTAAGGTCCTGTAAGGTCCTGAGGGGTCCCTGGTGCTGGGGGCTGCAGCAGTGCTGAGCACAGAGCAGCTCCAGGCACTGAGGAGCCCGTGCTGGGGAAGGGAAGGAGAAGCAGTTCCTGGCATTCTAATAAGGTCTCTGTTACATCAGAGCAGATAATCCTACACTGAGTTTGAATTAAAGGACTTGGAGGCGCAGGCTCTGATAACTCCAGGCTGGCAAAGGGCACCTCCCTTTGCTTGCCGTGAGCCTTCCCCATCGCCACCTCAGCACTGCCACTCCTGTTGTGGGTGTCTGTACCCTTCAAACCACCCTGCACAGGCATCAGGTTCTCCTTTGCCATCATTCCCCTGAGCTTCTCATATGCAACTCTTTTCATCTCCTGCCAATAAATCACTCCCTCCTAACCCTTCATCATTTCCAGTGCTGTCCTCAAAAACCCCTCCAGCGTGATGACACCCGTCAGGCACTGGGTTAATTAATTGATGGCAGATCCCTTCCAGAAAACGACTTGGAAAGGGCAGAGGAAAGAGGAGATCAGGTTTGACTCTTGGGTGGGGCAGTCACATCTCCAGGAAGGGAGGAGGGAACCCAAAGCAGGGCTTTGCAGGGTGCCTGAGGAATAAGTGGGTGTCACATCTCTCTGCAAGGCCAGGTATGGGGTAAGGACACCGGGATGGCACTGCTGAGAGGAAGATTTATTAACCTCTTGTTCCCTTTTTTTTTTTTCCCCCAGCACTCTCAAAGTCACCTACTTGCTTCTGCATCACTTCCAAAAAGAAGAGTTGCGGGTGCTGATAACATCTGACGTCTCTCTGATTTACTGAAAAACTGCTGGGGAAAGGAAGCAGAGATAAAGGAAGCCAATTCATGCAGCCATCCCATGTGGATGGGCCCTCTGGAGACTCCAGAGCTTCACACCCTGCACTGAAAACCATCCAGGCAGCCCCACCTGCAGCGGGAACTGCCACAAACCCCTTGGCTGCAGGGAGAGTCCCTGCTCCAGCTTCTGGGCAGCATCCCCACGGCCTGACCTCCTCCTGAGGAGCACCTGGGCAAAGAGGGGTTCCTGCTGTGCTGGGGAAGGGCTGGCTCCTCATGTGTGCCCCACAGTGCTCTGAATGCCAGGGAATGGCTCAGGGAATGCCTGGGGTCTGGCAGGGTGGGAGATGAGCAGGGCAGCTTTGTGGGTCGGGGCTGTTGCAGATGTACCCAATACTTTTGCCCCCTGAAGTCCGGGGATGCTCGTTGGGTTGCTCCTGGTGGCCACCACCAGCTCCAGGATGCAGATGGAAAGGTGCAGCCTTTCCCCTCATCTCTCCCTGGCATCCACCACCCACTCTTTGCCCAAGTCCCTTCCCAGAGTCCTTCCATTTTGCCATCCACACTTTTTTTTTCTCTGCCCACGTGGGCAAGGGAGCTGCAGGCAGGTCCTGGGTCCATATCCAGCCTCTGCTTGCCAGTCCCACAGAGACCCCTGGAAGGGCAGGTAGGATTTGAGAGCAGGTGGGGCAGGTGCCAGAGCTCTGATAGACACTGACAGGGAGAGAAAACACCAGACTCAGAGCACTCCCTGTGGCTGCCCCATCCCTGGAAGTGCCCAAGGCCAGGTTGGAGCAACCTGGGCTAGTGGAAGGTGCCCCTGCCCAGAACTGGATGATCTTTAACCCCTTCCCTACCCTTCCAGTAGGATCATTAGGGAAAACTGCCCATCCTTTGGTGGAGAGCACCAGTCTGGTGGCTGGGTCCATGACTAACAAGCTGCCAAGTGACTGCAGAAAACTCTGACAGCTTCTCCACATGTCCCTGTGAGATTCCTCCTGCCATTCCAAAGGGTTTACCCTGAGATGAGCAGGAGAGGAGAAACTAGTCCATGCAGATGTTATCCATCTGAGTAAGACTGGTGACCTTGCACTTGACAACCCTGCAGGCACTGAGTGCATCCCCTTTGTGGGCTCAAGCTGGCACAGATAATAAACTTGAGAAATGGAATATGAAGGAGTGATGCTGCTTTCTGGTAAAAGGGAGGGGGAAAAACATCCTCAAATAAGAGCAGCCAAGAAAAAAAAGCTTCAGGGAAAGGTCAAGTGTGGGGGGGTTGCTCGAGGCTGAAGGAGTCCTCAGAGGCTGAGTAGGTGTGAGCAGGGCTGCAAGGCACTGAGGAGCTAAGGACAACCACAGAGCACTTACAGCATGCTCTAAAGAGGGCTGGGGGACAGCTTTGGGGATTCTGGCTAGCTCTGAGTACCACACAAGGGCTTTGCCTTCAATACTGAAGCTGAAAGCAAAGGATATTTAGGAGGTCTTCTCCTGCTTGGCTCTGCTTGCTCACCCTCTCTTGGCAGGTCACTCTTCACGGCAGCAAGTCCAGTGAGAGAAAATGATCCTGGCTAAGAGAAATCCAGCCTCAGTGGATTTTCAGCCAGGAAAATAACTCTAAAAGGGCATGACACCCTCGAGTGTTCGCTGGGTCAGCAGTGGTGGCATCACGGTGGGGTTCCGGTTTTAACAGCTCCCAGGCAAACCAAAGGTTTCCTTCCTTTCATGAGGAGGAAGATGGACTTGGCAAGCAAAGGGTGGGACACCAGCCCACGCAGGAGCACTTGAGACAGGCCTGGGGCAATCAGTGCCTGAGGGGGATGTCTTGGGAGGGGATAAGCAGGGAACCTCAGCTGCTGGAAAGCAAGGAAGAGGAATCCTTGAGGAAGGAATAATCTCCTCTCCTTTAGAAGTGAAGTGCTGTGACACGGACACTACTCGAGGCAGCCCTTCCCAGAAATTCCCACTGTGGACCCCATCTGGGAATATCACTGGGAATATCTGCTCTGAGGGGAATGCAGAGGCAGGAGATGTGTCCTCTCCTCCTGGGCCTGGTGATATCTCATTTAGCTGTTTCTTCTCCCCTCTCGCCTTCTGCTTCTCTCCACTGTAAGAGCCTCTTGGCAGGTGGTGGCTCCTGCTTTGACTCCAGATGGAATACTGGGGCAAAATCCAAAGGAAAAGCCTGTTAAGAGCTTTGGGGCTGGAAGCTGCCAAACTGCTGGAGGAGCCTGCACGACTCCTTGTAGGAGTGGGTGGGCACCATCCCTGCCACCACATGCTGCTCCGAGGATGCCCAGCACCTACAGCCCACATGGGATGAGCACTTGCTGCTCAACACCACAGTCTTGGCTCCCAAGAACCCTCCTTCTCTCTTGAGTTCACAAATCATCCCCCTTTTCCAGAAAAATGCTTTCTTTTGCTTTCTGACTCCCTGTCTCCCTAACTTTTCCTTTCTCCAGGTACCCTCCAGCCTCTTCCCTGGTGGAGAGCTCTCTTGGTAGGTAGGATCTGCTACAGAAATGCTCCCGCCCCTGCACACCAGGATATGAAAATGTCCAGGGCAAACTCTTGAGGACTGGCAACTGGATTGTCCTTGAGCCCTTTTCTGGACACCACAAACCTCAGAAATAAATCCAGGTCAGACATACACACTCCTCCCTCCTCTCCTGACGGTGTTTAACCAGGACCAACCTTCCTTGGCCTCTGTCACTGAGGAGGGCAGCAGGTCCACCTGCTCTCTGCTGTTTGTGTTTGACCAATATTTACAAGGGGCTGTGTGACATCTCAGCTGTTTAACCCCTGAGCTGTTGCAGTCAGAGCTGTGTTTCATGATGACTTAGGGGCAGGTTTGGGTCCTGCCCAAAGCACAGCCATAGGTTTATAGGGAGACCAGGAAGAAGACAGAAGATAAGATGCAGACAGAGATGAGGATTGCTCTTGTGCCAGGTTGTGATATCTGAGCAAATAATTTCCCTCCTACCTGCAAGGCTTGAAGAGAAAACAGGCAGCTAAACATGCCCTCTGATCACTACCTGGCTGGTAGGAAGGGTACACAACCCAAGGGAAGCCCCTCTGCTCCTGAATTGTCATCTCAGTGGAGAGCTGGATGCTACAGAACACCTCAACCAGCATCAGGTCCTGGCGTTCAGAGAAGGAAGCTCCAGGGTGAGGTTTGCCAGCCCTCAGCCCACCCGCAAACGCTGTACACCGAATAAAACAACCCCCCGAGCTCTGTTACACCCCTTGCACTGGGGCGCCCACCTCGGTTCGCGTTCCCCTCTCCTCCCACCCTCCCCCGAGGACGCTGCCGGAGCCCCCGCAGTGCGAACGCAGCACCCTCGGGCTTATCGAGCCGAGGGCTGGGCTTTGAAGAAGGTGCTTTAATCCTTATCAGCCGAGGAGAATTCCATCAAACCAGGCGGGCAGCGGAGAAATGGAAATGCGGGAGATCCATAATTCATGCCGGAGCGGCCACAATTTAATAGGTGCGCTCAGCTGACACCTTGTTCTCCACGCTCGGGATGATGTCGGGTCACCCGGGATTAGCCAGACGGGAGTTTTTCTCCGAGCCCTTTGTTCTGCCGAGCTCCGTCTGCGCCTTCGGGGCCGGGCTCGGGATGAGCTCCGCTCCCAGCGCGACCCGCAGCCCCTGCGCGGGGTCCCGGAGAAAAGGGCTTATTTACACATAAATGAGAAAGGCGAAGAGCCGCAATAAACGGCGCCGGGGGAGAGGAGCGAGGAATTATTGACAATTCCCTTCCCCGCTTTGCAAAGGTGGAGATAACCTTGAGCTTCTCCACCCGTCAGCCCTGCTGGGAAGGGATGCGGGTCCGGGAAAGGACATAAACCTACACCTGCAGCGCCGTGTTTTGGGATTGGGGTGTGCGCTGGGAAGAGGGAAGAACTTGGATCCTCGGGGGTTCAAGGGGCAAGGCAGTCCCTGAGCACCGAACGGGGCAAAGCCTGCCCGGGAAAGTACCTAATTCCTACCCGGGCTTCCCAATCCTCTCCCTCGTGTCCCTGAAAAGCCAGGGCCGTTAAAACAATGCAGATTTCTCCTTGTCCTTAAGTACATAGAGGGGACACAAAGATGGGATCTGAAGATGGGACCTTCACCCGGGGCTGTGGATGACTCCAGGGAAATGTGAATCCCAAGGGAGTTATCTGTCCCAAAATCCCTGCACGGGAAACCCAACACTGTTTCTCTGGGGCAACTGTCCTGCATTAGGGGAGGAAATCTCTGGAGTGTTTTGTTTGTTTGGGGGTTTTGTGCGTGTTTTTTGTTTGTTTTGGGGTTGTTTTGTTTTGTTTTGTTTTGTCTTGGTTTGTTTGGTTTGGGGTTTTTGTTTGTTGTTTCTTTTGTTTTGTTTTTGGTTGGTTGGTTTGGTTTTTTTCCTGATGGGAACTGTAGGAAGGATGAAAAGCCCAGTCTGGTATCCCCCCTCAACTCCCACTGGAAATACCAAAATAACCATCCAGGTTCTTCCCAACCCATCCCGAGGGAGGGAAATTCTCCTCACCCTGCTCAGATTCGAGCCAAAGGCAGATTGATGACAAATTTCCTGGGGTGGGAGGGGGAAGACCTGCAGTGGGGGCTACAGTGCTCCCTCCGTTTTCTTTTTTTTTAGTTATTTTTCTCTTTCTCCTTTCTATATTTTTGAATTTTTTTCTTATATTTTTATTTTTCCTTCTCTTTTTATTTTCCTTTTTACTCTTTCCTTTGCTTCATATTTTTTCATTCTCATCTTTCTTTCTTTCTTTCTTTCTTTCTTTCTTTCTTTCTTTCTTTCTTTCTTTCTTTCTTTCTTTCTTTCTTTCTTTCTTTCTTTCTTTCTTTCTCTTCTTTTCCTGTTTCTTTTTCCCTTTACTTTCTTCTTTTCATTCTTTTCCCCTTTCTTCTTCTTTTTTTTTTTTTTTCACTTTCTTTTCCTCTTCCTCCCCCCTTTTTACCTCTGAATGATGCTCAAGCTATCAGTTCTTGAGAAAAACTTTAGCAAAGCAGCCGGGCAGAAGCAGAACCTGCAGAGAAACTTGTCCCTGACCCCACCACACCTTCCTGGCACCTCCAGACCCGGCGTTTCCTCTGGAACGAGCCATTAAATTCCTTTTAGCACCATCGCGGTGTCGGATCCATCGGAGCTTCCCCTCTCCAAGGCTCTGAGGACCCTCCCAGCTGGGGCTGTGTTTTCTGAGGGCTCGAGAGCCCTCTGCTGTCCACCCATCCAGCCCCTGGACTTGGAGCAGCTGGACGGGGGTCCCTGCAGCACCTCACTCTTCTCTGCACAGCCCGAGGCTGAAGGGCTGCGGTGGGTGGAGGTCGATGCGCTGGGAGAGGCTCAGCAGGTCTTTAAAACCGGGCTCCTGTGGCCTCGGGACAGCTGGGGAGTCACAAGGTCAGGGAAGGAGCCTGGAGGGGCTTCCTCGAGTCAGTCCGGCACAAAGCCCCCACATCGCGGAGGTCTTTGCTCCTCCTCCACAACCACCACCTTCCCCGCGCCTGGTGGGTCTCCATCCCTGTCACTTGCACCAGCTGTTCTCCAGCTGTGCAGCATTCCCTGCAGCAGAGGGGGATCACAGAGATGCTGGGTCAAGAGATTACTGGCTGGGTGGGACCTGGAGGATCATCCCCTTCCTGGGCAGGGACACCTTCCGTGAGACCAGGCTGCTCCAAGCCCTGTCCAGCCCGGCCTTGGACGAGGCTCTCCCATCCAACCCAAGGAGCCCCTGTGGGCCGTCAGACTCCTCCTGGGCTTGGCAAACGCTCTCCTTGGGATGAGGAGAGAGCTCCCTCTGGGCCATCAGAATCCTCCTGGGAATTTCATCTCTCCTGCCTCTTGCCCTGGCAGAGATCACACCCCGAGCGTGAGCCAGTGATATCCCACTGATCCCAGTTACATTCCCTTCTCCAGCCTCACACCAAATCCAAGATCTTGCCTTCCCTTGCAGGCAATGCCAGGTCTACGACATGAAATTTGCTCTCTCAGACGCTGCTGGAGGTCTCTTCCCACCTTTCTTCCTCCTCCTCCTCCTCCCTGTGCTCTCCATCATCCACCTTGTTGCACAAGCCCTCAGAGATGTTGGCACCCCAAAAAGCATGAGGTTTTCTGCCTTTTCCTTTGCCCCCCCATTTAATGTTGGCAATAATTGTCAGAGTTAGAGCAGAGAGGGATATTTTCCTCTCTCCTGGGAGTCTCCTCAAGGAAAAATGAAGCGTTTTACAATGTAGGAACCTCTCTGGGCTCTGCCCTGGTTCGGATGCCCCCACACCAGATGCCCCCAGGCCAGGAGCAGGTCCCCAGCACTGGAGCCAGGCTGTGGGTTTGCTGTGCCTGTGGGGAGGTGATGAGGGAGAGGAAAACTACATTTTGCCTCCTCTGAATCTTGCTGATTAGCTTTCAAAACCTAATGAGGCTGGAACGAGGATCTGCTCCCGTTTTAATGGATCCTGATGCCGAGGTGGCTGGACTCGGGATGTGGAAAAGGAGGGCTGTGCTAATGTGACAAGAATTAATGAAACACAACCAGACTTTCATATAATTAAAACCAGTAATTGCTGGAAAGATGGCTCATGCAAAGCGATGGGCTGGGGGCGGGCAGGCCTGATTAAAACTGGTGACTGGCTGCAAATGATTAGATTAAAATCAATTAACTGTAGAATTGCTGTCTGGCATATGGAAGGATAATTCAGTTACGTAACTGACAGCAGGATTTGCACTTTGCAAATGTTGTTTCAGTGCACCAGACCGAGCTTAGGCAAACCGGTTATTTAACAGGACACACTCGTGAATTCTGACTTCTGGGGGTGGGATTCGGGCAGGAGATGCAAGGAGGAACCCTCAGCCTAGGGCTGCTGTCTCAGCAGCACTGAGTGAACAGCAAGAAAGCCCCGAGATGGCTGAGAACCCCCACGATGCCCCGGTTATGTGTAAACAGGAGCTCTTTTCATTCCACTTGTAAAGACTGGCTGGATTAAGGAGGCATTAGTGGCATTCGTGTGCTCCCTCCTCCCGGCAGCCGGCTGGTGGTGCTGCCCATTAGTGCTAATGCAAGTGCATTAGCTCCTTGGAAAGGACTCCTGGGTTGCAGCATCCCCGACCACTTCATTTCTTCTTCCTTCTTTAAAACCTGGGAAAAGTCAGGGGATAAAGTCCAGAGAAAAGTAGGGGGATAAAACCCTGTGGAGGGAGAGCAAAGAGCTGCTGGCTGGGTCACCGATGCTGATCCCCTGGCAGGTGAGCCTGGAACACCCTCCTGCTTTGGGGTTTGGAGATGGCTGGTTCAAATAAGCCCCAACATCACCCCTGCCTGAGGAAAGCAAATCCTGTCCCACCTCCAAGGCTCCTCGTGGCACTGAGGGTGAGCAAACAGCCCTGGAAATAAAGAACTGAAGGTACCAGCCCTGAGGGCAGAGCTTGCAGGCAAGAGCATTGTATTTCAGCAGGTTTTAAGGTCCTGCTGGGATCATGGATTGGCTCACCTTGGATCAGAGCTTGCTTTTAAGCAGACCTTTTTCAAGGTGCTGTTCTGAGCCTCTCCGTGGCCAGAGCAAAGGAACTCCCACTTCATGACATACCTGTCACCAACAGCGCTGTGGAGGTGCCCACACCAGAGCAAAGCAGCTTCACTTCAGGAACTGTCCAAGGCCAGGCAGGACAGGGCTTGGAGCCTCCTGGTCTAGTGAAAAGTGTCCCTGCCTATGGCAGAGGGTTGGAATGGGCTGATCTTCAAGGTCCCTTCCATCCCAAACCATGCTCTGCTTCTGTTTCTGGTGGGTCAGACTCCAAGCTGCTTCTGTTCCCACAGCCTGGAGCTGTTCCCTAGAAATGCCTCCCAAAACTTCAGAGTGGGGCAAGAGGAGGTTCAGGAGATGCAGTGAATTTGGCCCAGCTGCACTCGTGTCCTCAGGAGGGGGAAAGCTGTTGGCTCTACTGCAGAGAGCCTGGCATGGTCCCTGGGATGGACTATGGGCTTTCCCATCTCCTTTCCCAGAAAATCTGCCCTGGAATTGCTCTGGAATTCTCCCACACCAGCAAAACGATGTGGGCTTTCTGTAGAAGAGGCAAAAAGTAGATTTAGGTCAAAAATTACTATGTATAGAGCAGAGAAACATCTCCTGAGCCATCTGCCATGCACCAAAGCCAAACTCTGCTTAGAGCCTGATGAGGCTTTAAAAAAAAATATAAAAACTGACTGGCTTTCATTCAGGGCTTTCAAACCACTTCTCTTTATAGGGCTCCTCAAACATGGCTCCACTAAGCTGCTGTCCATCATAAATAAGCTCTTGGTTCTTGCTGTCAAGGAGAAAGTTAACCCTACCTCTGCCTCCCCACTCCAGGAAGGCTGTCCTGAGTGGGAAGAGCTCCATGGGGAGAATCCTCAAGTCCAACCTCAGCTTTGCCAGGCTGAGGGAGCACATCTTCCATTTCCTGCTGTTTCCCAAAGGGAGGGACCTTTGCAAAAGATGCAAACCTCTTTTATTCAATGAACCCACACTGGTGATCTCCACAGAGATCCTGCTTCTCTTCCCTTCATCTCCTGTGTTTGATTATTGTGGATCAATGCAAACCTCCTCTTCTCCCAGCTCTAGGACCAGCACTTTCTCTCTCCATGCCTCATCCACAGCCCATCTATGACTTCTAGGTCTTATCCAAGCTCTTTTTTCCTGCTTCTTTTCCTCTCTCCTGTGGGCAGCAATACAGCACAAACATCTGGATGCCTTTCAGAAGGCATGGAAGTTCCACCCATCCCAGTGCATGGCCAAGTTATTGCTGCATAAACCCCCTCCCGTTGCAGGGAAGGCCTGCAGATCACCAGGCTTTGGGATAAAATCCCTTTGATAGTGGAGAGATGAAGAATCCTTTCCCTTCCCAAATGAGACACAGCAGATTTATTGCCCTGACTCAGCCTGCAAGTTTATGTGAAGGAGTAAGGTCAGGACAGAGTTTATAAACTTTGCCAATGTTCCTGCTCTGGGAGGTTTTTCTTCCCCCTGACAAAGTCGTTTAGCAGGGCTGGTTCCTTGTTTGGTGGCTTTGATACATCCAGGACACGGATATTTCCCTGGTCAGTCACTCAGCTGCAGTGAACCAGCTGGGAAATCTCTGCATGGTCTCATGCCTGAGGCTGGAAAATCACTTTGTTCCCCTCCAACCCAACCCCAGATGAGCCCAAACCTTCTCTGAATTTTGACACACCTGTAGCTTTTCCAGTTCAGAATGATCTCCAAAAATCTGTCCGGAATCCAAATGATCTCGATCTGGGTTTGATTTAAAAAGGACAAACCTCTGGTCTGGTTTGGCACTTTTGAAACTATTCCTACATGCCCAGCTCTGCAGGGAGGTCTCACCTCAGGGGTAGAGGGGCACAATCCCCCCCTCCCTGCCCTGCTGTGGGACCAGCCCAGGGCATGGGTGTGTTTCTGGGCTGGGTCTCACCCACCAACACCCCCAGGTGCTTCTCGGCAGGGCTGTCCATCCCCTAGCCTGGACTGAAACCCACATTTATCATCCTGGTGCCCTCAGGTGGCTTTGGAGCCCACTTTTTATTTCCCTCTGGGAAAGGAAAAAGAGAAAAGGCAAAAAGAACCAGCTGAGAAATAATAGCAAAGCAAACTCAGTGGCTAAAATACTGAAATTTATAACTAACAAGATAAGAACTAAAGCTAAAAGTAATAAAACTAAAAAGTAAGAAATAAATCAGTCTTAAGAACACCTTTCTCCTCCCACTCCTCCCTTTTTCCAGCAGTTCCAGGGAGCAGGGAATGGGGGTTTTGCAGGTGGTTGTTGGTTCTGCCATTGCTCTTGTCCTGGGGGTCACCCCATGGGCTGCAGGGGGGTCTCTGCACCCTGAGGGATCTTCAGGGGCTGCAAGGGGGGGGGAATAACTTTTAGTCCTCCCCCCCTGCTCCAGCGTGGGGTCCCTCCTTCTCCTCCTGCTCCCACCTTGGGCTCTGTGTTGTTATCCCATGGCTGGAATTTCCAACTGCCCCACACTCTTAAATTCTTCACTCTGTTATCCCAGAGGTGTGACTGTGATCCTTAATTGGCTCAACTCTGTCCCCCAGCAGGAGGTCCCTCCTGGCCCTGGCTGTCCTTGGCTCCAAAGGACAGGAGAAGCTTCTGGCAGCTTCCAACAGAACCCATCCTGGAAGCCCCCCCTGCTACTAAAATTCAGCTAAAATTCAGCTACAGAACCCTGTGACAATTCTGCAGCACAGCTCTGCTCCTGGAGGATTTATCATCTCAAATGCTGCGTCACACAAACACAAAGCAGCTGCTCAGGTTTGGAAACAGCCCACCCGAATCCCCGGAGAGTTTTGTAGCCCTGCCGGGACCTGGTGCACAGATCTCAGGTTGGTCTGGCTCTGGAGGCATCTGGGGGCCACTTGGAACTCCTGGGAATCTCTGCATCACTTCTCCAGGCTGGAGTTGAGCTGCCCACAGAGGGTCAGACATTCCAGTCAGTTCTGCTGTTGCAGGGCTGAGGAGCTGCCCTGGGCACTCGATCCCACCTCCAGGTGCTGCATGGAAAATCAGGGCTGTTTTCCTGGGCAGGTCCTGCCCCAGGTGGATGGAGACAGCAGCTTCAGAGCCAGGGGGAGTTCCAAGGAGGTAGTTTGCCCTCACATTCCCATGAATCCCGCTGCTGTCAGGACTTCAGGATGCATCACAGCTCGGGGCTCATCCAAGGAGGGGTTTTAGGGAAGAACAAGGATGTGGCTGCAATAAAGTTAACGAAGTGAGGGGAAAAAATGGAAGAAATTTCCACTTGCCAGGCCAGGCTTTCCATGCTGCAGAAGGAGGGCTAGACCATAAAGGGGCTTAAAGCAATGAGGAGCAGCTCGAGGTGCTTTGGACAGGCAGAACAGCCAAACCAGAGCTTTGGGCAATGATGGAAAAGTGTTCATGACACATGGGCATTGCTGCCATGGAGCAGGGAACAAGGATTAGACACATCTCCAAATAATGGGAAAAGATGGTGCAGAGGAGGAGGGGGTGAAAGCAAAGCCCTCCTGGAGGGGAGGACTGTGCTGTGGTCAGGGCCGTGCACCACTGAGCAAGGGGGGACCCTTTCTGTGAACAACACCTTCAATTATGAACATCCTCCTCGAGTTCTTTGTTTTAGGGCCAAAGCAGGAGGGGTGCCCTCTGCTCATCCAGCTCCTCCCAGCCTGGCCACTGCTTGCAGTGATGTGTCTTCAGGGAAAGGCTGGGTAAAATCAAAAAGGAGATAAAAATCTTACTGATGAGCTCCTATTTTGCCCTGACATCCTTTGTTAAAGTGAGGCCTTTCCTTCTTTCTGGTGGCAAGTGGCAAGCACAAGTAGCAGCAAACAGAAGCCCACTTAACATCAGACCTTCAGCAGTGAGTAAGTCTCTGTCCAGCTCTCCTATTCTGGTAATGATCTCCTCCCCAAAGCCCAGCTGTCCGAAAGAATAAAGCCCTTCCCTCCCATAGCACGAGCTTTGAGGCAGCTTTTTGGGTGGTGGGTACAGAAATAGGACCAGTTTGTTTCCTGCCTGGAGGAATATTTCTTTTTTGGCAAGTGAATGTCAGGAAGGCAGGGTGTGAAAATACAGTTTTATGAGCTTTTTTCCCCCTTTCCTCCCCATCCTCTTCCCATATTCCTCCAATTCAGTCCTTGGATGACAGTCTGGAGCACTTTTGGAGCAGGGACAACATCCTATTCAGGTGGAACTGGGGACAGAATGGATTTCTCCAGAGCACAAGGCAGAGAGCATGGAATCCCAGAAGGATTTGAAAAGGACCTTAAAGACCACCCGGTTCCACCTCCTTTGCCATGGGCAGGGTCACCTTCCACTAGACCAAGCCCCATCCAACCTGGCCCTGGACACTCCCAGGGATGGGCCAGCCACAGCTTCTCTGCCCACCCTCTGCCAGGGCCTGCCCACCCTCCCAGCCAGCAATTCCTTCCCAATATCCAACCTATCCCTGCCCCCTGGCAGTGGGAAGCCATTCCCTGTGTCCTGTCCCTCCAGCCCTTGTCCCCAGTCCCTCTCCAGCTCTCCTGGATCCCTTTAGGCTCTGCAAGGGGCTCTCAGGTCTCTCCAGACCCTTCTCCTCTCCAGGTACCCCCCCCAGCTCTCCCAGCCTGTCCCAGAGCAGAGGGGCTCCAGCCCTGGAGCATCTCCAGGACCTCCTCTGGCCTCTCCAGCAGCTCCAGGTTTTTGTGCTGTTGGGGTCACAGAGTTGGAGGAGATATCCTGGAGCAGTTTACAGAAGCCATGGAAAAACTGCCTGTTCCCACAAATATCCAAACACAGGATCATCTTCCTCTGACTGTGGGGTCACAGGGATGAGGAGCCAGGATGGTTGCCCACCATCCAAGGGCACAGAATCCTGCGTGGGGAGGGACTTTTTGCAGTGCTAAAAATCAGTGTGATGGGGAGAAACAGCCCTGGGCACTCCAATCAGGGGCTGCCTGTGCTGATTTCTCCCCCTTGGAGGAAGAAAACTTCCCCATCCCCATCCCACTGGCACAGGCTGAGAGATCAGAACAATAGCCAAAGTCAGAAATAAATGGGTTGAATAATTTAGAGGGCTCAGGAACATGGGAATGGCAGAGCACGTCGCCAGGAATAGGAAAGCAGGGCTAATAAAAGCAAGAGACAGAGGGGAAATTCATTAAACATTTTTCAGACAAGAACATTCTGCCACTCGCAGAGGAAAAAAATAAATATTAAACTGGAAATGAGGGAAATCTTGTTCTACAGATGGGGGCTTTGATAGGAACGACATAAAAAGCTGAAGAAACATTTGATTAAAGATTGGGAGAGAAGAGCTTTTAAAAAAAAGGGGAAAAAAAAAGTCTCCAAGTTTAATTTCAATTTTCTGAGGCTCAGACCCACTCCTTTGGGGTCTGCCTGTGGGAAGTCTGCAGGTTCACCTGCACCTGCAGGGGTGTTTGTAGGGGCACTGACACAAAGAGATGGCATCCATCAGATTCCAACAGAGGCTCATCAACACAACAGTCCCTTCCAGCCCCTTTTCCATGCAGCATTGCTCCATTCCTGCCTTTCTTTCCTTCTTGCAGTCCTTCTCTCTGCTCTCCCACAACCCCCACCCCAGTTGCTGCCCCCTCCAGCAGGGCTGGCAGGGCTCTCCCCATCCAAATGTGCCATCAGCGTGTGCTTTCATGTTCCAGCTCAGTCACTTTATGCTTCTGGAGCACTTTTTGGCCCTTTTTGGCCCCTTGCTGTTGCCCAGGGGCAGAGCAGTGGTGTCCCCTCAGGGCAAACCTGCCGAGATCTTTAAAGGATTTAAAGGATTGCCGAGTGCAGAGAACATAAAGATGCTCCTTTGAATCAGCACTGTATTGTAGGAGAGTTTCTTCATGTCTCTGAGATATTACCACCAGTTCCCCTCTTTCTTGCCCTCTTCTCACCCAAACCCCTTTCTCTGAACCAACAAGTCTCTAAATTTACCTCCAGCTCTTGGCTTTGACATCAGGACGGGCCACTTGTGTCATCCTTTCCTTCCCTGTCTTTGCAAACTCCGCTGCTTCTGACATTTAAAAACTAAACAAGCCAGGCTAAAAGCTTCTGCTCTTTGCAAGGATAATGATTAAAAGGGACAAAAGAATCAATGCCTGCAAGCCAAATATGTGTGAATAATCCAGAGTGTTTGCAAAGACAAGCCAGGGCAGTCAAGGGCTGGAAAAGGGAGGTGGGACAATTAGAACAGGTAAAAGTCTGGAATAACATCACTTAAAAAACCCAGGAAAATGAGTCCCTAAGGATCTTCTACCTTTGCAGTGAGAGGAACAGAGGAGCTTCATCTCAGCTGGGGCCAGGAGCTTTCCAAAGGTTTGTGGAATAGGGCTGAGTAGGAGGTATAATTGGTTGTGGATTTATTATTGGAGTTGGCCTGAAGGACAAATGAGAATTTCTGTCCAAGCAGCCTCTTTGCACGATTCTTGGTTGCCATCCACAACACATCAAGGTCAGGCTGCAGCTCAGAGAGCCCCAGGCTGTCCCAGCACTGGCTCAGACAAGTAGACAAAGCCCACCTGAGAAAGGAGAGCTGCAGGTGATGCTTTTCCAGCACAGGGGTGAGGAAAGGCCATCAGCACCAAGGTTGCCCTGGTCCATGTGGACCCCAAATGGTCAAGGAAAGGTGGGAGCATCAAACACACAGGCTTTTGGATCAGAGGGGAAAAGCGGTCACAGGACCCTGGAACGAATGACAGGACAAGAAGAAACAGCCTCAAGTTGTGCCAGGGGAGGTTTAAGTTGGATATGAGGGAAAATTCCTTCCTAGCACAGGTGGAGTCCCCATCTCTGGAGGGATTTAACAGCCATGTAGATGTGGCACTTGGGGACACGGGCTAGTGGTGGCTTTGGTAGTGCTGGGGGAACAGCTGGACTTTGTGGGCTTTTCCAACCTCATGATCCTATGATTTAAGCTCCACTCAGCATGTGCTGCTTCCACAAAGACCTTTGTGGAGTCCCGAGGCCAGAGCAGAGAGCGCAGCCCCCGCCAGTCCAGCTGAAACACACACTTGTCTCTCTGAGTTTGCTCTAAAAGGTTTTATTTTCCTGCCTGACTGCCTCTCCGGTGGGGAAGGAGCAGGGCTCAAAAGGAAACCAAGAATTTTCCTCTGCAGGTACATTTAAATGTAATCTTCCAGGCCATAAATCCAAGTTTAATCCGACACGGGAGTACAACTCCCATCCTCATCAATTCTCCTCCCGTGGTTACACGTGAACATAAAAGGCTCCCTGATTTATCCAGCCTGGAGGAGCTGCTCCCTGATTTATCCAGCCTGGAGAAGCTGCTCCATGTTTCTTGTAACAGCTGATGCTTCATCTGTCAATTCCTCACCCCCCTCCCGTGTCCATTCCTGGGCAGCTGATTGGAATTTCTGGAGGCCTGTACTCCACCTCAGAGCAGACCCACTTCCCTTTACAGTTCTAAATCACTGGCTTTTACGAAGGGAAATGGGAATATTTATCAGCCCCTGGATACCGAGACAGCAGTGAAATAAGAAAATGCCATTTTAAGGTTTATTTCAATGCCTTTTCCTTTCTTTCT
>VXAU01000620.1:59102-69159 GCA_013399695.1 Formicarius rufipectus
ATGCAATCCTGGGAGTGTCCAAGGTCAGGTTGGACAGGGCTTGGAGTACCCTGGGCTGGTGGAAGGCGTCCCTGCCCGTGGCAGGGGATGGCACTGGATGAGCTTTAAGGTCCCTTCCAACCCAAACCATCCTGGGATTCCCTGATTTCTCTCCCAGAAGGACCACCACAGCGCTGCTCTGCAGGCAGAGCACGGCACCTCATCCCCGTTCCAGGGACACTTTTTTTTCCTATTTTTTTCCTATTACCCACCATTTAAGTCCCTCATTAGGACTTGTTAACGCTCGCTTAATTCTCTCCCCGAACACAAAGTGCTCGCGTTTAATGAACTCTCCGCAGAGCTGGAGACACTCGAAGAGATTTAAAACAAGCCCTCCAGCAGCTGGTCGAGGTGTGATTAATGCTGGGGGACTCCAGACGAGCAGAACAGAGGGGATAAAACCTCCGAGACCGAGAGGCACCGGCTCTGCTTTGGTGAACTCGTTCCTTCCCAAAAAGCAGCCCGGCTCACGGGGAGGGCTGTTCAGCGGGGGCATCCCGCCACCTCCGGAGCTCCGAGAAGAAATTAGGACCCAGAAGGAGAGAAGGAACCTACGTGGGGAATGGCACGCAAGGATTTTCAAGCCATTGAAAGAGGCAGACTGGCTTCTGTGGTCCTCCTGAACCACGAAAGTCTTCTTCTGTGGGAAGGAGGATACTCTGGGGTACACACCTGAGCTCCAGTGACACGGGATGTTCCCGGGAGGGAATTCCCATATAGATACTCTAACTTCCCGTACCTAAACCCCTGGAGGTATAAAGATACCCAAAGATTTTTTTGTTTGGTTGTTTTTGTTTGGTTTTGTGTGTGTTTGTTTTTGGTTTTGTTGGGTTTTGTTTGGTTTTTGTTTGTTTGTTTGTTTTGGTTGGTTTGTTGATTGGGGTTTTTTTTTTGTTTTGTTTTTGTTTTTCACTTTTTCTGCCATTAAATAGTTAAATCTTTGCATGCCCCCACGACGTCCCCGGAAGATCCTTAACGCGTCTGTCGCAGGAAGAAACCTGTGCTGGAAAAAGTGGTTTTACTCCTCCCTGGGGTCCCTAATGAGCAATTCCCTCTGCTCGGGGGCTGCTCCTGCCTCATCCCCTCTCCTGTCCAAGAGCCAGGGGGCACTGGAAACAGCCTCACGCTCCGCCAGGGAAGCTCTGGCAGCTCAGGAGCCGTCAAGGGAGGCAGAAATCATTTGGCAACGCTCCTTACACCCCCGAGCAGAGATAAGGAAGACGCATTCAGCTCCTGACAGAAAATGCAGGGCAATTCATTTAACGCGGCGTGGCTGCTGACAAACAACTTCCCAGGCACGCGGGGCACTCTCGGTGTCGCTCTGTGTGCACAGCAGCTGTTTATCAATTTTATTCCCTTTTATTACAAAAAAAATATAAAATAAAGCATTTTCCCCCAGCTTTTCTTGGTGCACTACATCTTCTCTACGTCAGCAGATCATCACCACGCTCCTCTCCTGCTCTTTTCCATCCTGCCAGGATTCATTCGGCTGGAGGTGCTGGAATACTGAGAGCCAGGACACAGAGCATTTGCTGTTCCATACCTCTTGGTTGGAATTTGGTCCTTTTTGAGGCTCTTCAAACACTCCTCCAAGTGAAGAGTGTCTGATTGTTCCCCAGCCTCCAGAGAGGCTGCATTTCTCTTCTTTCGAGCAGCTGTTCCACCTGACTTCCTTTCCTGGCTGACAAGAAAGGAGGGCTTGTGAACCCTCCAGTGGCCACTGAAACTGCTGTTTGTTGTTCCATTTAACAGCCAGTCTTGCCTTGAGCCATTTGCTTTCCAAGTCATTGGGAGCCTGGTGCACCTCCAGCTTTCACATCCATCTGCTAAAGCCCCCACTCGATGACACGTGAGATCCTTTCATCATTAGATTGTTGGGGTTTTCCCCGAGCAGATCATTCCAAGCTGCACCTGCAGCCCTGGGTGTGGGGGTCAGGCCCTGCTGGTTTGCTCCTGTGATCTCCTTCCATGTGCCCACCAGTCTCCAGATATCCACACTGGGATCAGGAGGAGTCGTGTCTGGGGGATCTGCTGGACTCCAGCCTGTCGTGTCCTGCTGTGTCCCGTCTAACCACACTGAACGAACACACCTGCTCTGGTGGCTTCATCTGCTCCTGGAGCTCCTCAGCTCCAGCTGAGACAACCCCTGAACACAGGTCTGCAAGATCCACATGGCACGTTGAGCCCCCAGACTCATCCTAGACCTTTGCCTGCCTGCCAGTGTGGGCAGACACAAGCTGAGTTGAAATTTAAAGCCTCCTGTGGGGGCAGGAACTGAGGCCATGGATGTTGTCCTCTCTCCATGGGGCCGATGAGGGAGAGATGGGAGAGGGAGCTCCTCCAGAGCCTGTCTACCCTGCTGGGATCTCACAGCTCACTCACTGAGGGCGTTTGTCAGTGCCCACAGCACAGATATTTTAACTTGCTCCTTAATTTGCTCCTTCGAGCAGTTAGCAGAACTCCAGCCATCCATCAGCCCTGGCAGCCCTTCCAAGAGGCACGGCCAGGAACTGCACATTAATTGTGAATGCTTTGCTGAATTTACTGCGTGGCAGGACGGAATTCTTCACTCGGAGATGAAGCACGGGCGTGCTGCTTGGCACAATCAATACCCTTCTGGGTTGCTAGGAAATGATTCAGGGGGGCATTTCCACCTCTCCTGGGCAAGGCACAGAAATACAGCAAGTCCTCCTTTGTGGTGGAGCATCTGTGGATCAGTGCTGGGAACAGGCTGGGGATAAAACGGGACGTCATCGCCAGGGGCATCACCAGCAGAGATGAAGAGGTCACTTGTCAGGCCACATCTGGAACACTGTGCCCGGTTCTGGTCCACACTGTCCAAAAAAGACATGGGAAAAGGTGCAGGGATGATCCAGGGATCATCATGATCCTCCTGAGACGCTGCCATAGGAGGAAAGGTGGAGACACCTGGGTTTGTTCAGAGGAAAGAGGAGCTCGGGAGGACCCTACCCCCACATTCCAGTATCTAGAGGATGGCTACAGAGAAGGCAAGACCAACCTCCATCCAAGGATTTCTGGCTGGCTCACCATGCCCCTGGGAGGCTGGGACAGCACCTGGGAGGAGGCAGGGCACGTGGGGTGGCACTTGTCCTGCCAGGAGCTCTAAGAAAAGCTTTCATTAGCAAGAGGCATTGTTCATGCTGAGAGGGTGATACGGGCCCTGCCTGGGTTATTCATGAGGTTTTTAGAGCAGCTCCCAGCAAGACCTTCTATTTTTATTTTCTTTTCAGCTGAGCTTGAGCTGAGGTTGGTGATGGCTGGAGAGAGTGGAAATGGGGCAGTCTGTTTACAGCCAGGGTGAGACCTTTCTGTGGTGCCACCTCCTGAAGGAGAGGTCTTTAGGATGTCTTAGGAGCTCTCCATGCCCATATCCCAGACCCTCTCTCCCAAGTCAGTGCTACCTTTATTTTCATTTCCTATTTAATTTTTATATTGCATTCATGAGCACTTTCCCTGCTTGAATGGGTCGAGAACTGGAGCAGATTCAGACACCACTTGGTCAGAGTTGCAGGTGTGTTGTTTTTTTGGTTTTCTTAGGATGAACAACAAAAATCTCCCTCCCTTGGGAATGTTTGCAGGGATCTCTGTTTTCCAGTGAGGTGTTGCAAACTGCTGCCTGGAATGGGGAAAGGAGTCACACTCATGCCTGGCACTTGAATAGCTCCCAATGTTTGGTGCATCTCCCAGTTCACCCAGGTCAGGTGGACCCAGCAAAGCCTGAAGCTTCAAGCAGTCCCACAGCACCTGGGAAAATCCTTTAGCCCCGTCCTGGTGTCCCCTGGGCTTTCTGAAGTGCAAGTGCACCAGAGGTCAGGGCAGGAAGGGTCCTTTGTGCACTCTGGAAACGTGGGAATGGCTTGGGCACAGGAGATACAGGAGCCGCGGGGCATGGTGGCATTTCCCAAACACGTGGGTTCATGCAGCTGCATGTCCTTGGGCCAGCCATAAATCCACACTTCTCCAGTAGGAAACGCTCAGAGGAGCTCCAGAGCCACCACTCCCTTTTCAGCAGCCTTAGCTGATGGTCAGCTTATTAAATGTTGCTTATCTTAATTGAGCTGCAATGATTGGAGTCAGCTTGGGTTACAATCCTCCCATGACTCTGCACCGCTCCCTGGCTGCCACCAAGTCCTCACTGCCCACGGATCTCCAGAGCCTCCTGCTGGTGTCACTGCACCCCAGAGTGAGCTGCACCTTCCTCAGTAGCCCCATCCCAGGGCTGCTCTCATGGCCAAAGTCCACGACCTCTTGCTTTTCCCACAAGACCTCGGTCATCAAGTCCCACCTCCAGCCCTTCAAGCCTTTGCTGCTCAGCCTTGCAGGGACCAGCAGGCGTTCTTCATCCTTTCCAGTAAACAGAGCCTTAACCCGAGCCCTTAAACCTGTCTAGAGTTTGAAATAATTGCAAGCAGCCTCCTAAGTTGTCTGAAGTTTGATTTAAGCCTCGATGTAATGGGTTATCTGGAGAGCAGGAAGTAAGCTGGCACTGCCAATTAGGAGCCATCTGTTTGCTCCTGATCTTTTGCAGGCTTCAGCCCAGCCAACAAGAACCACCCCAGCTGGGTCATCCCTTGTGCCAGTCAGAAGCCACCCAGAAGAGCAGCCTCATGGGATCTCCATGGATCGGTGGCTCCTTCCAGCTCTGGGAATAGTGATGAGCGTGGTCAAGGACCAGCATGGGTCAGTGCTGGAGAGGAGGGAGATGTTTCCTCAACAGAGATGGTTGCTTTGAGCAGGACCCTACACCCTGATGGCACCTGCAGGAAGACCTTTAGATGGATGGGTAATTCTGGATGATGAGGGATGGGCAGATTCCTCTTCCAGAAATAGCTGTTTCACCCAGCAGATCGCAGAGAAGACACCAAGGAGCATCTCTCAGCCTGGAGGGGTGATGGTGGCTGAGAGAGAAGCAGCGTTGCCAAAGACTAACCAATTCCTCCTGCCCAGAACAAGACACCAGGGACAACCACGTGTCCCCAGTGGCCTTCCCTGCTCCCATTCCCTGGGTGCACCAACCTCCACCCGAGGGTGGATGCTGGCTCTGCTCCCAGGCCAGCTGGTCCCATGCCCTTGGTGCATCACCAAGTCAAGCAATTCTGGCAGCTCTGAAGTGAACAACTCTGGACATGACCACATCAGGCTTGTTCATCCCTAAAATCTTCTCTGAGTAGCAGGGTTTTTTTTTAAAAAAACTCCTTTATTCTAAGCCCATAAAAGCTATTTCTGGGGTGCTGAGAGGTATCTGCACTCCCTGAGGAGGGGACCCTGGGGAGATGACATCTCCCTCAGCTCTCATGGCATCAGAGAGGCCTTTGGAGAAGGTGAGTCGGGAAATGCCTTTGAAAAGTCAAAAGTTGGGGGCTTTCCTTGTCCCCCCCCTCCCACACAGCAGTTCCAATGCAGCCCTTTCTTTGGCTTCTGGGAGGATTCAGCACAACCTTGATGAAGCTTGTTGGGGTTTTATTATACCAGCCATTAAAGCACAATAAAGCAGCAATTAGGGAAGGATCATTTCCCAGATGTTATCACCTCCCTTGCCTGTGTTTTCTCCTGCACAACCTTCTGGCTGCAGCATTTTGCTCGGGTGCCACCTCTGCTGCCCTGCCCACGGTGGCACAGGGCTCTCTGGTGGCAGAGGAAAGCCCATCCTGCCTGGATCCACGGCCTGAAGAGCAGCAGAAGGAGAAGAGCCAAGCCCAGGCTTGGGAAGCTCAGAGGACTTTTTCCTTGTGGGTTGTCCGTGGGTTTGATTCATGGAGATGCTCCAGCAGGAAATGTCCAATTCCTGGCTCCGCTGAGTCACAAGGATGCTTTCCATGGCATTCCCTCCCTGAAAGCTCCTTCCCCACCCAGCTGGGAGCCCTCTGGCCACAACAACAAGTCCCCCACCTCACTTGGCTAGACATGGCCAAGGGTGACAACTATCAAGGGCCCAGGGCTCTCCAGCCCCCTGGCTGTCACTACACACTCCTCAACCCCTCACAAATGGTATTGTCTTCTTGTAAACTTGTAAACTTCTTGAAGGGTAAAGACATTGTCCAGGGAAAGTGAGGGAGGGTCAGGGAAAGACTTGGAGGAGGCTTGGAGACATCACCAGGGATAGGGGAAGGCAGAGACGTTCTCCAAGCACGGACAGTCCTACTGCTCACATCTCACAGGCTGAAGGCAAAGAGGCCCGAGCTCACCACACCTCTGGTGGGTGCTGGCTGCCCCGAGCACACCTACAGGAGACCTGCCCATGTGGGGGGACACCTCACACCCACCCACAGGCCTGCCTGCGTTGGTTTGGGTTGGAAGGGACCTTAAAATCATCATCCAGTTCCACCCCCTGCCATGGGCAGAGTCACCTTCCACTAAACCAGCTTGCTCAGAGCCCTGTTCCAACCACCCTGTTTCACCTCTGAACCCCATCTCTTCCTCTCAGTTCCACCAGGGACGTGTCCAAAGCCACAGCATCACCAGCAGGTCCCTCCCTTGCAATGCAGGACAACCCCTGGGTTGGTTTCAGGTTTTGCATCCCCTCCATCTGAGCCATTTATCCTCTGGGTGAAGCTCAGGGGCGAGTCTGTCCTTGCTGGCCTTGGCTTTGTGAACCTCCTGAAGCACATCTGAAGCCAGCAGATCACCATGGGCCATAAAAGCAAATGGGATTCCTTTTCCTGCCCTGTTTTTTTTTGCTGTGGTTTCAGTCAGCCAAAAAGCCCTTGAGGCTTCACAGCCCTCACTAATGCACCTGGTGCTTCCCAGAGCCAACTATTTACGACCCTGCCACAAGAAGGGAAGGGGGGAAAGTCCCCACACAGCAAGTTATTTATAGTCCTGCTGCTCCGTGGCCTCTGTTCTTCCCCCTTTCTGCAGGCAGGAGTTTGAAACGCTGCCACTGGCTCTGCTGTCACTCCTTGCTCAGAAATCATCAGCATTGTAGGGGTCCGGGGGCAGCTTTTTAGGAATTCAGGATGAATTCACCGTAAACATCAAAGTCCCAGATGCCACGAAAATGCCACTGCCCGTGGGAGACGAGGAGCAAAGGCTGAGCTGTAATTCAGGCTTTCTGGGGACTGTGGGACACTTGTGTCTCTTTGCAGATGTCTTAAATTGAGTTTTCCTTGTCTCTGAGGAGGTCACATTTGCCCAGTCCTTGTCCAGAGCAGGGCTGTTCCTGGAGAGAGTCACCTCAGTCACCTCCTGCAAGGAGGAGTCTCAGCATGGTCATGGCTACTCTTTTTTTCCCCCCTCTCTAGATTCAGGACATGATTTATAACACCTGGAAAATGCTTTTATTTGGGGTTGTGAGGGCCCTGTTGAAGCAGCACAGGACCCCCCTGAATGGCTGTGATCAGCCTCCTGTAACCTCTCCAGCACAGGAGCCCCCTCGCCAAATGATCCCATGACACATCCATAAATTCATTTAATCTCCTTTTTCCCCTGCACCTCAGGTGGGCGTCTGTGCCACCCCTTGGGTGGGCATGATCACCATGGGGATGGGGACAATTCCTCCTCCCTCTCCCAAACTGGGAATGGGGCCACCCTGAGTCACAGGGCAGTGACTTTTGGGGACCATATCCAGCTGGCACAGCTCCCCCACTTCTGCTACATCCAAAGGGGATAAAACCTCCCAAATCAGGGGAAACTCCCAAGCGTTCTGGGGATGGAGAGTGCCAGAGAGAGGACTCTGATTCCTTGGGAGGGTCAGCCCGTGCAGGCAGAGGAGCACCCCAGGCAAAAACGCTGATGCAAGCAAATCCAGCAGTGGCATCAAGAGGAAGACTGTGCCCTCTGGACTATTTCTGGCTTGTTTTTCCCAGCTGTGGAGCCACTGATCTATGATATTGTCAGTGCTGTGACTAAGGGCTCTGCAGCGGGAGTCACATCGAGCCGGAGCTGGAGGGAGGGACGCGAGGGCTCTCGGGGCACCGGTAATGGGAGAGAGCCCTTCACCTCCTGTTTACACTTTAATGCCCATCCAGGTTATTCATTATTTATTGCTAATGTATTTATAGAGCATTACCAGCACGCACAGGGCTCTGCAGACAGCTGGGGGGAAGGTGCTCTCTGCTCTGGATATCACGGGATAAACAGGGCAGTTAAACACAACACGGGCTCTGCTGACCCACTGCCTTTGTGCCTGAGGCCTCGCACCCTGGAGGGGCCACCTCTCCCCTCCTGGTTCTTTTTCAGAAGGGATTTTTGTTTCCTTCTGGGCTGGTGTAGCATTTTCTCTGTGCCTCTGTCGGGTCCTGGGCACACAGCAAAGCCAAGCCTGGCTGTGGGCACCCAAGGCACTTGCTCCCTCATGCCCACTAAGGTGCACCCCTGTGCTGGCCATCACAGTCCAGCACTGCAGGGTCCCACTTATTTGGGGTGACAGATCACCCCACTGACTCCTGGTCACCCAGGGAGGCTCCTGACTCCCTGCCCTCCCTCGCCCCCTTCCACAGCTCCTCAGGAACCAGCTCCACAACGTGGCTTTGCCCACGAGAACCATTCCAGGTGGACCTGCCCACCCACAGCTGCATTACAAGTCTGTGCTGTTTAAATGCAAAACCTTTGATAGCATCTTAAAACATGCACCAGTTCAGGCAGCTGTGGCCAGTTCCACCTGGATCTCTGGATGCCAATGAATCCATTAGCAGCCCTGTCCAACCTTACCCTGGAGACTTCCAGGGATGGGGCAAAATGTCAGTTATCTGCTTTTCTCCCCCTGACCTTCCCATAAGCTTCCTTGATTTCTCTGGCTGCTCTTAAGACGCTGTCATTTCAAATACAGGGTTTGCCCAATTTCTGGGAGCACAGCAAAGGGTGGCCAGGAGCAACTCAAGCCACCCAGTCACACCAGCATCCAAAACTTACGTGGCCCCTGTAAAACTCAGGAGATCTTCTGGGGAAGGGAGCCCTAAGAAGTGGGGAAATCCTTTGGGAATAAGGGCATGATGAGAGGTAAGGACAGAGAGGATGAAAAAATCAAGACCTAAGAGAAGAATCAACACCTGAGAGAGCCTCATCCCTGGAAGTGTCCAAGGCCAGGCTGGACATGGTTTGTTGGAGTAACCTGGTCTAGTGGAAGGTGTCTCAGGGGGGTTGGAACTGGATGAGCTTTAAGATCCTCCCAACCCAAAGCATCCTGTGACTCTCTGTGCCCGGACAGGATTTATTTAATGTGACTCCCAGCTCAGGTCCACAAGGGTATTTAGACACCCAAAAGGGGTTCAGCTGCTGCTGCATCTGGCTCTGAACACAGTGCTCCCAGTCCCCTGCTGTCACTCCAGCATCCAAACATCCCATGCCCACCTCAAAACCATCCTTCATCATGGCCAGGGCCTTGTGATTCCCAGGGTCACAGCCTGGGCAGCCTCCGGGATGGTGGAGGGACCGAAGCAGACTTGGAAGCAGAGGAAGACAACCCTGCAATGCTCAGGGGCTTGTGGGGCAGGTCAGGCAATGGGGACCAGGGTTGGAAGGGGAGCAGGACAGCCTGATGATCCTTCCTGGGCTGGAGAGGGGCTGACACCACTCCAAATCCTCCCTGGGATGGAGGGGGACTGAGACAACACCCCAAATCCTCCCTGGAATAGAAGGAGACTGAGACTATCGCCCAAATCCTCCCTGGGATAGAGGGGGACTGAGACAAGACCCCAAATCCTCCCTGGGATGGAGGGGAACTGAAGGAGTTGCCCAAATCTTCCCTGGGATAGAAGGGGATTGAGGGAGACCCCCAGATCCTCCCTGGAATAGAAGGGGACTGAGACAATCTCCCAGCTCCAATCTGGGATAGGAGGGGACTGAGACAATCCCGCAAATCCTCCCTGGGATAGAAGGGGACTGAGGCGGACCCCCAGATGCTCCTCGGGATGGAAAGACACCGTGACAGTCCCCATCGCGTCCCCAGTGCCGAGCGGGGACACCGCGCAGCATCTCTCTCCAACTCTCACCTTGCTGGGGAAGGACCGGGACAGCTCACCCATCCTCCCCGAGCTTGGTGGTGGCCGCGACATCCCCT
>VXAU01000620.1:69401-102032 GCA_013399695.1 Formicarius rufipectus
TGCCCTGGCTGGGGCTCGCCCTGCTGCCGCTGGCCGTGCCCCCCGCCGCCGCCCCCGGGGGCTGCCCCTCCGCCTGCTACTGCGTGGCCACCCCGGAGCTGGTGCAGTGCCGCTACGAGCGGCTGGAGGAGCCGCCGAGGGAGCTGCCGGCCGCCGTCCACAACCTCAGCATCGCCGGCAGCAACCTGAGCATCCTGCCCCGCGCCGCCTTCGCCGCCCGCCCGCTGCGCGACCTCCGCCTGCTCAGCCTGCGCCACGACAACATCCACACCATCGAGGACATGGCCCTGCAGGGCCTGCCCGCCCTGCGCACCCTCGACCTGAGCCACAACCCGCTGCTCTCCGTGGCCGCCGGCGCCTTCTCCGGAGCGCCGCTGCTGCGCACGCTGCAGCTCAACCAGGCTCTGCTGGCCGCCCCCGTCGAGGAGCAGCTCGCCCTGGCGCTCCGCAACCTCACCCTGCGGCGCCTGGAGCTGGCTGGCAATGCCCTGCGGGCTCTGCCGGCCGCCCTGCTGCCCCCCGGCTTGGAGGAGCTGGACCTGCGGAACAACTCCCTGCAGCGGCTGGCGGCCGCCGAGCTGCGCAGCCTGGACGCGCCGGAGCTGCGGGGGCTGCGGCTGCATTTGGGGGCCAACCCGCTGAGCTGCGACTGTGCCCTGCGCCCCTTCCTGGCGTGGCTGCGCTCCGCCCGCTCCCGGGTGCTCGACGCCCGCAGCCTGCGCTGTGCGGGGCCGCCGGCGATGCGCGGGGATCCGCTGCTCCGCCTGCGACCCGAGGAGCTGCTCTGCTCGGCCAGCGAGCCCGGCCAGCTGGAGACGGCCTCCTACGTCTTCTTCGGCATCGTCCTGGCGCTCATCGGCATCGTCTTCCTCATGGTGCTCTACCTGAACCGCCGCGGCATCAAGCGCTGGCTCCACAACCTCCGCGAGGCTTGTCGCGACCAGATGGAAGGGTACCACTACCGCTACGAGCAGGACGCCGACCCGCGCTGTGCCAGCGCCGTGGGCACCCCCGGCCTCTGACGGCGCCCCCGGCATCCGCCCGCAGTGCCGCCCCTCGACGCCCCCGCTCCCGACATCCACACCCCGCGCCGGCCCCGTCCATCCTCCAGCCGTGGCACGGCCGAAAATCGCTCTTTGAGGACGAGCTGGGGGGGGGCATCGGAGAGGGGTGACCCTCCCCTCGAGGGCTTTCCCCCTGCCCGTGGCTCCGATTCCCGCAGGGGACCAGGCTGGACCCGTCCCTCCCCGTCCCGGTGCCCGCAGGCGGGGGGGAAGCACAGCCGGCCGGGCCCCGCGGGGTGCTGGCACACATGGCCGCGATGCTCCCGGCAGGATTAGGAGCCCCTTCCCGCTCCCCAGGACGGGATTCCAAGCGGCCCGTGGGATTCCAAGCGGCCCGTGGGAATCGGCACCGCGCGCATCCCGGGAAGCAGCGGGCGGTACCTGAAACTGTCCTCCTGGATGTTCCTGGAGCCCGCACTTGACTTTGACCATGTACAGCTCTCTTTCCTATTAGATTTCTATTCGACAGATGCGAAGTTTAACTTGTTTTCTTGCCCCCCCCACCCCCCAATCTTTCTCTCCAAAGAGGAAAAGATACTGTCCCCACCTCGGAGAAGCGACTTGCTTTGCCGAGCCCATTTGTCCTTTTAGTTTTGTTCCATGACATTTGCAGCTCGTTGCAGGCACAAAGCGATGCAGCCGCGTAGGAAACGCCTCCGTTTGCTTCGTGCATGTTCCCCGAGGCACTTCTCTGACTCTAAAACATAGCGGTAGGCTCGGCTGTCTCGGCACTTTGTAATTTAAGACGAGCAAAGCAGAAGCTCCCGTCCTACTTCCCCCGCCGGTGTTTGCTTTAGTGCCTGTTACTATATCCTAGAGCAAATATATTGAAAGCTGGACCCTCTCCATCGTCTATTTTGTATAGAGCTCCTTGCAATGATGCCGAATATCCCCGTGGCTGAGGCGAAGTTATTGTGGCTGCTTTGACAGAGGAAGGGACTTCGGGGCTCCTCTGCGGTTTCCTTAGTGCATAGAAACTTTTTTCCCGAGCTAATTTGGTGGCCAGGGATTGCAGAGAGGTTTTGTGTGGCTTGTGCAGAGATCTCAGGCTCTCTCTGATCCTTTCCTGCCTCTCAGGAAAAGTGTCCAGGTAATAGTCTTTATCTCCCGGATGCTTTCGTACCTAATCCATGAGATTGAGCGTCTCTGGATGCAGGGCTGCAACTCCCTCTGTTTCCTGACACGGAGCTGCAGCTTTTGCAATGTGGCACCTTAAAACGCTGAGTTTTGGTGCTGGACTGAAAACTGGAGTGTTGCATTTGGATCCACCTCTGTCTGCCTTTCAGTGTGGCAGGAGGCTGTGACAGGCAGGGCTAAGGACAAGGATGCATCCAGTGTTTTCCAGGTGTTTTGGGATCCTCAGGAGCAGCTGGTGCTCAGCGTGCTGGGCTTGTAAAGGGAGAGTTTGAGGGAGCTGTGTTCCCTGAGTCTGCATGTGGACTCAGCTGCTGGGTGGAAAGCTCTGCTGAGGGAAAGCACAGTTTGACCCTTTGCTTCTTCCCCTTTTGCCCCTTTGAACTTCCTCTGCTTGAAATTCCAGTGTTGTGGTGGGCAAAATGGGAAAGGGGAACTGGAGCAGAGCTTGGACTCTGTTCTGGTAGGGATAGAGCATTGGGAGTCAAAAATCATTTTCCTGTGTGCTTTGGTTGGTCCTGCTGAGGAGGCAGCCTCTTTCCAACCCTGAAATTCCCTTGGGCTCTGCTCCTCTGAGAAACTTGTTGCATGTGGGGGACCTCTTCCCAAGGTTTTCTCCCCATTGTAGGAGTGTGTGGACTCCAGTCCCGCCTTGCCACCTCATGCAGTGAAGGAAGGGGGGAGAAATCTCAGCCTTCTCCTCACCTTCATCCACTTTTCCACCTCCTCCCTCCCCTTCCCACAGCCGTGCAGCCAAGATGCAGCCCCTGAGCAAAAGAAAGGGCTACAGGATGGATTGGCACACCCGGCAGAGCAGGCTGTGGAGCTGGAAAGCCCTGGCAGGATTTAACGTCGTGCAGGGAGAAGGTTGAAGGGCCCTGGAGGCAGTGGGGTGGTTGTTGGATCAGGGAATTCCAGAGCCTGGGATAGGTAAGAGGAAGGAAATCACCTCCAGGAAAAGTGCCTGATCACCTTCTGGCCCCAAAGCCCTGTGGCTGAAGGGGTGACTGGTGTGGGCAGATGGTTGTTCCAGCTTTTCCTGGGGGCTGGAGGGAGGTGGTATCTTTTGGCACTTCTCCTTTGGGCACTGAGCAGCGAGAGGTTGGGAATATCGTCCTCATCCAGAGGGGAAATCCTGTGTATGTGCAGACCCTCTCCAGGGAGGCAAAGCCCCAGCAGCCCAGCCTGGGAGCTGTGGGGTGTGGGTGGAAAACCAGCTGTAGGAGCATAATTCCTGTGGCTTGTTAACATCAACATTATTCTATGCAGCACATACCCCACGTATGACGAAGGGGGAGGATTAGGGAACCTCTGGATTAGGGAATTGTCACCGAGCTGAGACTCAGAATGTGCTTTTTGGGTCCTCTGTGTTTGGACCACCCCAGCTGCCACCCTGTTTTGTGTGCATTCCCTTTCCACGAAGGGGAATGTGGACCTCCCGGTGTCCCAAGCCCTGGGCTGCTGCCTGAGTGGAAAGTTACCCCAAGAGCTCCTGGAGCCCGAGGAAATGTAGGATATAAACAGCAGCTCTGAGAGGAATCCAGCAAAGGTTGCTCAGAGCCCCCTGCAGTGGCTCATCACTGAAAGAGAGGAGGGAGCAAAAATAAAAAAAAGCCAAAACTTGCTTTTTTACATGCCCTGCATATGAGATGCCACCAGCACTTGGCTTTTCCTTCCCTGTTTTCCAAAGAGCTCAGAGATTCCCAAGGACAATCCATCCAAGGGTCAGGCAGGCAGGGAAGTTTGGCCAGGGAGGTGGATGTGGATGCATCCAGAGTTGGACCAGGACTTCCTCCCTCCACCTGCATCCTGGGAGGGGTTCAGTCACCAGGCTGCAGAATCCTGGGGTGCTCCAAGGTGCTCCCTGGTGCCCAGAGTTGAAGGAAAGAGGCTGAGTGTGGTCTCTACTTAATGCAGAGGAGGCCAAAACTCCCAGCATGGATTGCATGGATTTATCCAGGGGAAAGCACAGAGCTGGAGAATTGTCCTTGTGCCCACTGAGCCTGGGGTTGTGATGCCCCTGGACTCAAGCAGGGAAGGGAATCCACCCCTGGCTGCCTCCTCCTCACAAAAACACACAGAATTCATAATTATTTTTTCCCAAGCAGCTTCACCCTTGAGAACCTCGACCCTCCCTTTCCTCCTCTGTTACCAGGGATTAACCTAAACCTACAGAGGGAGTTAAAACACCCCTCTGCTTGCCACTTTTCTCTTTAGGAAGGGCAAGAGGGCAATGTTACTCCTCCATGCCTTGGGGAAACTGAGGCACAGACAAAGCAGGGGCGAGTTCCTGAGAGCAGGGAAGGGACTGGACAGGAAAAAAAACCACACACAGAAAGGGAGTTCAGACCTCAGCAAGGTTCACTTGAAACTCTGGGCAGCTTTGGGACCTCCAAGCCCAGGAAAACCTCTGCTCTGTTTGTCCTTCCTCCCGCTGAGTGGTGGTCCCTGCGCCCCCCCAAAGAAATTTGGATTATTGAGTGTCCTCTCTGTTACCTGTGGATGCTTCTAATTAGCCAGATTGGGGTAATTGTGGGGGTGGAGGCTCCTTGCTGAGCACTGACCTGCCCCTGGCAGCAAGGAAGGGCTGGAGGTGACCCCACCAGGGATCTGGGGACACTCAGCTTGGCCAGGGAGGCAGGTGAGAGCCCCCAGCATGGGCAGAGATGTGTTTTCCCAAGGCTGGCTCTGGGCAGCCCCCAGGGGAGCTGGCACAGCCCAGCCTGGCCAGATGGGCAAGGACGTGTTGCCACTAATCTGCCCCAAGCTGGATTATTTTTTCCAAATAAACTTTGCTTTCCCAGCTGGTTTGAACAAGATTTTGGCACTCTGGGGGGCAGGTGGGGTTCTGGGGCTTGGAGAGAAGCTGGCAGGAGTGGAGGTGGTGCACAGCTGTCCCTGTGCCAACATCTGCATGGAGAAGGGGGTGGGGGGCAGAACATCTCTGAGGTGGTTTTGGCAGCACATCACCCAGTTCCTGAGGTTGGGATCACCCTTCGGTGCGTGCTGAGGGCAGGGCCTTCACTGATGTTTTCTCCTGTGAAAATCCACTGGAAAATAATTTGTGTTGAGGGCCTGGTGACTCACCCACCTCATCTCCCTTCCAAAGCAGGGCTGGGACCTTCTCCCATCAGGATAAATCAGCAGAGAAAATCCTTCTGGTAGCAGGATGTCCAGGATGATCCACATCAGCCAGTTTCTGGGTTTTTTTTAGGGATCTCTCAGGGATCCAGGGTGAGCAGGATCAAGCCAGGGCAGATCAGTGTTGGTCCCTGACCCTGTATAAGGATTCACCAGCACAGACAGCCCCACCAAGCTGCTCCAGCTTCCCAGCATGTTTCCCATCTACTCACCAGCCTGACATTCACAAATCCCTATTTTTAGATGATCTTCATCCCTTCTAATTGCTTGGGTGTCTCAAAAATGCTGCTCTGCACGGGCAGGATGGATCCCTGAGTGCCCAACCCTGTGAGATGCTGCTCAGCATGGGCAGGAACAGCCCTGTGTCCCTGTTTCTCTCTTCTCTGTGTCTCAGTTTCCCTTTTGGAAAACACTGCAGTTGAGGGCCTTCCCCTGCCTGCAGAGACCAGGTTTTAGGGGACGTTGGTTCCACTCCAACCCCTCAGATGGGTCTCCAGGAGCTCCACACGCACCCAAACCGCTCCCACACAACATCACAAGAGGAGGCAGCACACCCTCATCATGCCCTCTTGCCGCTCTGACACCATCCACATCTTCCCATGGCAAGATGGAGCCAACCAGGACAAATCCAGCAGCCCCCAGAGAGCTGAGCCCAAGGGACAGCCCGTGCTGGCTGGGCTTGGCACATCAGCGATTAACTTAATTACTAAATTAACATTTAAATCGACAAGACCTGAAGGCACTGCTGCCTGCCAGGACTCATCATCTTCCAGCAGCCGTGGTGCTCCCCATCCTGACGTCCCCAGGTCCTGGTGCTGTGCCAGCAGCACGGAGGGACCCTGGAGCCTCCAGGGGAGGTTCTGGTGCCCCCAAAGCGGGGCTGCACCAGCTCCATCATCCCACGGTTGACCCCACACCCTCTGCACAGGCTGGTGGTGACATCCAGTGCTGGATCCTGCAACTGCAGAAGACCAGCAGAGCCTCAGGCACATCCCCAACTCTGGTCCCTGCCCTGCTGTGCCCGTGGCTGATCCTGCTGCTCTGCTCCCCACCCCAGCCCAACCAAACGTGCCCATCTCCACACCCTGGCCCTGTTTCCTCCTGTCACAACCCTTCAGAAGGAGGAGGGTTAAGGGTCTCCCTGGAAAGTACTGCCCAACACAGGACAGGTGGTAATTTGGAGGCAATTCTGGTGAGGTGAAAAGGGCCCTAAGAACCTTACAAAGGAGATGAAACAACCACTGATGTGCAGGATGGAGCCTGAAGCCATCACTGCAGGGATGCAAGAACCCTCTTAGATGTGCTGCTGTGCCCTCAGGACCCACCTTACATCAACCTCAACAATGCTTTAACCTAAAAACGCTAAAGCCAGGCTGGGGAGACCTTCCAGCACCTTCCAGGGTCTGAAGTCCCCCTCCAACTGCCCATGTCCCTGGTGGGACAGCTTGTGCAGCCCAAAATCCCTCTGGGGCCATGTCCCACCCCTCGATGGACCTGCTGTCCCACTGCAGTGCCCACCTCTCTCCCCATCCCCTTTTCCTTCACAAACAGAGCCTCTCCCTCCCTTTCCCAGTTCCCTTTCGAGATGCTTCTTTTCCTGAAGCAGCTTCACCTCAAAGTTCTGAGGGCTTTAGGTATCCAAGTGGCACATGGACATTCCCCCCAGCCCAACTCAGCTTTTGGGGCAGCAGTGTTGGGCTAAAGAAAATGGAAGAGACAGGAAGAATTGCAACTACAAAGGGAATATTTTATTTATAACACTTCATTCAGCTAAATCCACATAGCAATACACAGAAACTCTTCAGAAAAGTGCAAATTCTCACTCTGTATTTGTAATATATGCCCTAGTTTTACAGAACAGGGTAAACAGGAGCACAGATCCAGAACTCCCCAAGGTTCCAGGCAAGGAGGACAATGCAACTTCAGATACTTCAATCACCTTGTACAGAGCTACTCTCTTGAGCAGGAGAGGGGTGGCCAATGTCCTGGGAATCACCCAGGGGGGACCATGCACAGAGCCCCCTTCTCTCTCAGATGGGGACAGAAGAGGACAGAAAGTCAGGGGGAAAGGCAAAGTGATAACAGGATTAGTTTTAAACTTAAAGAGAACATCCAAATGCTTCCTAAAGCAGCACCCAATCCACCTGCCTCAAGCGATGGAAACCATCACCCCACCTCATGGCTTCTCCCTCAACGCTCCCAGAGCTTCACACACAAACACACTCCCGTCAATAAAACAGGAGCTGAAATCCCTAATCCTTCAGGGGCCTGGCAGAGAGGGCACACAAAGTGCTACCTGAGCACAGCTAAACCAGGGAATACCAACAGGAATGCCAACCTGGGGCAGCAACAGCTTGGGAGGAGGTGGGGCAGGGAAGGGTGTGGGCAACTCACCTCGACCTCTGAGGCACAAACAGAGGGTTCCACTTCTTCACTGACCCCCTGGATAACACAAGGGTGAATTTTATCCTCCTTAGAAGGAAGAGTCAGGTATTTGAGAGTGAGGGAAATTAGGAGAGCTCCTCAGGCAAGGTTCCAGTTGTCCTGAGCCTCCCCCTCTGCTGGGAATGCAAGGGCAGCAGACCTGGCTCAGCACTCCAATACCAAGTGGGGGCTATTCTGCTCCTTGGGGCCACAGCCAGCCTGGTGCTGGAGCTTTCCAGCCCAGCTTTCATTGTTAAACACGCTCCCTTCCTCCTCTCCCAGGTCAGGGTTTGTGATTCCCTGGTAGGAATCCTCCTTTGGAGGGGCAGGGGACACACAGAGAGCACTTGAAACTATTCAAGCCACAGGCTGGAAACGGTACCACAACCAGAATAAGAAATTCAGCTACAAGCTCTGTCTCACTGACACTGAGCCTTGCCTGGCAAGTCCCCTGAACTTGGAAAGATCCAGTCCCAAAAGCCAGGGAAACAGCTTTTCCACAGAGACAGATTAAACCTGTCCTATCAAAAGGGAGGAGACAAACCCAAGCCCTCTGAACATCAACACTAAACCCAACTCGCTGGCTGCGTGTTTGCAGTTCAAGCCAATGTCCAACCTTTAACAAGGTGTGTTTCACCTGGAAGCAGCTCAAACATCCACAGTGTTCTCAGATCTGTGGCCTGCTCCCTACTGAAGTCGGGAAAGCCTTTGTTCTTGTCTGAGAAGTAGGAGAAACCAGCTGAACAACTGAAAGAAGGTTGTGCAGGAACCAAATGAACTCTTAGCACGATGCATAACAAAGTTACAGGGCAAAGAAAACAAGAGAATTCCAGTCCTTCTCAGTAACAGAGGTAAGGGATGTGAGGTCAGAGGGAGAGAGAAAAGAGTTCCACAAATGGAACAGTATAAATATATCCAACAGTTCCACTACAGTAGGAGAACAACAGTAGCAGCAGTTTCAAAACAGCAAATGGTTCTTCTACCCTTAAAGTACATTCAACACGTTGTGCCTGTTGCTGTCACCCCAAAAGCATCACTAACAGCTCTCACTTCCCAGCCCACCCATGGGAAGAATCCCAGGGACTCAACACCCACAGCTGCCTTGTGTCATTTAACTCAAGATACTGAGACTATGAACAGCTCCCAACTTCTAACAATGCTTATTCAAAGCCCAGGTTCTCTTTGTTTCTTCACCTTCCGATCCAAAGCAGATGTCTGGGAATTGCAGATTCCTGCTCTTTGTAGGAACACAAACATCACTCACAGGACAGAACTGCTACAATAACACAGCACACACACACACACAATGCTTTTTACAGCCTTTGTTCAAAGTTATGTTCCAAGTCACTTGTTCTGTAGCACGAGGAGAGCAACATCCTCAACACATCAGGGTTTAACTTGCTGCCAAGGGAAGGAATGGCAAGAGCTCCTTCAAATCTGGTGCAGATCTGCTCCTTCTTTTGGGAAAAGTGGAGGCAAAGCAGCATCAGAAATTCCCTCACACCTTCCAGACCTACCCAGCACTGAACAGCAACATAAGCATATACTCTGATTTACCTCTTCTCCCCATCACATCAGTCCAATGCACAATTAAAACAAACAAACAAAAAAAAAGGCAGTTTTTTGGTATTGGATACATTTCACTCAATGGCAGAACAACCTGGAGACACTTTCTCTTAAAATAAAAAAAAAAAATAAATAGCAGGGACAGGTCAGAATTTGTGCAACACAGCCCTCCTGTGGCACATGTACATTCATAGACACCAGAGGAGTGCTCTCCATGGATATATAGTGCAAAGCTGCTGCCAGCAGAAAAAACCCAACCTGAGGGGCTCTTGAAAGCCATGGAGAGGCAACACAGCCCAACCCCACCCTGTGCCATCCCATCCAGCTGCCAGGGAATGATCACATGGAGGACAAACCTGCAGGGTTAACAGCAGTGGCAAACACAACAGCTCAAACTGAAGTGCATCTTGGGTTCTTCTCACATTCCCCTTCAACACAACAATTCAGTGCTGTTTTCTTTATTCACCTCCTGTCAAGGGTCACAGGGAGATGCCCAGAACCAGCTCTCCTGTGTCAAAGGGTGGCTTGGATTTTTTATTTTTTTTTTTTGAAGCACCACATATCTCCAGGAGAACTTGTGTATTGGTCTTTTTCTTTTTTTTTTTTTTAATTTTAATTAGATGTATCACTTTCTGCTCAGAAAACAGATAATGAGGAGTTGTTAAATATTTGCCCTGAAAGATAAAGAATAATAGTACTTACAAAGTGCTACTCAAACAGATGAGCTGACAAAGCATGACAAAAAAAAGATAAATCATGACTTAGTAACTGCATCAGCCTCACCTTCACTTTCTTCTTTTTGAAACAAAAGGTATAAACTCAGGTCAGAAAAAGCCAAAAAGTCACTGACTGGCATTTTCATTCACAGTTACTCAACACAGGAGAACAAAAATAAAAAAGCTTAAGACCTTTCAGGGCTGTGTGACAAAAAGCAGCCTATGATAGTCAGAATGGGCAATTTGACCAAGTAATAATGACCAATTCCTGCTCCTCTGGAGGGCCTTGGAAAGGCCCCACCCCATTCCAACCCCAAAGCAGAACTGCTGCAGGTGTTGCCACTATTGTTCCACTGCCCAGTGTTTTCAGACAGACACAGGAGATGCACCAAGAATACCAACAGGGGGATTCTGGAGGAGCTGAAACACGTCAAACCATTTGCCCTGACCAAGAACTGCTGAGCTCTCCCTTCCATGTTTCTGGAAGTGCAGAGCTGAGAGGAAGCAGCAGGATTTGTGGCAGTTTGGAGTGATCCTTCAACCTGAACTTGACAACCTTTTCACACAGAAGCTGATGGATTTTCAGTACCTGAAGTCAGCTTCAGACAAGATCTAGTGGCTAAGACCAGTTGCCTTAAACACCAGGGCAGTTCATTTGCATTGGTGTAGGTTAATTAACCTTTTGGTCGAGAGGGTGGAAGGTCACAATCATTAACTCCACCACTTTCCGCGGCTTCCTCTCCCTTTCTCTAGCCCGGACTTTGGTGAAAAGGCCTGACAAAAAGAAGGCTGCTTCTTGAGAGAACAAAAACACAGCTGTTGAACACACAGAGACGTGGAGGTGATGCTGTTGTTGGGCCCTCTGTCCCACAGGGAACGTCCTGGGAGCTCCAGGGCCACGTCTAAGCCGAGCGCCAGGTGAGCCCGTTCTTGGCAGGCTCCAGGAAATGCTCGATCAGAGCCTCAATCAGCTTCTGGAGCTCCTCTTCCAGCACATTCCTGTCACTGGAACAAAACCACAAAGGCCATGTCAGGCTTGGGGAACAAACACCGAGCAGCTCTTGAAAATCAATCAATCAACAGCCAGACCTGATGGGGATGGACTTGCTCTGTTGTGTTTCTTGCCGGCAGAAACATGTGAAGACTCCAACTCGCTTCTTTTTGGGAGGGGATTGGCGTGGAATCAAGACTGATTTGGGTTGGAGAGGACACTTAAAGACGGTGTCCAGAGCCCTCTAGTGGCCCTTGCTTTTCTCTTTACATTGACATAGCAATGATCAGGTGGGCAGGACCTGGCACAGGTTGGGCAGAGAAGCTGTGGCTGCCCCATCCCTGGAAGTGTCCAAGGCCAGGCTGGACAGAGCTTGGAGCAATCTGGGAGAGGGGAAGGCGGCCCTGGGGTTGGAACTTTAAGGTCCCTCTCAGCCCAAACCATTGCGTGATGCTGCAGTTGAAAAAACAGATATTTCTATTCTTTTCCACACACAGCCAGGTGCCCATCCAGGGTATCTGATTACATTCTGCCCAAAGACATTCATTTGGGTTAAAAAAATGCACATGCACCAGCATTAACTTATGGCAATACTCCTTGAAAAGTGCATTATCCCTCTCCTACCCCACAAGTCTCAATGAAGGGAGAGGAATTCAGTTTGGTTTTTTTTAACAGAGGATGGGTAAAACACCCAAAAGTGTTGCATTAAAACAGACCTCATTGATTAGTTTAAGAGCTGAACATATCAGGAAAGAGCAACTTGGAACCACTGTCAAAGCTGTTCCAGTGAGGAAAGCCTTTTGAGGCTCCTACAGCTCACTTTATGTCTTGAACCAGGGAAGATGGGAAGCTTTTCACTTCAGCACCACAGAACTGTTAAGGTTGGAAAAGCCTCCTGAGATCGAGTCCAACCATCCCCCCCCAGCACTGCCAAGGCCACCTGTAACGCCCACCCCCAAATGCCACATCCACAAGGCTGTTAAATCCCTCCAGGGACGGGCACTCCATGGGCAGCTGTGCCAGGCCTGGACAACCTTTTTGGGAAAGCCATTTCCCCCAAATTCAACCTGCCCTGGCACAGCTTGAGGCTGATCCCGCTCCTGTCCCTTGGGAGCAGCTCCTCATGTGCCCACTTCATCTACCCCTCACTGTTCACTGACTGCCTCAGTCTGACCAGATACTCGGTCATAAGAACATGCTGACCCTGAATAAGCAGAAATAAAACCCAAATCAAGGCCCCTTTGTGGTCTCTTCAATTCTCTGCCCCACAGGGATGTTTGGATACAGCTCCTGAAGGAGGAATCATGCAACTCATGCTGGGAATCCAACCCAAGAGCTTCTCCTCACTAGCTGGACTGAACCTCAGCTCCTCCTTCTCACTCCTGATTTCAGTGGTGTAAATTCCCCCTCCTCTTTTACACGGGAAGAAGCCCAATCCAGGTGATTGTCACAAGAGGATCAACCTGCAGGTGTTATCCAGGAGCTCAGAACACAACAGATTCCCACAGGCAACGGGAACCCACCTGGCCTTAAGAGCCTTTTCCAGCAACAGCACAACTTCAGAAAAAGAAAAGACTGGACGTGGCACTCGTGGTTGACAAAGTTAACCCAGTCCAAGAGGTCCTTTCCAACCTTAATTATTCTGGGATCCTGAAACTTCATGACTTTTCAATTCTGAGCAAATGAAGAACTAGGTTAATTAAACAAGTCTACTACAATAGATGCTGAAAACTCAATTTTCTCTCATCCACTCCAATGGAAACCCCTTGTGAGCAGGAATGTGCATCACTGGCCAGCTCAGGAGGCTGAATGACCCGAGTGCCACCCGCACTCACCTCTGCTGGGGCAGGGCACACATCTCAGCATAGTACTTGATCTTTGGTTCTGTCCCACTGGTCCTCAGGGTGGCAACACAACCGTTCTGGAAGGTCAGAGTGATCATCTGACTGCTCTTGCTGACTGGCAGCACCTGCAGAAACAGCAGGAAGCCTCTTGACTCACCCTGAGACTTACCCTAGGAGCATAAAACAAACCTTAAGGGTTGCAGGAGCAATTAGTTAATGAAGCCCATTCATTGCTGTATCAGAATAATCAACACATTTCACAATTAAGCTGCTTTCTCTCCCAGTAAGTGATGCCACTCAAAATGATGGAATTTTCTGCCACTTGAATTGTCACAGCACACCTCTTGCCTCGTTTCTTGGTGCCTTCACACCTCTGGGTTCCCTCAAAACCAGGCCCTGCTCTGCAGACCCCCTTGGCACTCACTGATTTCTTGTTCAGCTGGCTGCTGTCATAGCCCGTGGTGACATCTCTGACGTGCAGGATGTTGTAGATGCCACAGCTCTTGGGGTAAGACTGAGGGCCATCGAAGTTCCTGAGCCTCTCAAATATCCTTTTGATGGTAGGAGGGTCATAGCAGAGGAAATAGGAAGTCTTGGAGATGTGATAGCCATACCTACAAGCACATGGACACTTGCAGTCAGTCACAAGACCCAGAAGTTTTCAGCACATTTGGGATCTAAAGAACTCAATTCTCAGAGCTGGGGGAACAGGTATTTATAGGCAAGTGGTTGGACTCTGAAGCAGATTTTGCTGCATTACTCAGATCCTCTCACGCTATTTTTACACTCGAGCAAAGATTTCAGCCTCCAGTGAAATGAAAACCAACCATCTGGGGAAGTGCAGCCTTAGTGGCCCCTCAAAATATAGATATTGTACCATTCCCCAAGAAAACCTGACTGCCAGAGCCACGTGGCAGCCACAACAAAGGATCAACTTGCCCACCTCTGAGGAAGGTGGCTGGTTATTCCCTCCAAGCTAAAACCACCATCCCCAAGGAGACCTGGTGCTCAGCAGGAGCAACACCCATATCTGCACACTGAAATTCAAGTTGTTCTTCACCACCTTCCACCCACAGAGACCCTTCTCCCCAGCTTAAAAAAACCAGGTGTGACTGGGAGATGAATCCTGCTGTTATTCCTGTCACCCTGGTCCATCTGTGCAGAGTTGTTTTGGCTACAGCCTGCACAGGACACAGCAAACTCCTGAGTGCCACGAAGATAAAAGCTGCTCATCCTTTGTGCTGCCTCATTCCAGCTTTCTGAAGGCCACAGGGTCTTCCTGCTGGGCTGGCAGGACAGGGAATGACATCCAGGATTTGCTCTGTGCTGTCACTTCTGTTACAGCAGAGGAATTCCTGCTGATGCTCTGAGCTTAGTTCTGACATCCAGGATCTTTGTTTTATTGCTGGAATTGTGTCTGTAGCTGTTGGACACAAACCCTCCCTGTCACCTCTGCTTTGGCACAGATCTCAGCATAGGACACAACAAATCCCCAGGATGTGGCCAAGGGGAAATGGGAAGTGTGTTTAAAGAGAGGGACACAGGCCACAACTAAGGCATGGCTCCCACCCAAACATCAGAGAAGTACCACAGCAGGAAGCTCAAGGGAAGTTTGCTTTGGCAGATCCGTAAGCAAAATTCCCACTATTCCCCCTTTTCGTTGCAGAAATACATAAGAAAGGTCTCCTCATCCTTTGGGAAATATGAAATATTCCTAGAATCCACAGGAATTCAAAGAAATCAGGATGATTTGGTTTGGAAGGGATGTTGAAGACACCATCCTTCCACTACACCAGGTTGCTCCAACCTGCCCCTGGGACACTTCCAGGGATCCAGGAGCAGCCACAGCTTCTCTGCCCACCCTGTGCCAGGGCCTGCCCACCCTCCCAGCCAGGAATTCCTTCCCAAGATCCCATCTAACCCTGCCCTCTGGCTCTGGGAAGCCATTCCCTGTGTCCTGTCCCTGCAGGCCCTTGTTCAAAATTCCTCTCCAGCTCTCCTGGAGCCCCTTTAGGTACAGTGGGATCTGCCTTAGTGATGGACCGTAATCCATGATACAGCCAAAAAAAACCCACCCAAAACTTCAGTGAGAAAACATCCAGGGAACACATGAAAAATATTAGATTATTTCCAGACCTAAAACAGTTCAGAGGCACATCCTAATGAGGAACACAACTCACATTTCATAGATGTCCACGAGCTTCTGTGCCAGTGTCAGGTTCTGGCCCTCCAGGTACGTTGCCATTTCAGCAATGACCACAGCAGCACTTACACCATCCTTATCCAACACTGATGTGCCACACATAAAGCCTGCAAATAAAACAAGGGACAGATCATGACAATGACGTCCTTGATGAGGTTTCAACCTTTTATCCTGCAAAGGAAAATTGGTCAGTACCACCTAAGTTGGTTTGTTGCAGCACATGCAGGAGAGATCTAATTAACCTGAGGGTTATGGGGCTGGAGAGAGCTGTGCTGCAACCAGTGGGTCTCAGATGGAGAAGATCTGCTCCCTGGGGAGTTCTGTGATAGTGCAGTGCCAAACAAGCACATGGACACAGCCCTGGTGACCCTGGAACCAGCCAGTGCTCCACAGAGCTTCCTTCTGCCTGAAGGGATGCACCAGCAAGACCTTAACTCCTTATGGCTAAAAGCTTCTTTCATTGTAGGAAGAGAATTGGTAGGGCCACACAACTCTTCAGGGTGTGGATTTTCAAATATTGAGGGAATATCCACCCTCCACTCACTGCCTTTTATCCCAGTAAGTGGAATATTCCTACAGGAAACATTCACTACACAGTTGTCTGCAGGTAAGTGGTGTCTGCAAGAGGAGCAAAGGGCCCAAAGCAAGGTCAGCAGGAGCATTTCCACAATTCCATAAGGTCTTTGAGGTGTTCCTGCCACATCTGGATCCCTCACACGTTGTTCTGCAGGAGGAGGGGACTGGCATAGCTCCTGGAGGAACTGGTACGAGCCACCTCCCAGTCGCACATGGCCACTGGTGCTGAGTCCTCACTGAGAGGACCCGGAGAGTATCAGATGAAGAACAGCTCCTGTGCTTAATCTCAGCTAAAAGGAGAACACAAAGGAGTGGATTTTGGCTCTGGGATTTCAGCCCCTTCAAGCTGCAGCACAACATGTTTGTGTCCAAAGCACCACACCAGAATCAGAGAATCACGTGAAAATAATTCACTGTGGTAGCTGGGAAAGTGATTTGATGAGGGCAAAACAGCAACAGCAGTAATTACAGGGACAAAAATAAAGTACTTTCTGTGGGCTTTGTTTCATAAATAAGATCAGTCCTTTCTAATCACATTCCCCCTCCCCCCAGTTCTCAGCATTTTAAAGGGATATCCACATGCCTACCAATAGACTCCTCAAACGCAAAGAGAACTTCTTTTCCATTATCCAGGAGATTTTTTACTCTGCTTCCAATCCATTTGAAACCAGGGAGTGTTTCCTAAAACAGGAAAGAGTGCTTAAAATACACATTTTCAATTCGGTTTCAAGTCAAGGAAACTTCAGACGCAGAAAACATCCAAAGAAAAATATTCTTGAGTTTTAGGCTCAATGGGAAAGAACTACTGCAGAGTCAAAACACTAAAGCTTAAAAGACTTATTTCTGATTTTCTTGGCATAACTTGCTAAATTTAAATGTAATTAACTGACAAACTGAATGCAGACAGCAAAGAAACAGCAGACAAGTCATAACTTCAGTTTAGATTAGGAATTTAAGGCAAAGAGCTGCTGGAGAGCAATATCCTCATGGATACTCAAGTAGAACATGAGTATCAACCCAAGGTTAAGGTGCTGCAGAGACTGTGGCTCTGGGATCAGCCAAGACCTTCTGGGGTGTTCTCAGATGAGTCTCAGAGTCAAAAGGAAAGGCTACAGAAATACAGGCAACAATTTTAGTGGATGGGAAGGCAAAGCACTGATTTTCATATTTAAATCATGCAAAAACAGTCAAAAGCTTGGGAACGGTTTTGGAGAAAGGGAAGGGATAAAAGGGGAAGATTTTAAGATGAGACAAGGGGTTCTGCAAATTCCCAGCTTTTACACCAGTCAGGTATGGCCCTTTCCGGAAAAAAAAGACCAGTATTTACTGAGATAATAGACTTCACCACAAGGAACTGATGTTCTATCTGATGAAGCTTATCAGTCATGCAAAATGGTTTTCAGAGCTGCTTTCAATTTTAAATTCCTCACTGCCTGCCAAAAGTATTTATTCCTACTACACGTGGCTCTAATTAAGACATGGATTAATCAAGACCTGGACCTTTGTATGTTTATGCTGAGCTTTAGGGCACTTGCTCCTCTTCTGGCAAAGAACCAACAGCTTCAGGAAACCAGATTTCATTTGGATACAGGAACTAAACTGTCAGTCTGGGGGGCACCCCATTCTCATTTTTAGCAAGTCCTTAATGAAGTTACATTAAAGATCTGAATGCAAGAGCTCCTGTCTGTCACAGCTTGAAATGAAACCTAATTTGAAACCTGCTGGGATCTGAGGGAAGATAGTGGGACCATAAAATGCTTATTTAAAATCCCTCAGAACTCTAGGAGTGCACACAGCAGGCTGCACAAGCCTTCAGTCTTACACAAGAGTGTATCTCTAGGAAAATAACCAGGGCAAAGGTATTTATCTGTAATTTAGGTGTTAATGTGTGTTGCCTGATAATGCAGCTTCTCCTAAGGCTGCAACTGCTGTGACACGCACGGAGGACACTGCAGGGGCTGGAAGGAAGCTTGCCTAGGTAGAAGATCATCCTCACCAACATTCCCAGCATGAAGACTGGAAGTCACCTGCTTTCCATGCCAGGAAGTCCCGAGTTGAGACAAAGAACGCGGCAATTGGATCTTGCTCTGCCAAAACCCCAAAAACCCAAGTGTCCTGGTTATGGTGTCCAGGATCAGTTTGTCACTGGGGTGGGTGTGGATTCTAAACCCTCTGTGGCATTTTTCTCATGAACTGCTCACCACGGACCATTGGCAGCAATTGCCCAGGGCACACCCCACCCCTCAGGGCACAGGAGGGTGTTTGGGAACTTCTGTGGGATAAGGAAGTTTTCCTGTCTTCACACCAATGACTCAAGTGTGAGAACTCCACTCCAGGGAGCCACCAGCACCTTCACACCACCTGAGGGGTCATGTCTGCTCAGGGGCCATCAGGGATACCAGATTGACCTCACAGAGTAAATCACCCATTGAGAAACTCCCCACCCTGGGGGAGGGACTGGGCATTCCCATCTGAGCCCAAGTGGATATAAGCGTGGGGTTTTGGGACTGGGATCTCTCATCAGATCCAGAGGAGGAGCAGAGCCTTGACCAGACTGAGACTGCCACCAGACTGCAACCATCATTGTCACCAGCAGGTTTCTTCCCCTTTTTACTTTGAACTCAGGGGGCCCACGTGGTGCTCAGCACAGGGGTTGGTGAGCTCCATCCTGCTCGTGCCCCACTGGGCCGGGCTGCACATCTGTTTTGTGGGTCAAATAGATTTTTCCTTCTCTATCAGTGTATTTATTGTGATCTTTTTTATTAAATCCTTACTCTGACTTGCAATCCCATTCCGAGTTGGATTCATTTCTCCTGCCGGTTTAACTCTAAACCAGCACACCAGGCTCACCTCAAAGTGAAACCCCTCTTTGAGTGCAATTGCCCTCAGGATTTTGGAGGAGACCGTGGTGGCCAGCATGTAAACATTCCTCACATCAGCATCCTGGGAGCAGTTCTCCTTCCAGCAGGAAAACATCCACCACCCGAAGAGCGCCGCCAGCTCGTTGCCAGTGAACACCTTCCAGCAGCCACTGCAGGGAGCAAACAGGAGAGGTTCTCCAGGAGCATCATCCAGCTCCAAGGGAGATGTTCTGGAGCTGGGACAACAGGGAGCTGGCTGGGCACACCACTGACAAGCTGCTCTAGGACAAAGCCACCAGGACTCCACCACTCATCACACACCCAGGATTGAGGAGCCCAGAGGACTCTGAGTAGGGACACCATGGAGTATCCTCCCCATGGGGGCCTCAGCAATCCTGGGTTTCTCCACCAGCAGCAGAGCAGGCTGGAAGTGATTCAGAGGGAGCAGTCTAAGCCATCTAGACACTGCAGGCAGCCAATGCCTGCACAGCTCTTACTTACACCACGGGCACAACTGGGGCCTGGCAGTGGAAGAAAAATAATGGCTATTCAGTGTGAAGAAGCAGGGAAAAGCAAAATAAAATCACCCCAAGGAAAAAGCCCAATTAACTGTACCAAGGCAGGTCTGTTCAATATAAATGAAAAAAAAAACAAACCAACCAAAAAAAAAACTACCAGTGAACAAGATTTTACTCTTTTAGTAACCACTCAGTTTTCAGTTGAGCTTTATTTGGCCACTGACTATCACCCCACTATTTCATCTAATCTTTGCTGAGTTATTAACTAACTTTATTCAAGATCCATTTGGAACTATACCAATAGATGAAACGAGGAGGAAAAACACCCAAAGAGCTAAACCACAAAGGAAAGGAATAGATAAAGGGTGGCATCACTTACTTCTCCTGCAGTTCTGCCACTGCCAGTCTATCTGCATCTGGGTCAGTGGCCACTACTACTTTAGCACTTTCTTTCTCTGCAAGCCTCAGTGACAGCTCCTGGTGGGAGAAGGAGAGGGTAAACATATCAAATGAGAGCAAATAAACACACGCAGCCTTCCTAGTTAGATCTAACCCAGCAAAAGAGAAATCCCATAATGTATTTAGCACTGTATGAACAGAGCTGAAACAAAACCTCCCTGTTCTCTTCCCCAATTTGTTTTTCCCTCCCCACAGAAATCTAATGAAATAAACCCAAAAATACCAGCACACATTCTCCCTCTTCAGGATTGGGGCATTTGACAGTAGAGAAGTCTGGATCTGGATCCTTCTGCTCAGGCACTGGAATGGGGGGCTGGAAGCCAAAGGCTTTGAAAGCCAACTGCACATAGTCGTGGCCAACTCCGTGGAAGGAGGTGTGAACAAACCTCAAGCTGGTTTGCTCATTCAGCTCCCTGAGGAGGAGAACAAAATACCAGTGAGATTGTGGTTATTTGACAAGGCTCCTTTCTCGAGGGAAAGCAAAAGGAAATGCAATTCCACTGTGTACTACTCAGCTGATTTCTGCATTCATTCCCAAGAAGGAAGGAGGGAAAGGTGCTCATCTGGACTTGCACTATGAATTGCAGGTTTAAAGCTTCTTCTCCTGCAATATGAAATATTTACCTTCTGCTCAACTGGATGAAAGTCTCCCAAGAATGAACTGCTGATTTCTACACTGAACTTGAGCTCCTCCACCACCTTCAAGATGTTTCTCTGGTTCTACTCTGCCTCTGTCATTCATGCTACTTCCTTTAGTCTTGTTGTCTGCCTCACCTCAACTTCCATCTTCTCACCTCTATTTCACACACCTACACCTCACTTTTAATCTGGATTTCTGCCTTTCATTCAGGACTCTGACTATATTCCTTTGCATGAAATAGATTCATTTTGATCCTCCACAAAATAATTTAGCCCTAAGGATGATTTAACCCTCTCATTTAGAGGCACCGAGTCTTTCTGCACTGGGTTTTTCCACATATAGCCCTGAGCTTATTTAAACACGTCATTCAAACCCATTTTGCTCTAAACAAACCTGTGGTAACAGATCTTTTTCAGGTCCTCCATGTAGCAGTCACAGATTTTCTTCAGAGGATCCTGCCTAAGGGGACTGGTGTCCACTAGGTTTTCATTCCAAGAGCCATTCCAGGGTTCAACACACTCTTCTATACATTTTATGATTTCCTTGTCATGAGGAGAAGTTATCTGTGCTCCATTTTCCCAATAAACCTGATGGAAAATAAGACCATTTACAAAGATTAGTAGCCTGATAAATTCTTTTAGCTATAGGATCCCACACACTTCCTACTTCAATACAGAAATTTCAGCATCTGACTTGAATCTCAAAAGCTATTGGGAATTACTTAACATGAACCTTGGAGTTCATGATTTCAAGTTATGTAACAAAGTCACCCAGCAAAGCAACCTGTTTTCCCAAAACAAAGCTGGCATTGAACTATTATGACTGACATACCAGGATGTGAGAAATCAGAACTGGGCATTTACATCTGGCAGTGTTGCACAAACTGCAACAGAAGGAGAATATCACCTTCTCCATGGTCTGGCATGCCTTGGGAAAAAAGAGGCACAACTTGTTTCTGAGCCCAGAGCAGATAAGCAGAGTGCCAGGGTATGTGTTTTTCCATGGCTGAACAACTAATCTTGCCGCTGGGAACACTATCAAAAACCCTGAACTGTAAAGAAGTCTTTGTTGAAGAATTCCTTGGATGCCAGTTCTGCCCCACTCTGCTGCTTGGCTGAGCTCACAGAGCACACTCTCTGCTCAGATCATCTGTCTCTTTTCCTTAGCAGTTTGTCACATTTGGTTCAACCTGTCCAGAACCTTCAGAAGCTGCTGAATCCACACAGGAAAATTGTGCAAAGTGAAACAGTTCTTGGGAAAGACTAAGAAAAGCCCACAACATCCTGACAGAAGTGCTGTGTATCACAAAAGCTTTAGGCAAATTGCAGCACCTGGAAAACTGCTGTGGTTCTTTCCTTATTCCCTGCCCCAGCTAAGCAGGAGGAAAAGCTGGTGCAATATCTTACAGGTTGTTCCAGGGAAGGCAGGAGAAGTACCATCACCTCCAGCAGCTCTCTGGGCACAGGAGGGTTGGCTTTCCCAACATTCCCATCCCTCACTGACCTGTCACAAAACTTCTGGAATGCTCAGCTTCAAGTTGAGAGTTCAGTTCAGGTTCTTATAAAATGTCAATTTTAAATAGTGTGTCACAGCAGTGCATGAGCAGCACTTGCTGTTGTGGGTGGTTACACCGTCCCAGGCTTTCCAAGTGAAGCCACCCACACCTCCAACACCCAGAAAAGCATCCTGAGAGGGAACACCACACAAGTTTCATTCATCGGCTTCTAACCTGTCCCCATCTTCAGCACAGTCACCTACTGTGTGCACCAAATTCACCCCAGCTCTAGCATAGTTTAACTCTTTTTTTTTTTAGTTTAACTCATTTTTGGGTGGAAGAAAGTGAACACAAGCATTTCTTCAGTCTCCACGGAGTGTCATAACAGGTGGTGCTCACCACACACAGCCAGTGTGCTCTCATGTCCTCACTGCACAAGGGTCAGTCAGGTTATAGAAGAGTGAGTCAGTTGAAATAATTTCTCTTCTAATGTACACACCTGCTACAGAAAAAGCCTCTGTGATGGGGGGCAGGCCCTGGCACAGGGTGGGCAGAAAAGCTGTGGCTGCCCCAGGATCCCTGGAAGTGTCCAAGGCCAGGCTGGAGCAACCTGGGCTGGTGGAAGGTGTCCCTGCCCATGGCAGGGGTGAAATAAGATGACATTTGAAGGTCTTTGCCAACCCAAACCCTTCTGCTGTTCCATGCTGAGCCAAATGCAGGCAGGCAATGCTGGAATGTCCCCTTGAAGCCTCACCTTGTATCCATTGTCCTCCTTCCTGTTGTGGGATGCTGTGATCATGACTCCAGCCACAGCCCCGAGCTGCTGCACGGCGTAGGGCTACAAGGCAAAGCCAGAAACCTCCACTTACCCAAGAGCTCTGACACAAACCACAGCAGATCAGCAGCACAGTGAAACAACAGGAGGCTGCACAAGTGGCTTCTCGTGTGGCACCAGCTTATTTGAAAAATGTCCAAGTGAAGCTCATCATTCTGGCTCCTGTAGCCAGCAAATGGAGAGTTTGTCCTACTCTGCTTTATTATCGTTTTATTATCTCATTCTTTTTATCAATTACAGAAGTGCAATCATTAACTGGCCAACTCCAGTCTACATTCAGATTACAAAAGCACTTCAGAGAAGCAGGCTGAGGCAGAATGAAGGAATTCACCAAAGGGCTTGCCGGAAAACAAGTTACAGATATTCCCAGGCATTTCAGTCCTCCCCTCAAAACAAGATCCACAGCATGCTGGGAGAGCTTGTGGGATGGAAACAAAGATTTAAAACCCTGCAAGGAAAAGCTGCTGGGACTGGAAGAGAAAGCTCTGCTCCTCAGATATCAAGAGCGGGGCATAGAGGAATTGAGTGACATCCTTGCCACAGCCTCCTCAAGGAGCAAAGTGCACCATTAAACAACAATTCATGCAGAAAACCGCTGGTTTGCATTTTCAATAAACTGGAATACAATACAGAAGAGAAGGTGACTCACCACAAAGGGTGTAGGGACATAGGTGGAGAAGAAGTACACAGGGACATCCTTAGCCAGCAGCACTGCTGCAGTGAGCTTTGCAAGCCTGCCAACAGGGAAGAGAAAATACTCAGCCAACCCAACTCCCCACAGCAGTCCAGGAGCCTGGTGGCACTCCTGTCACCTCCAGCCAGCTGCTTCTCCAATCCCTCCACCGCTTTCTGGCTTGGTCTTCACCCAAATAAACCAGTGACACCAAACAAAGACACAGAACCTCCTGCTGGGACACTTGTCCTTCACTGAAGGACACAGCCAACTTCCCAGGAAGTCTGACACGTCTACAACAGCAGGTTTGGAAAAGGATTTTGTATCCCACACAAAGCTTGTTTTGCCTCCTTCAGCTTCAGACAACACCTGCTCCTAAAACACCCTCCTGCAAAGCAGCTCTTACTCCAGAGTGTTCAGGCACAGGAACAGCAGCCACAAACAAGGGCTGGAAAAGCTCCCACTGGAAACATCCCTTTTTGGGTTCATTTTAGCACAGGTGTGATCCCAAGGGGACAACAGAACTGATGCTTGGAGAGGTGGGACACTACTGTGCTGCCACCACCAAGTCTGAATTCCAAGCTATGGGGGGCTAAAAAGGGATGGAATTATTACAATCCCTCATTTCTCAGCTGTGCATAAACAAACCCACACCATCTGGATTTGCAAACAGTGGGACAGGTGAGCTGAAAGCCCTTATGCCAAGGACTAGCGGATAATGAGACATATCCAAAGGGGAAGGGAGGGGCAGAATTCCAGGGAAAGGAACAACCCCTGGAACAAGACAGTCATTAGGTTCCATGCTCAATTATACCAAGAACTTTCACATCCCTAAAATATTAAATGTTGACAAAAATAATATTAAGAAGAAACAGCTGTTAGTTACAACAATTAACTACAATAATTACTCATTACCTAAATGCTAATTAGCTACTGGGTTGGTTTTTTTGTAAGGAATGCCATAACCACATGTTTTTTGCTCCTGGAACAACAAGGAATTAAGATTCCTTACAGAACTTAGAAAGTTCCCCCCCCCTTTTATTCCAAAGGGCACAATTCGACATCACTGAAATGCACATTTTAAGCATTCCAGCACAAATATTCCCAAAGTGAAAACCCACTGGGTCACAGGAAGCTGCCAGTGGAGTTTTTTCTCCCTCAGATAAGCTACAATCAGGTGCAAAATACAAAAGAATGACAGTGTTAGAAGTGCATCAACACTGGGGGATTTCACGGGAGATGTTAATATTCTGAATTTACCTTCACATTCACATTCCTCTCCAGGCACATGAACTTCTCAACATCTGCCCCATGTTCTTGTGCATTTAACCTGTGAAGTCTCTGGAGTGACCAGCCTTAACACTCCACATTTCTGGCCAAAGTGGGACCACAAGGAATCCAGTCCCATCCTCTCTTCCCTACAATTTAAGTGCACTAAGGGAAGGGGAAGAGAGTGCCCAGTTCATCCCAAGGAGTGCTGCCACAAGAGAATTCATTCAAAGCCCCAATCTTATTTCTAGTCTTGCAAGTGCAATCAATACTCATACTTCTTACTGCTGCAGTTGCTGGTGACCTGACCTCGTGTGTCATATCCAACAACAAAGCCTCTCTGCTTCAAGTCTGAAAAGTTCCTCTCAAGATACCTGTAGATGCCCTGGAAAGGAGGAGAAAAAACAAAAAAGGAATAGTCAGAATTAGCACATAAACATTAAAATTTATCTCTCACAGGGGAGGGATAATGCCAGCAAAATACAGCTCAAAAACCTCAATAATGATGTCCTCAAAAGCAGAGTGATCTTGTTCCCCCCCCTTCCCCGTGTTTCACTAAAAAGAGCAACCAGAGAATCAGCTGGGGGAAATAAAAGCTGCAAACGAACACATCCTCAGGCAGAAAGCACTGTTTTCAACTCACACTGTGATTTTATTTATTCAAATTATCTTCTTGAAGACTCAATTGAGGAAAAAAAAAATCCATTTTTTGGAAGTCCACCCACTCTGTGCCAGTCCAGTCTGTGAGCTCAGGAACAAAGACATTCTCAGCCCTCTTCCCAAAGTGTCAGCCCTAAATCTGCCCTTAAAAAAAATAAAACTCACTGGCAGGGCCCTGTGTGCTCCAGCTGCACCCCCGGGATGGGTCAGCAGTTCTACAGACAAGGATGGAAGCACCATTGTTAATTATTGTTAATGGAACTTGCCAGGGGCTACAGCCCCAGGACAGCACAGGGAGCTTAACCCCCCAAATGCTGCCTCTCCTGGGGCTACAAGTTGCCTCTGGATTAGCAGGGGAGGGGTTTTGTATCAAAATTCAGACTTTTTTTTCCCCATCCCACTTGTATTTAGGGCAATTCCTTGGGATGTTTGGATCTGTCTTTGCAGCAATGTGCAGTCCCCTGTCTGGCTCCTACCCTGGAAATCAGCTGAGCTCCATTTATTTCTTAACGGCTCTTGCCCTTCAGAATCATGGAATTGTTTAGGTTGGAAAAGCCAGAGGAGATGAATTCCAGCTGTTCCCCCAGCACTAATCCATGTCCCCCACCGTCACAACCACACACTTGTTTAATCCTCCCAGAGCCAGGGACTCCACCACCGGAGAACCGTGTCAGGGCTGGACAACCCTGTCCATGAAGGAATCCTCAATATCCAACCTCAATTTCCCTTGGCACAACTTGAGGCCATCTCTCATCCTGGCCCTCATTCCCTAGGAGGGGAGCACACTCAGCTCTCCTTTCTTGCCAGGGAGCTGCAGAGAGCAAGAAGGTCCCCCCTGAGCCTCTTGGTGCTCCAGGAGGAGCCCCCTGAGCTGCTCCTGGTGCTCCAAACCCTTCCCTGGACTCACAGGATGTGCTTCAAAGCATGACCACGTGAACAATGGCATCTCTTTTGGAGAGTTATTTCAGCTGTAGATGTTGAGAAGCTTCAAAATAAATACAAGAAGCAAAATTTTAAACGAAATGTAAATGTAATCTTTGAATAATGCCAAGACTGGAGGCTGTGCCACGGCAGCCCGAGTCACCTCCACACTGAACCTCCTCCTGCTCCCAGCTTGGCACTCCCTCAGTCCTCAGGCACAGAAAAGTGGATTTATTCTGGTAAAGAAATAGCCTGTGCTGCTCTTTTCAGCAGGTTGGCTCTTCTGCACTCTCTCATCCCAGCGGTTCCTGCCCAAGCACCTCTGACAGCAGGTTGGTGCCACCACAATGCAGGTAAAACTCTCAAGGGCAAGGGAAGAGGTTTTTTTTCCCTAGGAAATGCTCTTAAACCAGCTTCCCTGTTTGACAGGAATCAAACATGCCACATGAATAAGCCCAGGAATATCTTTACTTTTTGCCATGGAGCAGCTTGCTTAAAATTAGCAAAACCCCTTAAGCTCAGCTCAAGTTAACCCAGTCCTACTGGACTTTACTACCCAAATACCTTTATTAAAGCTGCAGGAAATGAAAGTAAATAAATATCAGGGAGAGGAAGTGAATATGAACCTTTAACTGGACTTCCCACCACTCCCCCTCTCCCTCAGGGCTGTAACTCCAACACCTCTGGGGATAAGTCCTCTTTAAATTGAGAAACTTATCCGAAAGAATTCCCATTTCCTCTTAACAAGACTCAGCTTTTGACAGTGCCCCTAATTCCCACTGCCATTAAGTTCCTGCTGCTTCTAAATGACATCCATGTGCACCTTGTGGGGATAATTAATGACTCATTAGCAAGAGCCAGCACAAATGTGCAACCCCCTCACATCCAAACCAAAATTCACCTGCCCCACTTGTCAGCTCAGGTGATTCCCAGGTGTAATTCCACAAAAAAAAAAGCCCCAAGTCACTGAGGAGTGACCAAAAAAACCGTGACAGGGGTTTTTTTACCCACTAATAAAAGCACCTGGACATGAAGAAAAGCAGGGCAGAAGCAATACTCGAGCAGGAAAATTAGGGCTTCGCATGGAGGTTTACGTGCCCACAATTTTCAGGAGAGCCCAAGGCAGTTGCTGGAAATTCTGGACCTTCCTGGATCTGACTTTGCACAGCATGAGCATAATCAAATCAAGATCAAATGAAAAAAAGAATCAGATCAAAGGAAGGACACAGCATGATTAAGGGTGTGGCTTGACTACAATTTCTTTTAATTGAAGGAAATGTTAATTATGATCAAGTTTCCCATTGATCCCTGTCCCTGGTAAAGACACAGAGACAGGTCTGCCCATTTTCAGACTAAGCTCAGCAAAACTGTTCCTGCCATCACCTTCTAACACAAGAGGGCTCAAACAGAGATTAAACCTGATGCAGTTTCCTTCCAAAACAAGCTCTAATCCACTTCCCAGAGGCTGCTCTTCCCAACTTGCTGCCTGGCTTCAACAAGCAACTAAAACCAGCAGCTCTGCAGAGGGAGTGGAGGGACACAAATCCTGTTTGCTGCTCTCAAAAGGGCAGCGATTCCCAGGAAACTGAGCTGGCACACACATTCCTTGGGGAAAGCAAAGGGAAACATCTCCCTTTCTGCAAACTCAGGGGAGCAGGGCCACACTCAGCCACACTCCTGGGAGCACAGAGGCTCCAGAACTCCAGATCCAACAGGCTGCACAGCCCAACAAGATGAAGGGACTCCCAGAAGCTTCCTCTGCACCAGCAGGAGCTTCATCTGCCTCAAGGAGAAGTGGGCTTGTCTTAAGCAACCCAGCTGCTGTCATTTGTTCCACCACTTGGAAGGGAATGATGTTTTTTGAAACTGTTTCCTTCCTCATCTCCTCAGTTGGCTCCCACTGCACCCACAGAGACTCCACAGCTGCTTCTAAATCCAGATATTCAACTCCACATGCCATCTCCTCTGTCCCAGCACCAAGCAGAGACTGATCCCTGGCACTGGAGCAGGAATTAGGACTGAAGCCTCCCTTGGACAGAATCCTACCCTACAAGCACAACAAACTCACCCCAACAACACTGACACACAACTAGGAGAACTGCAGCATCGTGGTTTAACCCCAGGCAAGAGCCATGTCTGAGATCCAACATCTCCCTGTCTACTCAAATCAACAAGTCCACCCCAAAATACTCTACTCCAAAGTTTCAAGACCTAACCCGCAGAAAGATCACATGACAGTGTTTTCATGGGAAAAAAATTCCACAATGGTACCTGTAATGCAAATATTAAATCGCAGGTAAGCCAGAAATCAACACCTCTGATCCAACACATTACACTGGATTTGCACTCTGAGACCTTTAAAGCTCATATCTCAAGTTACCTTGTCTACTTAAAAAAAACCCCAAGGAGCTACAGACAGAGCTTCAGTAACACCAGGCCACTTAAACAACCCAGCTGGTGGGAAGGGAGGCAAAACCAGTAATTCTGAAAAGATTCTCCAAAAGCAATTCCCAATATGGATCTTCACAGTCAGCCTGCAGTTGGCTTTTTTGTTGTTGTTTTTTTTTTTTTTTTTGTTTTGGGGTTTTTTTGTTTGGCTTTTGTTTTTTTTTTTCTTTCATCTTAGTTCCTCTCCATTTGCTTAGGAAAACCTACTCTTTTCATGGGCTCATTCACAGCTGGGGCTGAAAATTGAAAGGAAAGGTCTGTTTGGGGGTGGCTTTGCTTTTTGGGTTCTTGTTGCTCTTTGCGCTTAGCTTTTCGAAACATGACAGCTGATGATTCCCAGCTGGAGAGCCCTGCAGCAGACTAACTCCTGGCCATATTCCAGGGGAAGTGATGACATTGTCCCTTACAGAACTTCCAGTTGAAACCTCCTCAAGCTGCTCAACTCCCTTCCAAGAACTTCGCGCTTGACGCTGATGAGGGGGAAGGGAAGGGGGAGCCTGTGTTTATTGGACAAGATAAGTTCAATCAGACCAGTTACAGCTGCCAACAAGACTGGTTTGGACCAGTTTTGAGCAAAAGGTAGAAAGTTCACAGGAGGAAGACCTCTTGCTTCATCCCTAAAGACCCCCAAGGACCCCCGCCCTGAATTCCCAGGAGGAACAGCGCACACACAAGAAGCAGCAGCACAGGGTGGAGAAAATGGAAATCAGTTCCTGAGACTCATTATAATAACCCCACCTTCTCTAAGGAAATAATGTTTATACATAAAAGAAAAATGAATATGTACAACTTAGTTGCATATAAACCCTTGGTTAAGTCAACCAGGGGCGCAGGTTTTTGGAGGAGCGATCACTGGATTAGAGGGGTGGTAGCAAAACAGTGCTACCACCCCGCCATCCAAAGGCTGCTGCGCTCCAGCCTCTCCGGTGGGACACTGGCACCAGAGCCCACCCTGGGGAGCCCCAGGTGGCTCTACCAGGAGGTGGCCCAGCCTACCTGTGTGGACTGGATGACGGTGAGGTCGTTGATGTAGCAGAAGCCAGCGCCCATGGCCGAGCGCAGCCCGGCCGTGCCGAAGCTCAGGCGGCAGCACAGGCGCTGCCGCAGCTCCTGGTGCTGCCCGGCCTGCAGCAAGCTCTCAATCTGCTCCTTGGTCTTCTCATTCTGCAAAGAAAGGGGCAGGAGTTGGTTTAGTGTTTGAAGTGAGGACCTAAAGTATGTACTTTGCTTGGTTTTGAGTAACTCCAAGTGCAAGTTGTTCTTATGCTGTAAAAAGCCTCTGCATGAACTGCTCTTTGCTCCAGCTCCTTCTCCTCAATCTCCTCCCCCATCTCACCCTTATTAATGTGAGAAATATAGGCTTAATTGGTGTTAAAAATATAACAAAGTATACTGTATGGCCTGCCAAATTATTCAATGGGATTCCAAAAGCATTGAATATTGTACATCTGGGTCTTGCAGAGTAGACCATAAAGATTTAACAACTAAAAGCAAGGCATGAACTTAGTTTAACATATCAAAAGGAAGTAAAAGAAGAAAGCCGAAGTTAAGGACTAAGCAGCCTCTTGATACAAGAGAGATACAATGTAAAGGAAGATTAAGCCGGGTACCTCAACACAATTGGGTGACAGACCAACCAAGATAAGGAGGGAAGTACCCCCAGACGAGAGAGAGAGAGAACTTCAGCAACAGAGCCTATCACAGTCCTTCCTGACCCATAACTACCAAGAAGCACCACGGAGAGTCAGATGACAAGATTTAAAAGGCAATCATTTAACCAGAAATAAAGAATCTGTATGCTTTGACTGTATATAAGCAGAGCCTGGGAGCTCTAACGGGGTGTTACTGACAGGGCGGTGACTCTGTGCCACACCCAGCGCTGCCTTTTTTTACCCTGCAACTTTCATGACCTATACAATTAAAACTACCCTATTTTGCTGAGTGACCTGGTCATTTCGGGTGGTCATTTATAACATTAATAAGGGGTTGCAGAGCTCTTGCTGCCATTGGTATTGCAGAGGTGTTTGCCTGGTCATTAACACACCTTCCAGCTACACAAAGGGACAGAGCACGCAGACTTGGGAACCGGTTTTTCCACGGCAGGTAACACAATCCCATCTTTGATCTGTGCTGCTGGAAGACAGACAACAATCCCAGTGCCCAAAAGCAGCACTTCCTTCCTTCCCTCCCACTGGAGAGGTCTGCAAACGGGGCAGCAGGAAAGTCATGGAATCATGGGATGGTTTGGGCTTCAGGATCGTTTATTTCCACCCCTGCCAGGGACCGAGGTTGCTCCAAGCCCCATCCAGCTCCACACAAAGTGTGTTATGTGACAGGCTGGATCCTTATCCAGAGCAATCCTCCTGTTTATTCAGGCTTTTCCTAAACTTCCATCACAGTCAGAAGCTTCTAAGTGCCCAAACCGCCTGTTGCACACACCTATTATTTCTTCTTCACCCTTATTCAACTAACACTGAAATCACCTGCTGACTAAGAGACCCACATCCAGTTGGGACCAGACACTTCCCAGATCCCAGGAGGAGGCAGCAATGGAATCACAGCTGGAAAAAAAAACCACAATGACTCCAGAGGCACAAAACCCAGCTCAGGTGGCACAGGAGCTTCTCCAAAGCAGGATCCCAAGGAAGAGTTAAAAAGGGCAGCTGGAATCTGCAGGGTGAAGCACCCCTGACATTTAAAGCAGAGGTCAGCCAGCTCTCCACAGAAAGGGGGAGCTCCTCCAGGGAGACTGGGAAAAGCACAGGGATAGGAGCTGCACACATCCACCAGGAAGAAAAAAAAAAAAAAAGGCTCTCAGGAAAGCTCACTGAAAAATGCGGAGTTGTTCCTGGAGCCTGCTGACACCAGACGTGTGAATTTAAGATTAATTTCCACTGCTTTGGGCATTGCTGTCCATGCTCTTGGGTGGCTCAGCAGAACACTGCTCACAGCACAGCTAAAGCCAGGCCTGAAAAGGAACTAAAACCAACAGGGCAAAACAAGTATTACACTGCAGGAGGGGAAGTTTCTCTTTTAGCTGCTCATAGGCAGCCAACCAGAAAATAAATGACTGCCCTGAAAAGAGCCTGAGTAATGAAAAAGCTCATTTCACACTCTCACAGTACATGGGTTTGCTTTAAAATAAGGTTATTAAATTACATAGCATCTTGCACACGTTTTTTGGATACGCTGTGCTGCTTCCCTGCACAAAAAACCAGAATAAAAGTCATATATTCTATAGTTTATGGAGCTTTGCAAAAACAAGGCAAGATCTTCCTGAAGCAACAGCACATTTATGCCACAAATAGGGGAAAAAGCATCTTTGATTGAAGCTACTTCATTTATTTGCTAAGGAATAAAAATGAGGCAGCCATAACAGCACCCAAAAATATTTCACCTACACTGAGTGTGACCCGAGCAAATTAAAGCTGGACAAAAAGAAAAGGAGAGGAAAAAAAAGAAAGTGAAAATATGCAATTTTCCCATAGATGTGTAACTCATCTCAAACACGTTTATAAACCCCTCCAGGAATGGGGACTCCACCACTGCCCTGGGCAGGACAACCCTTCTGGGGAAGAAATTCCCCCAATATCCAACCCCAAATCTCCTCTGGCACAACTTGAGGCTGTTCCTCTTGCCCTGTCACCCGTTCCCTGGAGAAGCAAAGAGTCCCTTGGAGATTTTACACTCCACTTCTTGGATGATTTTTAACACCCCTTAAAGAAAGCACTTCACATAAAACTGCCCAAATCTTCCTTGTCTTCAGCAAAAATAAACCAGGCAGTTGGATACGAAAATAATCATCCCCTAAAAAAAGCCCACAGCCCAGGGACCCATCCTTGTACACACTGCAAGCAGAAAGGAAAACAAAAAACCTGCTTATTTATATATATATTTATAAATACAAACATTATCACACATATGTAAATATTTATATATAAAGTATGTATATTTCTATATACTTACGTATATTTCCATATATAGTGATATAAGTAGATAAATAAGCATCTACAGGTGCAGGTCTGTATGAATAACTTACTATAAATGTACATGGAAATATGCAAAGACATATACATGTCAACATATAAAGGCATAAATATGTAGAGATTTATATATTACCACATAAATGGATATATATGGAATAATATACAAATTGGAATAATATAGAATATTATATATTTGAAAAATATAAT
>VXAU01000620.1:107361-126811 GCA_013399695.1 Formicarius rufipectus
TCCGCCCTCCTCCTCCTCCTCCTCCTCCTCCTCCTCCTCCTCCTCCTGCCGGCCCCGCCCGGAGCGGCCGCCCCGCGGGGCACGATGGGAAATGTAGTCCGCGCGCAGTGAGGCGGCCGCAGGGAGCAAAGGGCGGGTCGAGCAGGTAGAAACTACAGCTCCCAGCGGCCCCCGCGCCGCGCGGCGCCGCTAGGATATTGACCGCGGGTTCGAGTCCCGCCTCCGCCCGAGGGGGACAACAACCCGTTGTGTGTCTTTCGGTCCTGCCCCTGCACAGGCACTGCCCGAGGGAGCCGGGGAAAAGCGAAAACCCAGCCCCGGCTGTGCCCTCCGGGCTGCCCAGAGCAGCTTCCACTCTCTCTGAGAACGTAATGGACAGGGCGCTGCTCAGCGCGGTGAGCTCCGCACTCAGGAGCGCTTCCAGATGGGCTTCAGTAACAATTCCATTGCCATTGGGAAGAGAACCATAAGCCCCTTCTCTCCTCCTCTGGCTGCATTAGCTCTAATTGACCTGCATTATCAACAGCCATGGCCCTGGGCAGCAGGCTCGGGTGACCCTGTCCTGCTGAGCATTCTCATCATGCTGAGCATCCCCATCATGCTCAGCATCCTCATCCCTCAGGGCATCCTCATCCTAGACAGCATCCCCATCCCAGACAGCATCCTCATCCCAGACAGCATCCTCATCCCACTCAACATCTTCATCCCACAGGGCATCCTCATCCCAGACAGCCTCCACATCCCACACGACCTCCACATCCCACACAGCATCCTCATCCCAGACAGCCTCCACATCCCACACAACCTCCACATCCCACACAGCATCCTCATCCCAGACAGCATCCACATCCCACACAGCATTCTCATCCCAGGCAGCGTCCACATCCCACAGAGCATCCTCACCCATCCTCACATCCTCGCAACAGTTGCCATGGTGATAACCGGCACTGCAGAGGGACAGAATCGTGGAATCAAAGAATTGGTTGGGTTGGAAGGGAACTTAAAGCTCATCTCTCCCCACCCCCTGCCATAAGAGGGACACAGCTCAGGTTGCTCCAAGCCCCATCCAACGTGGCCTTGGACATTCTCAGGGATGGGGCAGCCACAGTTTCTCTGCCCAACCCATGCCAGGGCTTGCCCACCTTCACAGCCAGGAATTTCTTCCCAACGTCCCTTCCATCCCTGCCCTCTGGCAGTGGGAAGCCATTCCCTGTGTCCTGTCCTGCCATCCCTTGTCCCCAGTCCCTCTCCAGCTCTTCTGGAGCACCTTTAGGCTCTGCAAGGGGCTCTCAGGTCTCTCCAGACCCTTCTCCTCTCCCGGTGCCCCCCCAGTTCTCCCAGCCTGGCTCCAGAGCAGAGGGGCTCCAGCCCCTGGAGCATCTCCGTGCCCTCCTCTGGACCTGCTCCAACAGGCCCTGTGTTGAGGATCCCAGAACTGGAAGCAGCACTCCAGAGGAATTTGAGGCTTTGGGAAAATGGGCAGGGAGCTGTGGAATTGCTACCCAGGAAGTGTTTTGGGGTACCCAGATCATAGCAAAGTGTTGGAAACTGTAAGTATAAAAGGGAATGAACCATTGTAGTTTAGAAAGCTCAGTACAACATATCTCCTCTTCAAAATTCTCAGGTTCATGCCCTGAAGGGAACTCTCTCCTGGCTGCACACACAAACAAACCCTCCAGTCCAGAGGTCCGTCTGGGTGTGTGTGGATAAACCTTTTGATTGGTGTGTTACAATAAACTACTGAGAGAAGTCAACAGGAGATAAAGATAAGAAGACGGAATTGGTTCACCATAGGTCAGGGCTTTTAAGTCCTCATGTATCCCTGTTTCTGGAAGAGCAAATGGGGAAGAGTCTGGGCACTGACAGAGTGAGAAAATCAAGTACAATAATTCCTCCTGGTACCTCTGGTGGCAGGACGAGAAGGAGGGACCCCATGCCGGAGCAGAGGGGGCAGGACTAAAAGTTATTCCCCCCCTGCGGCCCCTGGAGATCCCTCGGGGTGCACAGACCCCCCTGTAACCCCTGGAGACCCCTCGGGGTGGACAGACCCCCCTGCAGCCCATGGGGTGACCCCCAGGACAAGAGCAATGGCAGAACCAACAACTGCAAACCCCCATTCCCTGCTCCCTGGAACTGCTGGAAAGAGGGAGGAGTGGGAGAAGAAAGGTGTTTATAGGATAGATTTATTTCCCCTGGGAGGAAAGGGGCTGCCAGGGCTGGTGGGCACCGTGGCAGGGCTCAGCTGGAGGGAACAGCTTCACCTGAGCCAAAAGGAGCATGAGTGCCCACCCGGGACTGTGTGTAGGCATTGCTCCAGACTCCAGGACAAAGCCCTGCTCTCTCTCTCTGTGGTGGGATGGAACCCAGAGCTTCCCATCTGGTTTGATCCCCACATTTGAGTTCCACTCCCCTGCCATGGACAGGGACACCTCCCACTATCCCAGGGTGCTCCAACCTCTCCTGGGACACTTCCAGGGATGGGGCAGCCACAGCTTCTCTGCCCAACCTCTGCCCAACCTCTCCATGCTCACAGCCAGGAATTCCTTCCCAATATCCGATCTAAACCAACCCTCTGGCAGTGGGAAGCCATTCCCCCTTGTCCTGTCCCTCCATCCCTTGGAAATGGTGTCTCCCCATCCTTCCTGTTGGCTCCCTTCAGGTACTGAGAGGCTGCAATTAGGTCACCCCAAAGCATCTCTTCTCCAGACTCGACAATCCCAGCTCTCCCAGCAGAGCTGCTCCATCCTCTGCCCATCCTGATGCCTCCTCTGGACACTCTCCAGCAGCTCCACGTCCTCCCCGTGCTGTTCCCCAGGGCTGGAGCAGCTCTGCAGGTGGGGACCCACCTGAGCAAGGGGACAGAGGGGCAGAATCCACCCCCTGCCCTTCTGCCCACGCTGTGGGACCAGCCCAGAGGGGCTCAGCAGCCACACCTCCGAATTCAAACCATCTGTCTCATCCCATCAACATCCCCAGGGATGTTGTTCCACCGGCACAGCCTCTCCCGCACCGAACGGGATCAGCCCCGCGGCCGCCGAGCCGGATCTGCCGCAGAGCCCCGACAGAGCGGGGTTTCCATGGCAATTCTGCCACATTCCACTTCTCTCCCATCCCCTACAAACAACCCAGGGCTTCCCACGGTGTTCCAGGCTGCTTTTCTGCTCCAGGTTTTCTGCAGGGAGCCGGGATTATGCGGGAAGAACCCAGAGCATCCTTCCAGCCCGTTGGTCGAGCCTCCCGGCAGGCTCTGTGCATACCCTGCAGCACATCATGTTCTTTATTATTTATGTCTCCTGGACACCCTGCTGGTTCTCCTGGGCCTCTTAGGTTACCTGGTAATGACACAGTAGCTCCCATCCTTTCCTTTCCTTCACAGGGTGTCACCAGGAATGGTCCAGGCAGGGAGCAAGGACATCCCTGCAGCTGGCGGGGCTGTCACCGCAGGGGAGGTGCCTTTTTGGGGGCTGGAATGGGGGGTTTGGACCAGCTCTGGGGTCACAACAGGGGAAGGGCTTTGTCCTGAAGGAGCAGGTCACAGGCTGGCAGGTGGGAAGGATGCAGCAGGGACCACTGGGATTAGGAAATGGCTTCTGAAATTCTCCTTGGTGGCTTTGGGAAGGCATACCCCTCTGGCACTGGCAACGCACTCCTTGGCTTTCGGAGCACCACACCCTAAACAGGCTTTAAAAGCAGTTTGTAACCTGCAAGCCCCTGCAGACACCTCTGCTGTCATCCCAAAGTGGGGGCAGGAGCAGCTTTCCTCACTGCTCCCCAGCTCTCCAGTTCATGGGCCCCATTGCAGTGGCCAAACGCAAACAGTGGGATCTTTCCTAAACTTGGAGCCAAAACCACACCACAATTCCAATTCCACCCACGAGCACAGAGCCAAGGCAACAGCCCCAAACCAGGGAGCAGAGAGGAGCTCGGCTTTATCGCCTCTTCCCATCCTAATCCCTCTGGAGTAGGCACTGATCCAGCTTGGCTCATCCTCCTCGGGGCGTGAGCTCCTTCCAAGGTCTCTGGGGGGAATTTCAGCACCTCCTGTTCGCCCTTAGGACCCCGGGGAAGTTGCATTTGGTCTCCAGCCCCCTCATTTATCCACACCTGTCCTTTGCCAACCAGAAACCAAACCCAGACCTGGTTATTTTTAATAGTCCCTTCTGGGTATTAAATCCCCCCTGAGCATGCCCTGCAGACACATCCACCAGGCAGAAAGGAGATGTGATGGACCCGTTCTCTCTGGACTTTTCACCCCAGCTCATCCCAAAGCACGTTGTGTGGAATGGAGAAATTTTGTACCAGAAAGGTCTGAATGCTACATTTTTTTTTCCATTTGAGAGAAAAAAAAAAAAAGCCCATAAAATGCCTTCTGTTAGGTTAGAAGGGAACGGGATCTGTGCCCAGCATCACTGGGTGAAGAGCTGTGAAGCAGCAAACATCATTCCTGCCTCAGGGAAGAGAGATGTGTCAGAGGTGGGGTTTGCTGAGCATCCTCTGGGGGAGGGCAGCGAGGATCCAGCGCTCCCTCTGCTGCCACAGGGATGCACCCGGAGCTGGAGGGAGCACCCTTAGACTGACAGAAGATCGACAGGGGCGAAAATAAACATTTTCCGTGCCTGAACCTAATTGGTTTGGTTTCTCACATCTTTATCTAAAGGAGCCGATAGTGGCCCGTGGGGAGGGAGGCGACTCAGACAACAGAGGAAAAGGGCCACGGAGGACTTTGAGGGACTGACCCTGTGTGGTGATTCCTGCAGAGCTTCTGAATGGGTCAAGTTCTTTGGTTTGAGGCACTTTTGTTTCTCTTGTCCCTGCTGCAGTGAGGAAGATCCTGGTGTGGCATCCCTCTGCTGCTGTGCAGGGATGCTGGTCCAGCACTTCTCTGCCCTGCCGTGGCCTGGCAGTGCTTTCCTTTGGCCTCCCATTTATTTTATCTTTTTTCCCCCCTCTCTAATATTTCCTAGACTCGCAGAATCACTGAGGTTTGGAAAAGCCCTCTGAGACCATCAAGTCCAACCATCCTCCAGCACTGCCAAGGCCACCACTAACCCCTGTCCCCAAGTGCCACATCCACAAGGCTGTTAAATCCCTCCAGGGATGGCGACTCCACCACTGCCCTGGGCAGCTGTGCCAGGGCTGGACAGCCTTTTCAGGGAAGGAATTCTCACTATCCCACCTGCCCCTCCCCTGTCACAACCTGAGGCCATTTCTTTGGGTCCTGTCACTTGTTATCTGGAGAAATAGACTGATCCCCCTGGCTCCCCCCTCCTATCAGGGGGTTGCAGAGCCATAAGGTCCTTCCTGAGCCTCCTTTTCTCCAGGCTGAGCCCCCCCAGCTCCTTCAGCCTCTCCTGCTGCTCCAGCCCCTTCCCTGGACACACTCCAACCCCTCCATGTCCTCCTCGGAGTGAGTGGCCCAAAACTGACCCCAGAAATCCCAAGCTTCACTTTCCCCATCACCACCCCTGTCTCCCACAGGTTGCAAAGCAGCATTACTGGTGTGAGCCTGGCTCAACCCACCTGATGGGAGAGCCCTTCCCGAGCCAACACGAGGATGGGTTTTTGAGTGGGGGATGTTGTTTGGGTTTGGATTGGTCATATTGATAGGGCAATGGATATTGAAAATATTAGGGTTTTTAGACATAGCATGGCAGAGATGAAATGGGTTCAGTGGAAGGCTAATCCCAGGCTGCTTAGGGTGAAGGTTGAATAGAAGCTCAAGTGTAAGAAGGTCATTAAGAAAGTCAGAGGGGAGGGCTGTGATTTGCTGAGTCAAAATCGACTGTCTTTGTTAGACCAACTTCCTGGAGTTATTCTGCTCATTCTTGGGTTCATTGGTATATTAGTCCCAGTGTAAGGAGGAGGATAAGAGTGGAGGTTAGGGTGGAGAGAGGGGGTTGAAGTTGGGTTGATCATGGGAGGGGGAGTAGTAGGGAGATTTCTAGGTTGAAAAGTAGAAACAGGATTGCTCCTCCCCGGCATTCCCACAGAATTGTTTTTACATGTATACCAAGTTAAAATACCAAGTATTTTAAAAAAATAAATAAAAATTAAAAAAGGTTATGTTTTTAAGGGCTGGAGCTGGAAGAGTTCCCCTCCAGCTCTTTGTGACAGGGATGTGCCCCCGTTGTATTTGCAAAGGTTCGAGTGGAGGTGCAGCCTCAGCACAGGGCGCTGTCTTTGGTGGTCACAGGGTTCCCTCTAGTGGGAGAGATCAGCAATGGAAGGGAAAACGCGTCCAGCGAGTCTCTCATCAAGACAGGAACTCCCCGGAGCTGTGTTTGCTCTCTTTGGACTCTCAAACAGTGTTTTGGTATCCCCATGTTTCAGGAAATTACCACCACTCTGCATAAAGTTGTGCCGCGATGAAATGATTCCATGGGTGTTTTCCTGCAGAGGACACATACGGTGGAGTTGGGATGGAGTGAGAGAAGGAACTGGGCATTGGGGGTCAGTCTTGCTCTCCTGGAAAAAGAGCCCTTGCATGTGGACACCTTCCCAAGTCTGTTCTCCATGCTGCCAGGCTGGCAGGTGATGGATAAAAGAAGGTGCAGTGCTAGAGGGACCTTCAGGATCGATCTTGAGCCAAGATTTAACTGAAAGTAGCTCAGCATTTAGAAGAAAACCATTCCTTGCATTCTGAGAATGCTGATTCAGCTTGACTTGAAATCTGTCAAATCACAGATTACAAAGAGGCCTTGAACTTGGCATTTCTCAAAGGGGAGTTTCCAGCCTAATTGCTTAGTAATATAATATTTTTCCAATGAAAGGATCTGTGGGGTTTTTTTTCTTCCTTGGGAAGCCATCAGTGCACTTGTATAAGCAGAAAAACAAAAGAAGAGAGGAGTGAGTTGATTGAGATGGGAAGATGAACATATGATGAAATGCTTCCCAAGGACTTGGAAAACAAACAGGCAGGAGAAATCTTAGTTTTTCCAGAGTGTCTCACTTGAGAGCTTTTTTGAAAACTTTTTAGTGCTGGCTTTTTAAAGGTAGTTGAACTGTTTTTCACTGTTCCTCAGGCAGGGGTTTAGATGCTCATTGATTCTTGATTTCTGATGAAATGGTGATTATTTCTTTCAGTCTTAGTAATTTGATTGTTTCATTTTACAAGAAAAAATAGTATTTGTTTTAGAAGTAAAGCAAAAGAAAAATCTGAGACTGAAGCAGTCCCAAAAGCAGTCTTTTAAACCACAACAATATACCTAAAGTTGCTTCCTTTCCCATGAGCCTGTCCCAAGAGCTGAAGGGGGGCTGACACAAAGTAAGATACAACACCGTAAGGACTGACTCACTTTTCTCTTATGTTCTGAGTATCCTCCTGATTTCTCATGCAGAGGAAAGACACATAAGTGAAGATGAGTGAGAAAGACACGCGTATGCCAAGCAGCCCCCACTCCTGTTAAATCCACCTAATACCAAACCTGCTTTCCCAGCAAAATTCAAATTCAGGTGTCTTCCATTTGAAGCTGTTCTGGAGATGGAAAGCCAATCCAAATGCAAACTGCATCCATGGCCTTCCTGACAAAGGGACCCCAGAGCTTTTTTTGTGCTTTTATGCCCACCCATGTGGCCAGCTCTGCTGTGCAGGTCGCACTGCAGAAATTGGATCTCCAGCTTTAAAACATTTAACACTTGTTTGTTCCATGGAGGTGTAGTGGTTTTTCTGTAGGCCTTCCTTAGAAACCGGGATACAAAACCAAGGAAGTATTCCATATCATTCCCTTACGTAATCAGGTGTTTAAAGACAGGAGGGAGTTTCCTGTCTCTCTCCCCTTCTCTTTCGCTTGTCAGGTGGACACGGAGCCGGCAGTTCTGCGTTTAAGCCTCAGTTTATCTCTCTGAGCTCAGACCTGGCTGAGAGCTGTTGTCTCTGTCGACAGAGGAGGGAAGGAACTCACTTCTCCTAAGGGAAGTTTGTGAGATCTTTCCAGTGTTATTGTACTATTTAGTTAATTCCTTGGACTTGATTGAGTGGGACTGTTTTGGTTTTATTCTTTTTTGGTCCTTTTTTCCCCTTCCCCTTTTNCACAGGAGGAAAGCCTGAGAGAGAGAAGATGAGGTTTGAGAGGGAGACTGCACTGCTGTCAAAATGACAGCTGGTGGCAGATCCTCTGGACCAGGCTGGACCTCCAAGTAGAATTTGAGCATTCCTGACTCGAGGAGGCACTGCTTGAGTTTTGTGATTAAGGGGAGGTGTGCTAATTGATGTCAGCAGAGCCAATAACCTGATGGGAGCCTCCAGCAGGCAGCACTCCCTAGAAACTCTTCTCTGTTAAACAATGGCAACTCAGCTCAGCTGTGTCATATCCTTTCTCTTTAACGTCCACAGGTTTCACTGCTTAGTGGCTTGAGGGGCCCTGCTTAAAATGGGTCATTAGTGCAGATACCAGAAGAAGACTGAGGCAGTATTTCGTCAGGAGAATGTGCTCTCTCAGAAGGCAGAGGAAAGAACAGACCTTGCAGAAGGGGATTTTGGCTTGCCTCTTCCACCAGCATGCAGGAGGTTTTGCATGTGAGTAAATAAAAGGAGAGGTACAAAGAACTTTCTGGATTTTAGGACAAGATGTCACTACTTCCTTTTTCGCTGACTTTCAAGGCTTTGTCACTCTGGGGAGTCTGTGTCACCTTGGCCACCACAGGCTTCAGAGAAGGTAATGTACGAAGAGCTCTATAAGACTCCGTGAGTGTTGTTGTGCTGAGCCAGGTCCCTGTAAAAAAACAAATAGCTGGTGTGGGAACACAGCCTAGGGTGGAAAGGAATCTTTGTATTTTGTTTTGTATTTTGTAATCCTCTGAGTTGAAATTTTTCCTTGAATCTTCTGCCATTGTTGGTCTGACTGGAGTACTTTGTTTGCCTCTACCTGCCCTGGGGTTGTTTCTGGTCCGCTTCGGTATTGTCCTGTCCCTGCTCAGCCCCATTTTAATCCCTCTCTTCCCAAGAAGCAGCCTTCTTACTTCCCAGACCCTTTTATCACTTTCTTCCATGTTCTCTAGGCTTTTCCAACCCACTGAAGCAGTAATAGCATCTGCCTAAATATAGAACTGTTCCACCTCAGTACATGTGAGTTACTGTAAAATATCACTAAAGTTCCCTGAGCGTGTCCCCTTTATTAGTTAAGAGTAGGAAGAGGTCCCTGGGACTTCACTTCTGTTGCTTTGATGGCCCAGTGCATTTCTGGGTAAACTTATTTGAAGCTGTGCAGTCTGGAGTTCCCTCTGAAACCCCCTCTGCTGTAGTGAAGGCTTGTGAGCACTGGGAACTTGATAACACGTTATTCTCACTAAAAGAGAGAAGTGTGAAGGGTGATAGTTACAGCTGGCCTGCTCTAGGAGGAACAGGAAAGGGAAAGCTGGCAGAGTGAGATTTAAGTGATTCAAAACCTATTTACTGATCTCAGGAGATGGGAGGAGAGATGGGAGGAGATGTTGATATAAAGCAGTGGTAGCACTGCAGCTCTGTTGAAAAGCCAAGTGGCTCTGTTTTGTTAGTTGTCAGGGAAAGGGCTGCGCTAGATCAAGCACAGTGCTGGAGAAGTGTCTCCAGGGACAGCTGGATCCAGCTGGAAGGGACACTGCCCTGAACTCCAGGCTCTAGTTAGTCCTTGATCTGTTGGGGGCAGCAGAAGCTTTCTGTTTTCGCGGAGGAACCGGCGGAGTTAACTCACGGTGAGGTTCAAACACCCCTCTGTTCCTTAGGACAGTGCAGCAGCAGGGCTCCAAATATTTCCACTCATCTGGGTGCTAATTAAGAAAGGGTTTCTGTGGGCTCTTGCCCCCTACCTGGGCTTCTTTGCCAGTTCATTTTGGCAGGGGTTTGAAATGCTTCCAGTTTGGATGTTCCCATGGGCAAGGATGGTTTTAAACAGGAGACCTCCTAGGGCCTTGCAAGTTAAATGTTGCAACTGGTGTGAACAGCATATAAACGTGTGCATGAAAGCAGCTGGAGGAACAGCAGACATTGATTGTCTGCTGTTGATTGCTAAGGATATTGTTTCTAATTAATCGCATGGGGAAATGGGTCCTTTCTGACAAGCCTGATTAAACCATAACAGAGAACTTGCCAGTGGGTCTGTAGTCTAACAGCAGGAAGAAGATTGCCCTGTATCACTCCTGCGGTCCTTTTCCCTCCCCACCCAACAGGAAGGCAGCAGTAAGACCCCTCCCAAAGATAAGGGATTCTAGAGATGTAAATTTTTTAATCACTGGTGAAAAGGCAGCTGAAAAATCCTGGCCAGGCCCTCCTGAGTGCCTGCAACTTGGTGGTACGAAGCTGGGCAGGAAATCACTTTGCCTAAAGAGCTTGTGTGATAAAATGACCTCTTTTCAGTGTGTTCTTTTGCTGGGTTGTTTCCCCTCTAATTTCCTACAGCCTAACATCAGGAAAAACCCCAGGTGTTCTTAGTTTACCTGGGATGAGGATTTGGAAAAAACCACGTGGTGTTTGTTTACCTGGGGATGAGGATTCAGAGAAGAGGCAGAGCCTTGGTGTAGCACTCAATATTTTGTTGTTAGTGACCTGCGGTTGTTATTACTTTTGTGGTAATTAAGAAAAACCATTTGCCGGGTTTAGAAATATTGTTTAGAAAGACCTAAAAAATATTTAGAAATCATTACAGGGTTTAGTAAGACCTTGGTATGTTGTTGTGACTTCCACCGAAGCCTTAGAATAAATAAGTTCAAGAAATTGATTTGGGCTGAAAAAAAAAATCCCAAACAGTTTTTGGAACACAAAGTATTTATGGTGTTATATGGCTGGTGAGTGTCTGAGCCCTTGGCCACTGTTATAAATTATTAGTAGTAATACATTGTTCTGCTATTGGATTCTGGCTTGAGTGGTTTATGAGAGCACAGAGGTCTTCAATAAAAACTCATTGTTGGTGTGACTGATGCTGCCCTTGAACTGAAACCAGGGGAGGATGTGCTTCGAACATAGGAGGAGTTTCTCTGTTGCACACTGGAGTGAACCCCCCGAATTGCCTTTGAAATTCAGGTTTTCACCAGCACTGTGCTTCCCCACCTGTCCCGCAGAGCGTCTCGGACCAACTCAGTGTTGCCATCTGTGGGTTACTGCGCTTGGGACGTTCACTTTATTTTTAATTTGTACTCCCGAGGCAAGCTTGTCCTTGGGTCATCATCCACAACCCTTGAGGGAGAGGATGAGAAAGTTGCTCTGCCGGGAGACGTGATTGGTGCCCATCACATATCGGGGACACCCCGAACTCCCGGGTGCGACAAGCGACAAACCCCAAGGGCTGTCCCCGCTGGGAGGGGACACAGGACGGGGCAGAAAGGTCCTATCTGCCTGAGCATCTCTGCCCTTCCATCCCTCCGGCCGCATTCCCGGCTCGCAGGTGTGTTTCGGGAGGAGATGGGCGCTGGGTACCCGTGCGGGAGACGCTGGGGAGGCGCATCGCGGCGTCGCCGGGGGGTGGGAAGATGGAGCCCCCCGAGCTCGGTGTCCCCTCCCCGGGGCGGATCCCGGAGCATCCCCGGCCGGGTCCCAGATGCTGGAGAGGTGCTCTCTCCTCCTTCATCCCCCTTATTCGGGACTGGGAGTGTGCCGGGCTCTCGCAGCCGCTCCCTGCCGGAGCCGGGCGGTGAGTGGAGGAAGGATCCCGAAGGATTAAAGATTCCTTGGGAAAGCTGGTGAGTGGACGCGGGCTTCCCAGGGAGTAAAGATTCCTTGGGAAAACTGGTGAGTGGAGGAGGGATCCAGAAGGATAAAGGTTTCTTGGGAAAGCTGAAGCAGTTTCACAGATCGCGGCGCAGGAGATGTTTGCGCAGCGAGGGGCGCGCACTCCGAGGAGCGGGTCAGGATGGGCAGGGTGGAAAGATTCTCCCCCGGCTTTTTTTATTAATTTTTTTCTCTCCCTCTTGTGTGTTTTTTTTTTTTTTTTTTTCCTGGGCTTTGGATACTTTGTTCTTGGTTTTTTTGGGGTTTTTTTTGGTTTTTTTTTTTTTTTTTTGGTGGAGCAGGATTTCCCCCTCTGCTTTATTTGCGGTTTTTTAACTCTTTAAGCGTGATCGGCGTTGTGACCCTTCCTGCTTCTTAGTCACACGGTGCACAACCCGGTTCCTCATCCTCCGAATCTTGTCCCGCCCCGGTGCGGGGGTACATTAAGGGACTTCGATGGTGCCAGCTGAAAGCTGTGCCTGCCCGCGGATGGGGCACATCTTTCACTGCTTTATCAACACTTAACTCGGTGTTTTCTGCTCATTGTGTTGGCCCTTGATTGCCTGCGTGCTTCTGAATTGCTCAAGGTGCGCTCTAGTACCTGTGTTAACCGGCAAACTATTGATTGGGCTTGTTGCTGATGGATTCTTGATTTTACACGTAAGAATTTGATCTCTGTTTGTGCTTGGTAATGGCAGGGTTTTATCGGGGGCTGCTATAGTATGGTTTTCTTAATTTCAAGGCAGGCTGCTGGTTGTGTGTGTGCATTTTGTTGCACAGTGTTTGCTGGGAATTTGTCTTTAAGCAATTTTTTCTTTCTGTCATTTATTTCTTCCATTAGTTGTCTTGTTTTATCCTGTCTAACCTAGAAAATGTTTTGCTGTCAATTTTTTATTTTTGTGGGGGTTTTTTGCATGTTGTGAAAACCTTTAAGGAACTGGGCTTTGCTTGTGTTCTTGACAGAAGATGCAAGATGTTTCAGCTCATTTTGCAGACGTGGGCAAAAAGCAACAGCAGTGGGTGAAGTCTTAGAGGTATTTTGTGCAAAGTGTTTCTGTTTGAATATAATGTCAGCTTCAGGAAGGTCTATAATTCAGCTGCATTGTGGGAACCAGCTGAGGGAATAGGAAGCAGGGCAGTGGAATCTGTTAAAAATATTGCTATCTGACCCTAGAACTGCACTTTTTCTTAACAACTTCCTTGTTAGTCTCTGCACTTTGAGATGCTGTCACCAGAAGATGGTCTGTCGTCGAGTCGCTCCTCTTGCCTTGTCTTCCATCAGGTGAAGCAGATTGGCTCTTCCAAAATGACTTGGCAACTTCTGCTTTTGTGTCTGGTGTGTTCTGGGCTTGGAAAGGCAAAAGGTAAGTTGAATTCCCTGAGATCTGCTTGAAAATGGTTGGAGGACCTGGTTTCAGATTCCTGAGGCTTCAAGAGTGAGGGGCAAAAGTAGCTGCAGTGCAGGGTGCTGATGCTGTGGGACACACAGTGCCCAGCTGAGGCAGAGACAAGGAGCTGGCAGTTGTGACATAAAACCTTCTAGAGCAGCATTTAGAGATGGGCAAGAAGCATCTCACATCTATGGTGACACTGGACTCTGTTCACCTGAGTTCACAGCTTCCCATAGTGAAGCCTCCCCTAAGGAAGAACCATCTTTCCATCTCAGATGTTCTGTGAACTCTAAAACTACGTGGTCCAGAAACTCTTCTGAGCCATTTCACTGTTGAATTCTCTGAGAATGACTTGGTGTGTACTTCCCATCTTTGTCTAGCTCTTGGGAAATATAAATGGAGTATGTGCTGGGACTGGGAAGCGGAGTAAAACTGAAGTCTGCAGGGATGGGTACAGAAGTAGGGTGAGCCTTTTTTGTTTAAACAATTCAGAAAAAACTCAAAGCCTCAGCCAGTGGAAATCAGTATAACTCCACTGATTTCTGGGAGTGTGCAGGACACTTTGGTGGAGGAATGTGATTGAGGGAGGTGGTGTTGTCTGAGTGATCCAGGCCTTAGAATCAGCACTGGGCTTCAGGATTTATGTGATACCTGCCCATTTCACTACCTGCTTGGTGTCATTGCAGTGGTCCCACAGGCTCAACACAGAGAAGCGAGGGTGGGTGACAGCGTGACCCTCAGCTGTGCCCTGACAGAGCCCATGGATGTGCTGCAGGTGACATGGCAGAAGGGCTCTGAGAAGTCCCACAGCAACATAGCCACGTACAGCAAACACAAGGGGCTGAAGATCCACAAGCCCTATCAAGGCAGAATGAATGTCACGTGTCTGGAGCTCAACAAGACGAGCATCACTTTTTGGGACACCAGGATTGATGACTCAGGATGTTACATGTGTCTCTTCAATGCCTTCCCCTCGGGCTCCATCTCGGGACGGACCTGCCTGAGTGTCTTTGGTGAGGTTCTCCACAGGGATGTGTTCCTAGTGGGATGAGAGGTGTTTTCTCACCCATGATGTTTCCCTGGGCAGAAGGAGGAGCTGCAGTGGTGGGAGCATCCCCTGGTGGGATGTGATGTAGAAGTAGGGTGGTGCTGCTGTGAGCAAGACTGGGTCACGGTCAAACCACCATGTAGTAGTGGTTTCAGCTCTGGTTTGTTGTTTGTTACTCCTTGGGTAGCAGCTAAAAAGCAAGGAGTGGGCTCTGTCAGCCTAGCTGGAAGCTGGGCAGACCAACACTGCCTGTTCCTCGTGGTGCCAGCTGCAAGCCCAGTGCTGTGAGCTGCTGTGCCAAACCCTACCCTTGACAGGCAGTCAGCAGATAGGGCCAAGAAATGGTTTTAATTAAGACGTTATTGCAATGCCTGTACTTCAGGTTAGGTGAGATCTTTGGGGTATTTCACTTCAGAGTAAGAGGAGGAGTGTTAAGCCATGGAGGGGAGCCCAAGCCAATGGGCTCTCCCAGGGCTCAGGAAGCTCTGCTCTGATTCATGATGGTTAGGCTGCTGTTACTGCTCCTGAGCTCATTGTAGTGATGGATTGTCTCTTGTGTGTTGGAAGGTCTCAGTGCATCTGTCCATTACAACATTTCTGAAGGTCATTTGGTAGCCGCCTGTAATGCTGTTGGCCTCCCAGAGCCCACCATCACCTGGAACAACTTGTTCAATTCTACTCCTACACAGGAGGTGGTCAGGGACACCAGTGGGATGGTGTCTGTCACCAGCAGGCTGGAGATCTTCAACACTCACAGAATCAGTGCACAGTCCTTGACCTGCAGGGTGAACAACACCAACGAAACAAGGGAGTTGCACGTGAGAATTAAGGAAGGTAGGGGAGCAATACAAGCACTTGGTTCTCCTGCCCTCTTTGTTTTCCGTGGCATGTTTGGGTAGGAATCTGCTGGGGAGAGGAGGGAGGGAGGGAGATGTGTGTCAAGAAAGGAAGGAAATCTATTTGCTCTTATTGCTGTCTTGTAGATGAAGGTATTGGAGTCCTGTCCAAGAGGGAAATAAAAGCTGGACTGTAGGTTGTAGCGGTACCATGTGTTTTGCAGGAAGTCCAACTTCAGTTTTCACACAGGCCTTTGTAATTTAAAGAACCTCAGAATAACTGTAAATGTCACCTGATATCTGTCTAGATGAAGGAAAGATACTGTGGGCTGCTTAATGAACATCAAAGTGAAAGTTTTGAAGTTCATGACAAGCTGTCTCTGAACCAAGTTTTTTTTTTAGTTCAACTTGTTGTGAGTTTTATTGTATTTAACCCGGGTATTATGTTTTAACTTCTCTGGTGTTTGCTAAGGCACAGGTACCCTCCAGGAATGGTCAGGGAGGAGTAATATTTTCAGGCTTATAGGGAGTTGACCAGTTGAAAATGCTCTTAATTACATCAATGTCATATCTGAACACTGAACTTTTATTTTTTCCTCCAACATTCCGTTCTGCTGGGAAGATGTTCACCCTAGTTCTACAGGTAAGAAAGAAACACTAAAAACTGAACCACTATTCTTAGTTCCTACAGGAGCATTGACTTTTGGGTGATCTAAAACTGGCATGTCTCCTGATGCAGAGCCTTAAAGGGAAGAGCACTGGTGAATTAGGAAGAGCAGCTTTTAACTGGGGGTTAATTCTGAAGCTCCTTACCCGAGGAGTGCTTGCCATAGGAACAGAAGTAAAGAACAAGGTCTGACTTGAAGTATCTTCTCCCTTAAACTTCAAATCAGTTCTGAATTACACTGACTGAGGAAGCATATGAAATCTCTCCTGTCTCAAGTTCAACATTCTTTTGACCTTTATAAAAGAAAATATGTATCTTAAAAAGCAGGAAACTAAGGCTGTCATTTTCTGTTAGGAGAACAAAAACAAAAAAATCAGGTGACAGCCTTTTGTTTAAGGAGCCTTCTATTTTAGAGGATAAGAAATTCAAATGAACAGCTCAACTCAACTTTGTCAAAAAACATAATGGCATTGGCTTGATCCAAATAAATTTAATTCATCAAGTTTTCCAGCTAATGTCCATGAGTGTTAAGATGAGCCTTTGTTATTAACACAGATTAATGGCAGTCAAATGAAGTGGCCAATGTCTAACCAGGGGCAATATTTTTGCTTAGTTGTTGGGCAGAGCCATTGGCAAACCTGGCTTTTCTGGAGGTTACTGCAACCTTGTCAACAGTGATAAAAGCAAAAAGAGTAACTCCAGTTTGACAAATAAAAAGTAACATTCTGGAGGAACAAAAAACACTTCTGCGGGTGTCAAGTTCTGCTGGTGTGCTCGTGCCAGCTGCTGTGTCTGGTGTGGGAATGGCAGCTTTCTTGACCACGGTTGGACTGTCCCAGTATCACAGGAACCCTTGTCATTAACCAGACACCCCCTTGGCTCTTTCAGCTTATTTTTCTCTCCAAACCAGCTGAATTCTGTTGTGGGGTTTTTTTTGTTTCTTTCCACAGAAGAACCACCCTCACTGCACTGGCTGGCAATTATCGTGGTGATTGTAGTTGTTGTCGTGGCTCTGATTGTGCTCTTCTGGAGGAAGAAAATCTTCAGGAGGTGTTGAAGTGGTGAGTTATTGATGAGTGGAAACCAGAGGTCTGGTCATGTGCAGAGGAGAATAAAACTGGGATGGCATTGTGGGCTAGGAGTGCGTCATACTGAAAAAGTAAACTTATTTAATAACTCAACATATTAATCATGTCGACAGTTATTAGAGGCTGCCTCACTTGTGGGCAAGTTGAAGAGCTCTTTTCCCACTGCTGAGGGACAAGACAAAGCAACAAATCAGAAGGGAAGGACCCAAGCAGGGCAGGACATGGTTTTGAGCCTTTAGGCAGAAGGCTCAGCAGAAGGAATTCACTGATCTTTCACATTTTCATGGAGGCCCATCCATGCTCAGAGAATTTTTGGCAGAAGAACTAAATTGGAGAGAAACTCATGCACAGTGTGATGCCCCCTCAGGGGAGGAGTTTTCTACTGGTTATAGCACTGGTTTTGGGTGTTTTGTTCTTTTTTTTTAACACAGGGTAATGTGAAGTGTGCTTGAATTTGTCATATCAATCTGCTTCCTAATGTGGAATTAAGGGGAAACTGCAGTGAGTGTGATGTTTTTGTGTTAAAATGCCCTGGTCATGCATCAATCCACCTGCCAGCCTAAATTATTAATGACATAATAAAAGGAAAAAATCAATTAGAGGAGTGGGGAGAGCAGAGGCTTCAGAAACCACAGAAATTTGGTGGCCATTGGTAACTTCACCCCTGTTGAACCAAATCAAAACGTGGTGTCTGGCTTTAAATTCTGCTCATGTGCTCAGAAACACAAGCTCATATTAACTGAGTTCCTGAATATTTGAGATGATAATGTGATCTAAAGAAGTGTTTCCAAGGGTATCAGACCTGTCTGTTGTGAACTTGGAGCTACAGCATCTGCTGTTTAGGGGGGTTGATCTAGCAAACCTTCTATTGCCAGAGATGCAGAGGTCTTCACTGAGGAGAAATGAATGTTTCTTACTCCCCAGTAAGTCTTAATTGTAAAACCTGTGGGAGCTTTCCATTGATCCTATAAGCAATTCGAGAGAGAAAACCTCTCTTGAATTGTCAACCTGGAAGTTCCAGAGCGGGGAGCTGGCTCTTAGGAGCAGTAAAAGAAGGTGGAATTATCAAAAGGTGTTTATTCTGGACTAATCTCTCTAGAAATGAATGAGTTTGTACTAAGCAGACCTTGAAGGAGAGACCTTGAAATGGGAATGTATTTTGGGATCATGCACCTACAGCAGGTCAGACTGAGCTGGCAAAGAGAGCACTAACAGGCACAGGTGCTGCCTTGCAGGGTTTTGGAGTCCCTTCACTGCATGCCAGAGGAGGAGAACCACACTGGGATGCTGTGCCTGCAATGGGCCCTGAAGCTGGGTCATGTTTAGACCAGGCTGAGGGTGTTAACACATGTCCTAGCAGGATTCTGGCCCTTGGGTGATGCTCCCATGTGGGCACACGATCCCCAGCAGGTGCCCACACAGAGTTTGGGGCACCTTGGAGACCCCTCCTGCCTTGTAAGGGAAACCTCAGACAGGGGATAGCAAAGCCATCAGCTCCTCTTCCTGAGCTGATGCCTTGGAGCTTGAAGCCCTCCTTGTGTCAGCAGCAGAAGTGGGGTCTCATGTCCTGGAGGGGCACCAAGATCCTTGGTCCTCTGTGGGTCCCAGTGGCCAAGGCTTGCCAGAGATCCCCCCTCTCTGGGACAGAGGGGGTCCATCAGATGAGTGTTTGCTGGGGAGTGTTGTTGAAGTTTCTCAGCAGAAGCAGGATTTGGGTGGGTTGTTTGTGTTCCTTCCTACTTCCTCTGACTTGTCATTAGCTGGGATGTGATCCTGCTGTGAGCCTGGAAGTTGTTCAGTCTCTGCTTTTTTAGGGCAGCCTAGTTTTGGCCAGTCTTGCTCTGCACCTTCCTGGCTGCTTGTCTTGACTTTTGAAAATGCAGTGTGGTAACTTGAGTCCTTTTTTCATAAAGGCAGGGTTACTTTATCCAGAGTAATCTTGTCCAGCTGATCCTGTTTGTTCACACAGTGATCATCTTAAAGAAATGTGTAGTCCACCTTCCTAATGTACATTTGTTTCCTGAGGGCCTCACTAATTAGTTTGCTAATTAATTAGCACCAGCAGTGGTGCAGTTTGATCACAGTATCACCCTCAGATTGTTTTTTTTTGTATTTTTTTATATCCAGGTTCCTTTTTTTATGCCTGTTACCAGTGATTACTTAAAATTTATCTTGTGTGTGATTGCACTGCCACTTTCCTGGGAATCCTTGGGATACCTGTGCGACTACAGCAGTTTTAACACTATTTTCAGTATATCTCCCCTCCACAAATACTGTAAGGAGGAAATCCCCTAAAGCACCTCTGCTGTGGCTCCTAGTCTGGTTTTTGTGGTGACTTGTTTTTTCCCCCCAATCAACTGTAAAATATGTTCGTTTCTTAAAGTTGCAGTTTTGATCCTCAGGCTGTTTTGGTCCTCAGGCTGTGCTGGAATGGGGAGCAGGACCCCAATAGTCTTTTTTTGTTTTTTTGGGTGCACTTTTTGTAACCCCACAACAGAAAATAGCTGTGGCTGGGAAATAGCAGTGTCTGTTTGGGACCTCAATGCTGCTTTTCATCCTGCACCAGACAACAAGCACTGCCTTCCCAGTCTTGTCAGGGTGCCTGGTTTTTAGGGCACAACAACAGCTGGTTGTCTGGGTGGCTGAGGACTTCCTCTGGACAAAAATGTTGCTTCTGCCCTAGAGACTATGGTTACTTCTTGCTTGGCTTTAATTTTTGCTGTGATATTCCTCTTGTTTTTCA
>VXAU01000620.1:126881-143347 GCA_013399695.1 Formicarius rufipectus
GGAGATACTCTGGAATTTGGATTAACTGGGGTTGGAAGCTGCTGTCCCATCCCCTCAGGAATGTGCCCTGTGTATCGTTGCAGAGCACACCTGTGTTCTGGTTCTCCCTGAGAACATCCCAAGTGAAGTGTCTTCACAATGGTTGGTAAAAAGGCTCTTGTTTGGGATCAGACTGAGCAGCCTTTGTGGCCAGTGCTGGTGCACAAACTTGCGTCTTCATCCCCTGGCAAGCAGAGGCCAAACCTGCTGTGCCCCCCTGTCTGTGCTAGGGCTGCAGCGAATCACCAGGCGTAACTTCACCCCAGGCTTCCTTGGTGCTGCTCTTGCCAGAAAAAGTTGGTTTCCTTCCTGACTTGACCAAAAATGCTAATATTAAAAAATTTAAAGCAGTACAGGTGGCAAGAGCCTGGGTTGAGGTAAAACCAAGCCCATTAACCTGAGCATGTTGTTGTGCTTGACCTGTTGGTTACATGCCTCAGCCTGAAGGCTTTTCACATCAGCTGCTAATTCCAAGGCTTTCAGGGTACTCCTGTTTCAGCCTGGCCAGCTAAAGAGCTTTGGAGTCAGTTCTCAGGAGGTAGGGGAGTAAAATTCCACGCAAGCTTTTCTTTCTGGAGGCTTGTGGGGACCTGTGAGGGAGGGCTATTTCACAAATATAAGGATTTCACACATAGAAAGGTCGGAACGATGCTCTTGTTTCTAAGCATTGGCATGTTGATGTCTCCTGGGCAGCTTATACAGGTTTATGCCAAGTGGAAAGGCTTGAGAATAGTCAAATAAAGTTTGTGTTTAAATAAACTATAGCAGCAGGATGGAAAATGTGTGGGGCATGTTAGTGAATAGATATGTGACCTAAGAAAGCTGGGAGAAGAAAACCTCAAGAGTCAAGAAGGTCAGACTGGGCAGAGTGTTGGTACGGAAATGGGTTTTTCCTGCTTGGGAGGGCAAACATTCAGGTTCTCTTTCAAGTGGAAATGTTATGGAACTCAGATGTCAACAGCATTGTTTGTCACTCAATGCTGTGGTTTGGTTGACAAGGTGGTATTTGGTTAAAGGTTGGACTCGATGATATTGGGGAGTTTTCCAACCTTAACGGTTCTAAGTTTGTGTCTGAGTGCAAAAAGCTGTATTTCAAAAAAACACTGAACCTCAGTGTGCTTCTGATATTACACAATTACTATAGATCAAGTGGAAAACACCTCTTTGTTACCGGCTGGAGATCATTTAATACCCTGAACAGGAATTTCAAGTGCCTTAATTGTTATTGTTTGAATTTTAGAAGTTGCTGCAAATAGTATAGATTCAGGTTTAAGTGGCAAGTAGCGATGTGGCTGATCAGCTGTGATACTCAAGTACCACAACCCAAATTTTGGTGGCCAAATATGTCCTGAAAGGCTGGGAAATAAGTCTTGCACAGGAAATTTCAGATATTTAGTGAACTTGAAAAAAACCTAAGTACTTAAATACCCTTTCCATTGCTTTGTTTTTAGCACAGAGGGCAATTAATTCTGAAAGAGCCATTACAGCACTATTCTCTAGGTCTAATTCAGTTTGGGACTGCCTTTGTTTGTAAGATTTGACTTAAAAATTATGGCAGCTCTTCTTTTATCTTCTGACTTGCCTCTTCAGTGGATTTGCTATGATGTAACTCCGGTTTCCTTAGGAGTGACTGAGCAGTTGAGAACAACAGAGTAGCTACTTAGTTGTAAGAGACTTTTCAGACTAATTTCTCCAGAGGAGACAGTAAATACCGGATTTTGAGATGATAATAATAAACTCAGCCCACAACTCCCTCTTTCTGGAAGCAGATGGATATAATGCACCCTGCTCTGCGGAATGGGTTTCTGCCGGTCATGTCCCAGCTGGGGAGGCTCATTTTAGGGTAACCTTTGGTTGTGTGACTTTATCATTAGGAGATTTCTATATTTATCCATGTTTTTAATTCCTACAAAACAGCAAAAAGCACACAACCACCTCATTCCTTGACTTGTTTTAATACTATACACAAACCCCCCTTAAAACAAACGATCTAAACAAACCCCAGCCCAACACCCCCAAAAAACACATTTAAAAATAGTATAACTAAACAGAGCAAAGGAGGGGAAGGGGAAAGCTAAAAAAGAACCTTCCTTAGACATGTCAGGAAGGGGTAGTTCTGCTCTCAGCTGCCCACCAGATTTTCCACAGACAAAAATATTTTGCAACCCAGTTGAGGATGTTTTCTGGGTTGGCTTCCAGGCAGCACTGTGTCCTGGTAGGTCACTTGGTTCTCTGGTCACAGAAAGCTGCCTGGCATGTTTTGGTGGGCAAAACAGGCTCCTTACCCTGCTTTTCCCTTAGGAGGAAAGCCAGGAGGAGGAGTGGGCAGAGGAGGGATGAAGGGAAAGGCATGTGGGCTATGGCTGGTGGTTTTGTCTGGGAGGATGACCTGAATCCTGTTTGCTGCTGGTGAGGTGGAGGTGTAGGAAACATCTCGGAGGTGGTCCTGCCCACCTAAAGAAGTGTTGATGTCCATGCTACTGAAACCAAAGCCCTCTCTTTGCAAACAAGGAGGCCTTTACTATGGGTGAAGAACACCATCTTTATCCTGTCCATCATATTTGTGCTTTGTATGTAACCAGAAGATAAAATGGCTTTTATCTTATGGATAGGCTTTTATCCTTACTGAAAGGAAGGGGAAAAAAATAGCACTCCTGTGATAGATGAATTGGTGCCTCAATGATTCAATTCTCATTCCCTTCTTTGATTAGAATTATTTATATGCTCAATTCCGAAATACTTTGCAAAATATTGTGGCTGTAGGAAGAGTTACTAGATAAGGAGATAGAAGAGCACAAAAAGTTTCTACATGAAAAATAAAGGTGCCATATTTTTTTCTTTGCCTTCAAAGCCATGTAGTGGTTGTTATAAACTGCATCTCGAACATCAGGATGACATTCTGGAATACCAAACTGTTCATGTGCTCCTTACTGTGTGTTACCAACCAGGGAAGTTAGTTTACTTTTCCCAGCTTACAAGTCCTTTTAGGGTTCTGTGAGTTCCTTATCTCACTGTGCTCTTCTGGGTTCTGCAGTGTGTGTCATTCCCAGAGCTGAAAAAGCAGGGAAGGCCCTACAGTTGTTCCCCAAAGGACATTTTTGGGACTTTTTTCCCCACAGTGGCCACAACTGATCCTTTTTCCCTGGTTTTTTTTTCCCTTCATTTCCTAGGATCTCAGAGGATTTCCATTCACCTACCAGATCAACAGAGCCCAGCAACCTGAAGTCAACATCACAAAGAGTGGCTTGACAGGCTGGAAAGAAGCAGCCAAAAAAAGAAAGACACCCACCCTGCCCTATCTAAATGCTGAGCTCATCACTGAATTGCCCAACACAGTGTTTGTTATCCGGTCTGGACCCTTAATCCTGAAAAGCAGGACCAGAGGGACCACCCAGTACTGCCTTCTGCTGCCAGGAGGACTCTTCCTTGCTCGTGCCACTCTTGGTGCTGCTGCTGTGCAAAAATCTATTTGCTTTCTTCCAGCTGAGCTTTGGAACTGCCCATGGGGGGGATGCTCTGCAGACTCTCTGGGGATCCTTTTCAGAGCTGGCTGCTCTTGCAGCAGAGAGGAGGCTTCATTTCCACCCCCTCTGGCTGTGGTTTCACTTTGCAGTTTGTTGCCCTCTTCTTGTCGTTTGTTTTTCCTTCTCTTTCCCAGCTACTCTGACTCCTCTCCCTCGGTGAATGTGCCAATGATGTATTGCTTAATTCTCTCCCAGAAAGACCTTCTGGACTCAAAACCACAGGACTGAAACCATGTGGAATTTGTCAAAATTATAGGGGAAGAGCTAAAGGGCTCCAAGCAGGTGGCAGGTTAAAGCAAACAGCAGCCAGGGCTAGGAAAGCAGAGTTAGTCATTTGTTTAATATATAAGTAATGTATTTTTTTGACTTTTCTTTCTAATGCCAGGGTGGGTTTTCTGTTTGTTTTGTGGGTTTTTGGTTTGGTTTGTTTTGTTGGTGGGTTTTTTTAAATATAGGAGTGAGGAGGAGTTGGAAACCAAGCCCAGCAGTGTAAACACCGTCAGCTCCATCTCTCCACTCTGTTTTGCTGTCATTGTCTGGTTATTTTCCAAAGAAACCCTGTCCATACCCGGTTCTACTCCTTACTGAGCTGTCAATAGCCATGAGCCAACTTCAGGAGTTCTTGTTCATTTATGCTCTTCAGAACAGTCTTCCCTGTCTCCATACTTTTTCTTTTTTTTTTTTTTGTGCCTCTTTAAAACACAGGTTAATCACCAAAAGCCCTTATTGCTCAGTTGGCCCCTCTTGTGTGGGATGTCACAGAGGGAACTTTCTCTCCATGGTGTGGATAGGGTGATGTCCATCTCCCAGAGCCTGAATTGACTGATTTGTCATGATTTTGGTGGCAGATGAAGACACTGCTACTCTCCTGAGCTGGTGCTGTCTGGGGTGAAACCATGATGTGCTCTGAGCATCTTCCCAGGGCTCTGTGGCTGCTCCATGGGGTGAGGGTGGCCAAAAACCCACTTACCTCAAGGTGCACCTTCTCAGTGACCTGTTTCACTGATGGGGTAGATGGGGAGGGCTGCAGGGGCTCCCCTGGTTGTTTCTGCTCAGCTGAGAAGTGCTGATGTTTGAGGTGTTTCCCTTCTGCCGTTGGATTGGGATCACTGCCAGTGTCCTCCTTTGAGCTTGATGAGCATTTCTGTATCTGAAATGTTCCCTCTCACTGAGTGCACCTTGAGCTGTGCTGCTTTTCTTATGTTTGTTTGTTCGCCAAGAGTACAGACTGTCAATCTGAAGAATCAAACAGAGAAGATTTAGCAGGTGCAAGAGGTAGGAGTGTGTTCAGGACCAATATTTTGGGAGTTCCAGAGTGGTGGATGCTCCAGGGACTGGCCAAATATGTGTGTCTGAATTATTGAGGATGTGAGGGATGCTATTTGCTCTACTGTTGTAGGTACAGCACGAGTTATTTATTTGTATATTATATTTTTTCTAATTAAAAAAAATAACCTTTCCAGGCAATACATCAACTGGTCCTTCCACTCCCACCCCTTGCTTGTTTGAGGCACCAGAAATGCTTCATTGCAAGTTGGGCTTTTTGTAGTTTTGATTTATGTTTGTTTCTGTGCAGAAAGTGGGACTTTGGGGCATTTTTTTAAAGTGTTTTGGGGTATTTTTTTCTTGTTCAAATCAAAATTTGAGCAAAACACCCATTGAAATGAATTTTTGACTTGTGGCAGCTGTGTTTTAGTTCAAATTTGAAAATATCAGTAAATCAAAATGGAGTATTTTATATTTTTCTAAGTATTGTGTCATGTTCATTGCTTGGCTGTTCTTTAGATGAAGTTCTGTGCTCTGCTGATAAATTGTCTTGTCTTTCTGTATCTACCTTGCTGAGAAGAAGCCAAATAAAGAAACTTTGGATATAATCCCGCCCCGATTCCTTTAATTTGGAGCACACTGACCTCGTATAAACAGATGAGGGGAGCATCACACAGGAGCTGTGCGGGCATGAGTAATTCCCCTGGGAAGGACAGGAATGACCCGGTGTGTGGCCTTTGGGGATGAATTGTGAAACACAATAATTCTCATTTCTCATGCCATCAACTCGCACTTTTCTTCTGGAGGGATGTGCTGGTGAGAATCTTGGCTGGGCTTCAGTTTCCTCTGCGTGGAGTTTCCTCTTCTAGGTAGCAAATGGTTGCTGCTGGTGGCTCCTCAAGAACCTCCTGTGGATGCTGGACAGATATTTAAGTCTTGCTGCTGCCACCCCTCTCTGTGGGTGACAGGGGATTGGAGCTTCTTTCCTTGAGAGTTTCTTGCATTAGAACAAGGGGTGAAGGTGTTTCAAAGGGGGTCAGTTTGGGTTATAGAGAAGGAAGAAAATATTTTACAGGGAATGATAAAACACTGAGCAGGTTTCCTAAGTGGTGGGTGCCTCATCCCTGGGGACATTCCAGGTCAGGCTGGATGGTGTCTGAGCAGTCTGGTCTAGTTGAAGATGTCCCTGCTGACTGCAGAGGGTTGGACTAAATGGCCTTTAAAGCTCCTTTCCAACACAAACTATTCTATGAGTCTAAGGATTTGGTGCCCTTCACAAAATAAACGTGCAGAACAACGTTTCCTCAGGGGAACCTCAAGGTTTCTGTGGAACCTATAAAAAGTTGCTCTTTTTTTTGGCTCACAGCCACATCCTCTGAATCTGTCTGTTTGCTTTTCCCTTCAAGCCATTGTTTGGCTCCTCCAGCTGTCTCCTCCCTTTGTGGGCTCAAGGATGTCATTACTCTTAGTCTTGGATTGTGCTGACACGTGGGACAGGAAAGTGAAACGTCTGTGCAAGATGATAACTTCCACAAGTGACCACCCTGATGCAAAGAGAAGGTCTTCAAACCCCCAGTAGACAGGGGTGGGTTCCTGGGGAAGAGGAAGTTTGCCAAAAAAAAAAAGAGAAAAAGGTAAAAAAACAAAACTTCTGGTGGCACTGTGAGGGCTTTTTCTTTTTGCCTTGAGTGTTTCCTCATTGCCCTGAGGAGCCTGAGGTGGGGGCAGCTGCTCCAGCTGCCTCTGGAGTGCTGAGTGCCTGCCTGTGCTTTTGCCTTCCCCAGCCAGTGAGTTGTGCCTCTACAGAGCACATTTCCAGGTTATTTGTCCTTCTGGTTTGGAGCTCAGGATGAGCTTTCACAGGGGACTTCTTTCACTGTGGTCCCAGGAGATGGGAACATCTGCCCTGCTGCTGAAATTCTCTTGGCTTTCAAAGCATGGTGGCAGCTGCTTTCCAAGTCTGCTCCACAGCAAGGTATCGAGGAAGGAGGTGGAGGATAATTTTAGAAGCTGAGAGATGATGTGAGGTGGGTTTTCTTCTGGAATTTTTGTTTTCCTTAAGATGGGTTGAAGTGAGTGGCAGGATCATCACTGAATAGGGATTTGTGTGTTGATGGCTGGTATTTCTCAGCCAGGAAGGGTAAAAGCCTTTCAGATTCAAAAAGCCTTTCAGATTCAAGCTCAAAGCACTTAAGAGAGTTAAATTTTGAGGCCACACTCAGGACATGGTAATACCATGAGCTCAGTGCTTGGAGTCACTCTGCCTACAAGAGGGAAGTGTGTGGCCACCTGGCCAGACACAAGTGGGCTATAAAGACAATAAAGAATAGGATTTCAGCCCCAGCCTTACTAATCTGGGTTTCCTTCAGGAAATGGAGGAGAAGGGTTTCCTCACTAATTGCAGTGGAGTAAAAAAAAATCATTTCTGGAAAACAGGGATGAAAAAAAAGCTAGGAGTTTCTCACTCCTGGCTTGAAACAGAGTCTAAGCAGGTTGTTCCTTGGCTGCTGAACTATTAATCAGATTGCCTCTTCTGGTAAGAGTCTGTCAATGGATTTTGGTAAGGAAGTACGCTGTGAGAGGATTTGTTTTATTTCACCCGCTCTTCAAGTGTTACTGATTTCAGTTTCTTTTTTTTTCCTGATTGTGGCCTTCCCTCTCCAGGTTTCCCTGATTTATTGACCCTCTTTGTGCTGGACAAGTTCCTTCCTGGTCACTCTTGTACTTTGCAAAGCTCTTAACCTGAAGAGTGCTATTTTCTTGTTTATTTGGAGACACTTTCCATCTGACTGTTCCCTTTCCCTCTCTGATACTTGAGAGCTGTTCCACAGTGGGAAGGTGTCCTCATCTCCCTGGGGGCACAGGAACCACAAAGTGAAAGAAGCTCCTGTGAAAGCTCATCCTTATTCCCAAACCAGAAGAACAAATAACCTGGACAGCTGTAGATAGACCCAGGGAAAGTGGAGGTGACCATCTCTGCCTGCAGGAGCTCCACAGAGCCCAGATGCTGAGCACACACTCCTGGAGCTCAGGTGGGGAACCCTCTGGTGTGTGTGTGTGCCTGCCTCCCTTGATGTGCTGTGTTACTGTCCCATCAGGATGCACAAAAAATGTGCAATGGGGGCCTGAGCAATGTGATGTTTGACCATGGAGTGAAAGGCAAGCCTGTTCTCACCACTGTTGCTTGATTCCTGCCGAGCGGCTGGGTGTTTTTGCTAACTGATCCCATGTAGGGTTGATTAAATACTGATGTTTTCTGGCCTCCTTTGTCATGGCACAAGCTGGGATAAGAAATCAAAACAGAACTCTGAAATGCACTTGGTGAGGCTCATTTCCTTTCTGGACCGACCAGTGAGCGCTCTGGGAGGATGAGAACAGCACCAGGAAAATGCACAAGGCTTTGAGGGAAACACCAGGGAATGTTTCCTTGGCCAGCATGGAAGGCATAGTGATGGGAACAAGAGATGGAAGTCTTGGGTGGCATGTAAGACATGTTGGGCAGGAGCCCAAAGGACAGCCTGGTGGCCACGGTGCTGCAGCAGATGCTGTGCCCTTACACCTCCAGTGCCTTCCCTGGGTTCCTCATTCCCCCTTGAAACCACTGGGTTGCTCTCTTCTCACACCTGCAGATGTATGGAGTGTTTCCCAGTCCATGTGGAAAAACAGGCTTGGAATTCAGAGTTCAAAGTAGATGAATCCCACTTGATCTGGAGTGATTGTGGGATCTCAGATGAACTCTTCAGTGTTGACATTCCTTTGGCACTGAGCTGTGTATTGATATATCTTAATAGATATTGATATTGATGATATTGATATCTTAATTCTAGGATTTTTAAGGAGTTTGTTCCAGTGTTATCAGTAGTAGGGTAGGAATGCTGCTGACCTGGGTTCTCCTGTAGTGAACAGCTGCTCCCTCCCAATGTCATCATCACTCCCAATCTCAGTGAAGTTCTCAGTGAAGGCTTTCCTAATTCTCAGCAGACAATCCTACCTTCTGAACTGATTTCAGTTTGGTGGGGGGCTAAATCTTCCTATAACTTGCAGTAGTAATTATGAACTGAGATCATTTCCCCACTTGCTTCACTGCAAAGAGGAGTTGTTACTCTGCCCACCCTGACCAGCCACTTTTTGGTTTGGCTGCCTGGCAGGACTACAGGTTTTTGGGAAACCCCAAAATCTGGGATTGGATTTGGGTTCTTGGGCAGGCTGGCTGCTTCCTGGACATAAAACTGAGTTATCAGTGGAACAGCAGAAACCCCAGTGTCCAGCAGGAGTAAAGAACAAGGTCCTGGGGTGCAGGTAGGAGGTGTTTGGTGCTCTGCAGGAGTGAGAAGCACTGAGGAGTGGGGCTGTCCTGTCCCCTACAGGTTAGTAGAGGGAGCAGAGGGGGTGTGAAGCTGCAGGAGTTGCTCAATGTGGCCCTGTCTAGCTATCACAGCTGAGGGTTTTGCTGTGGTGTCCTAGTTCTGTCTCCTCTGAAATGCCTTTTGGGACCACCCGGGTCAGAGATCTGTACTCTGAGCCTTCAGGCGCCGTTTGGTTTGGGCTGTGCAGACCACATTTGGGTGAGAAATCTGGTGTTCAGCTTGGGAAAGATACAGTTTTCTGCTGTGGGGTAAATCTTGTGTAAAGAACTTATTGTGCCTTTATTTTTTTTTTTGGCATGTAAGCAACACTCCTGTCTGTGGGGAAAAGCACTTGATCCCCTCCCAAGGAGGAGCTGTGTCCCTGCCAGCCAGTCCAGACTGTGTCCCTCTCCCTTCTGACACAGCCTGGCACGTTAATCCAGCCAACATGGATAACCCAGGGGTCAAACCAACCCCGGAGAGCAGTGTGGGCACCCTGAAAAATTGTGATGCTAAAAATAGGGAAGATGGAGCCCTTGGCAAAGATGGGATGTGGGACTGAACCAGCTGGAAGGGGTTTGAACTTTCCTGGAAAGAATCCTCAGGGTGTTTTCCCCTTGTTTAAAGAGGTTTTGCTGCAAGGTCTTCTTTCCTTCCTCAAGTTTTGTTAGTTGAAAGGTTGGTATTTTAATATAAGAGGGAAGATATTCCCAGAAACCACACAATTGTTTCTTCTGCTCCAGAAACTGCTCAATTGTTTCTTCTCTTTGTTATGACCTACTTAAAGTCTGAAAAATTGAGGAGTTAAGTGGCAAACAATAGGCATGAACTCGTTTTCTCTCAGCCCGATTTGCCTTGTGTGGATAATTGGCAAATTATTCAGCACTGTCTGTAAATCCTCTGTTCTTGGGGCAGTGCAGACAGACTCAGTTTAAGATTCCCTACAGCTGGGGCTCTGTGTGTGTAACTGGTGGTGTTGATACCCATTTGTTTGCCTTTCTCTCTGAATTATTTGGGATGGAGTTTTAGAATGGCAAAGCATTTATATCTTCTTGAGAAATAGTTGGCTGAGAGCTGTTTCTTGGAGAAAACTCCCCTGGAGTGGGTTTGGTGGTACCACCCTGTCCCAAAACATTGTCTGTTTGAGTTCAGATAGGGCATGATTGAAGTGTTTACAAAGCATTCTTATCTGCTGCCATGCACATCCATGGTTCTATTTTTGAAGTGAAGAGATTTTTATCATTTCAGTGTAAATAATGAGTCAAAAAAAGGATAAAATATTACCTCACCATCTTTACTGCCAGAAGTTTTGCTTCCAAAAATAGGGTAGCTATGAACCATGGGGTTTTTTTCCTTTCCCACTGAAATGCTGGAAGGAACCTTCAGTGGAATTAATGAATATTTTGCAGGAGAAACATTTTGAGGTTTTAACTTTCAGTTTGAGTGTTGCATAATGCTTTACCTTTATAAATTGCTGTGACTTGTTTTATGCTAAGGAGTAGTTAGCTTGGAAACAACCCTAAATAATGTTAAATTCCACATCATCTTACTCTGATTTTCTGCTCTGGTGGCTCTAATACCTCCTGAGAGCAGTGATTTGGATGTACAACAAACCAAATGAGCTGTGTTGAGATTTCTGATGGATTTTGAGTGTTTGGGTTTTTTTTTTTTTTTTGGAGGGTTTGTTGGTTGGGTGGGGGTTTTTTTATGCATCTCCTTTCCCAGTGACATTTCAAACCAGTAACTACTTGGAACTGGAGTTGCCTTGGTTTCTCTTGCCTGGTGTGAAGAAGAATGGTCTTAAAGGAAGGGCTGAGAAGGAACTTCCACATTTCTCTGCCTTTCCCTTCAGACACTGAAAGCAGATGATGGAGGAGCTCTCTGCAAAGTCTGCTTTTGTAGAAACCTGACACAGGATTTCTTCAGGCTCTTCCTGCCTGTATGAACTCTCCTGTTCCCAGGCTGTTTTACCAATGACTTCTGGGTTAAAATACCCCCAAAATAAACCCACACAGATTGTCATGTTTACAGGATAACTTCTGTTTCTATGACTTTGGTTGTAGATGGGGCTTTAGTTCTAGGACATAGGATTAAATACACCTATATTTCCGGGTTTAATTCTTGCAGGAAAACTTAGAGCACTCCAGGTTTCTTCTTGGGGCACAGGTAGACTCACTTTATCCTGTGTTTTAGGATGACCATACATATGTTTATACCAGTATTTTCTGTGCCATTTGCTGGCTGTGGTGCTATGATCCTGAGCTGACTTCAGCTTTGAGGTTGTTCTGAGTAATCCCTTTTCCTGGGCAAACTCTTTCACTGATAAAAGTGATTAAAAGGATGAATTAAATTTTGAAAAAAAATGTTTTGCGTAGCACTTAAATGAGGGCTCTTTCAGTGTTGAAAGAGAAAATTGAGGTGACAGACAGAAATCAAGGGCTTGCATGTGTCTTGTTCCCACCTTGTGGTGTCCTTGTAGGCAGGTTGTCATCTGATTGGGCGCATTGAGTTCAGGATACCTTGTCTTCCAGAAGGAAAATGTCTGATTTTTCTGCCTACCAGAGATTTCATCTCGCCTTGCAGGCAGTGAAGAAATCCCCGGTGCACTGACTGTTCTGGGAAGAAAAAATATGAGCATAGGAAGTGCAATACTAAAAGGGATGTGACATAATCCAGGTCTGTAAACCCAATGAGTTTAGGCTGGGAAAAGCCTTTGGGTGTTCATGTTGAGCTCTAGCTCTTTTATTCTCATCTTCTTTGTGCTGTATGTGATGAAATATTAGTGCAGAAAATTAAGAGCAACATTTTCCTGACCTAACTTGGGAGAGAAATTTTATCCCTTGGGGATAGGAATTCAAATTCTTTGCTGGATCCTCCTTTTGAGTGTGTGTTTTCCTTCTGCCCTGTGAGCTCCCAGAGCTTTTCCATGCAGTGGGAAAGGTGAGGCTGCTTCCCTCCCAACCCTTCCTTGAGCCTTCCCAAGCAGTTGTGCAGGAAGAGGTGCGACCCACAAGTTTCTCTTGCTGTCTGGGAGCAAAGTGTTGACACAATGCCCCAGGCCAGAGATGGAAGGGAAGGGCTGAACTCTCTCAACCTCACAGAAAAACTCCCCATCCTTTGTTTTTTCTTGAGGTTTCTGGAGGCTACTACTCATTTTCCCTGAGCAGAGTGCTGAGGAAGGGAGGATGAGAGATGGGCATGTGGGGGTGGTTGGTGAGTTGTTTTTCTGGTTTGGAACTTTCATGCTTGAGATCAGTGTCTGAGAATTTCCAGGGAGGTGTTTTAGCTCACCAAAAGGGGCTGGGAGCGGAAGGGGACTGAGAGCCAGAGCAGGTTATGGCTGTGGATGGGGGAGGAACACACAGTGACCTTCATGGTGTGGGTTCACAGACAGGTTTGCTCCACTTTCCCGTCTTGTGTCTTCTCTGTTCTTATGTCTGAACTTCTCTCACTACTCTCATGTCTGTTCTTCCTTTCCCACTTCATAATTTGTTGGCCCTTTTGGCTGTTGAGTTGCCATGACCTTTGTGGCTCGTCATGCCCAGAGACCGTACCAGGTTCAGTGAGAAAAACCAAATATTGTCTGTTTTGGCATTTTGGTGAGACATATGCAGGTCTTTACCAGCAGGTTTCATGCTGCAGAAGAGTGTAGGGACGTGGGACAAAGGAAGACCTTGTGCCATTTGTGTCCAACCTCATGCTGTGAGCATGTGTGGTTAGTCCAGTGGGTGCCATCAACCCTTTAGATGAGGATTTATTAAAAAAAGTGGGGTCCAACTTTTTTACAATATTTAAAATATTTTAAATACTTAAATATTTACAAAATTTAAGTATTTAAAGTATTAAAATATTTATAATTTACTTTAACAATGGAAGGCCAAAGGTGGATGGGAGCCCCATTTTTTCCCAGAACTTGTTACTGTAAATATGATGGAAACATAATTACAGAGGAAATGAGTGCGGACTTTCATCTCTTATCTGAATGATTCAGTCCCCTTTGGAGAAAGAAACGTGGCCCCACTTCACTTTTTCTTTCCACTGTCAATGTCTTAGAGCATTTCATTTCCAGGCCCAAGAAGCTCTGGTTAAATGTCATGAACTGAAACATTCCTTGTTATTTTTTCCAGTTTGGGAAGGTTTATACATGTCAGCCAAAATAAATTATATGTGTTGTCACTTTCTTTTAGAACTGAGAACAATTGAAAAGCTGTGAGGATGGGAAGGAAACATTTTGTGCCAGTACCTGTTGAGGTTCATTCTGGGAAATAATTAATTCGAACAAAACATTATCAATTTATGGGAAGATAATGGAAATATTTTCAGAGCTCTGGTATAGAATCACAGAGTGCTGAATTAAACCCCACTATGCTGAAGTCCTGGAGCAGCAGCAGTGCCCTGTGTTCCCTAATTTGTCATTTATGGGTGTCCTGGGATGCCTCTGACCAGTGGCTGTTGGTTAGAAACCAGTGGGCACCCCCTTTTCCCAGGGATGCTGAGTCTGATCAGCATCAGTCCCTTCTGTCATCACACAAAGCTCCTACAGAGAGGCAGGCTGAGATATTCTTAAACTTTTGGCAAGTCTTTTGCAAAACAGTGTGAGGTTTGAATGCTACTCTGCCAGCCTATGATTAAAACGCCAGTCCTTTAGGGGTTTGTGCTCCTGTTCACCAAAACACTTATTTTATCCTTATTTTATTCATTGGGAATGCTTTTACACCAGTGCACGTAGAAGAAGTGAGCAGGATGAACTGGAAGCACTGATCTGTTCCACGTCTGTGATGCCATCAGTTTTAGTGAGGTGTGGTGGGATGAATCCCATGACTGGAAATTTGGGATCAAGGGCTACAGTCTGCCCAGGAGGGAGAGGTTTGACTTTGCAGTCTTTCTGGTTAGAAATGATGTTGTTTGAGAGCTTTTGGGCGAGGGGCAGTGGGATGGGAAGCACAGCAGATGATGGAGTGGGTGTCGATTATGGGCAGCACTGCTGAGTTATTCTGCAGGCAGGGGAACTACCTGGATCCTTGTCTTTATAAAGACTGTCCTTGTCCTCATGGGAAGTTTCAACTGGGAGTGCCAGCCTGGTGTGACAAGCAAGTCTGGGCCTTTCCAGTAGTTTGTTGAAGATCATGTCACAAGTGCTCAGTGAGCTGGTTAGGGAAGATGCCACCCTAGACTGGTTATCTGTGAGTAGAGAAGGACTTGAGGGGGGATGTGATGGTGAGTGGCTGTCTTGGCCAGAGTGATCACAAAAATGGTTGTGTTTGAAATTGTCACTACTGAGAGGCAAAAAAAATGACAGGAGAGTTGCTACCCTGGACATCAGGAGAGCCAACTTTAACCTGTTCAGAGGGCTTTTTAGCAGAGCCCCCTGGGAATCTGCTTTTGAGGGCTTAGGAGCCCACAGGTGCTGATTGGTTTTGGGAAACTGCTTTTGGGAATCACAGGAATGGGCAAATCCACTGTTGCAAGTCAAGGAAGGAGGGCATGAGACCACCTTGGCTGAACTGGGAGCTCCTTAGGGAGCTCTAGAGGGCAAAGAAATGGTGCAAGCCCTGGAAGGAAAGCCAGGATGAAAACTGGGAGGTAACAGTGCTGCATCTAGCACATGAAGGGAGAGGACACATGAGACCAGAGCTGGACTAGAGTTGGTCACACTCACGAAGAGTTGTTCAGGCAGCTGGACTAGATGATTGTTGTAGATTCCTTCCAACTGGATTATTTCTTCTCTTATTTTCTGTCTGGGAAGGTACTGTACATCTGTGTTTCCACCAACCTCAGTTTCTGATCTGGGCAGTTGCTTTCACTTCTCCTGTAGTGCAAATGACAGGCTCTGTGAATATAGGGCTGCTATTAATAAATGAACATTCCAGAAGGATTATCAGGTTGATTGATTACAGGAAACTTCAGAGAAAGTCTGCATTTAAGGAGGTGCCAAGGAGGAGAATTAATCAGAATTCAGATCCATGAATCACAGGGTTTTGCCAAATTAGTCACAAGGGGTGTACCTGTCTCTAAAACTACAAACCATGTTCCCAGTATTGTGTGTTGTTTTCAAGTGTGTATTTAAATAAAATGTAAACTGATTTATTTTCACACAGTTGGCAAACTAGCAGTCTCCAGTTTCCAGGAATATAATTACCAAAAGAGGAGCTGGTCCATGTTGGAAGTACCTTTGGGTCCCCTCTGGGGTCTGCCTGAGAGCGGGAATATTAATGGTGATGAGGAATATTAATTGGAGGGTGATCTGCCAGTGCGGTTGTAACCCCAAATAGCTTTGGTTTGCAGCAGGTGGGCAACAATGCTCAAGGAATAAAGGCTTGTGGTGAGGGCTCAAGCCTTGGGCCAGAATTTATCACAAAATATTCAATGAGGGCCAGAAGATGATTTTTGGGGAGCTGAAGGAGAAATCTGCTGCCCCTGGGGTGCTGTCACCAAGCAGTTTATGGGGAGGATTAGGAAGGACAATGTTGGCTGTAAATGGATGGGCTGTGGTTTCCATGGCTTGACTGGAGAGCCTGAAGGGAATGGGCAGGGAGGATCCCACTGATGGGTGGGCAGCAAGGGATATCCAGGAAAAGGGTGTGGGAATTCCTCTGCTCCATGAAGAGTGGGAAGCACAGGGCCAAGGGCAGCACCGTGTGCCCTTGAAATTAGTAAAAGGGAAGGAGACCCTAAAAGGAATGTTCTGCCCAGATGAAGAACAGGGGAAACAGCTTTGGCTCCTCCTGGAAATGGGAGTTATGTGATGGTGGAGTGAAAAGCTTGTGCATGTAACCTTATTTTGGTCCCCTTGGGTGGGGGGAATGAGCTCTGTCCCAACTTACCCTTGTCCCATGGGACCCTCCCTCATCTGCTGACTGGCCAGCACCCATCTCTGCTGTCTGTGGTGTTCAGCGATGCCTTGCCCTGCTCTGAGTGCTCTGCCAGTCCTTCAGGAGCCCATGATTTCCTGCCTCCCCCTCCTCCCTGGGGAGGAAGAACCCTCAGGGATGCTCAGGTGGCAGCGGGTGTCATTCCTTGGCAGGGGGTCAGAAGATGAGGGCACAGGAAATGAGCAACTGGAATCAGGTTGAAAGGGTTTTCCTACCTTTGTCTTCTTTCTTCAAGGAAGGTGAATCATTCTGGAGTCAGGTGAGGATTTCAGTGATGCTAATATTGCCTCTTACAAAAGCCCTGTTTAACCTATTCTTTGCTTTCTTAATCAAGACAACCTTTGTGAAGCAGCAGCTCATCTGGCAGCAGGCAAAATAAAAAAAAAAGGGAAAAAAAAAAAGAAAAAATTAAAAAAAAA
>VXAU01000620.1:153474-173542 GCA_013399695.1 Formicarius rufipectus
TTGTTTGGTCCGGGTTTTTTTTGTTTGTTTGTTTTTTTCGCAAGCAGGTTCAGATTTTCAGGGGTAAAAACAGTTCCAAGAGGAAGCAGGATGCTTTGACACATTCTGGTCCAGAATTTCCATGTAAGTAGAAAACGAAAGGTGATACTGTGCTTTACAGGTACTTTCCACGGTAATCAGATAAAGCGAAAACAAAAGATTACTTCATCTGTTTGATCAACATCTTTTCCCATCCTCCCACCACCCCCGGAGAGTTGTGGTATATTTAACAACAGCAGAGGGGCAGGGCAGGGTCTGGAAACCAGGACCTGTCCCTCCCTTCAGCCAGGAGACACTGAGGGCACCTCCCTGGGCATGGGGGTGAGACATCAGCCCCCAAAGAGGGTCTACTACAAGCCACAGGTGCTTGATGCACTCTGCAGGGCATGGAGAGGACGTTGTTTTGGGCAAGTATGAGGGCTTAGCAGCCTTGATCCAGCAGCAAGTGGTCTGGCTGGGCCAGGTGCTGTGCTCCTCACCCTTTCCCCTGCGAAGAGATGCTCCTTCTGCTGGCAGGGGTTGTTTTGGAGTGAGGGAACAAGAGCCTTCTCCCTCTTGCCTACCCTGTGGCTCCTGCGGTGGCCATGACCTTCTCCTAATCCTGCTCCTGCAACCTGTGGATCTGGGAACATGTTTGGCAAATATTTTCACAGGTTTTAGATAAGTTTTCAGAAGTTCTAAGCTGAATTCCTTCTGGTCTGTTTTCAGGACTCCCATCAAAGCACGTGACTCAATCACCTTTGGCTGGGATGGGGTTTGCATCAAGTTCTAGTGGTGCCTGACCACAGAGCTTGTAGCTGAAGTATTTCGAAGCAGCCTCCTCACCAGAAGAGCTCAGTTGTATATTTGGCCTAATCAGTTTGCATTTCTCTGGTTTCCAAAGTAAAAGGATATTGTATCCTCTCTGCAGAGGGAGGAAGGAATCATTTTTGTTCCTAGCTCGTCTTTCCACTCTTTAAAGGAGGGGCTGGCAGGTGTGTCCAGGCCCAGGATTGTCACAGCTCCTGGCAAAACAAATGCATATGACTTGAAAATTCACTTTCATTTGTATAAAACACTTTCACAATCCATCTTTCTCATGACATTATGGCCTTCAAATTGTCTTTATAATAATAAGGTGAACCCTTATTACGTAACACCTGAACATTCTCTGAAATAATTATGGTGTTTCCAGAACTCTGAATTCCCAGTCTTTTAACACGGGGCATCACTTAATTTCTTCCCCTGCTAAGAAACTATGGAATTATTTGAGAATTGTACTAGCTGATTCAGAGAAATAGGATCTTAGAAGGCAGTGAGTCTGATTTTTCAGGTATTGTGCTTCAAGCAAGATGTTAAGCCATAGGAAAGAGCAAAGGGAAGAGCAGTGAGGCAGCTTTTCAGACCAAGGGCTTGCCTGATTTCCAAGCAGGTGGCACTCACGCTTCCTGGATGTGAACTGGGGGTTTTTCTTGGAAAGCCTGATGAGAAATGCTTTGCAAAGGCAACTTCAGGGATGACTTATGCTGCTTCTGTTTATTTTTCACTAGGGAAAGAAATTTCCAGGGTCTTCTGTGCCGGTGACAGATGGTGCAGGGCTAATTCTCATACCAGCTATCCTTTTGTCAGCAGGCAGGTGCTTCCAACCTTCAGGAGATGAGGAGGTGAAGCCTTGCACCTCCACCTGACCCAGCTGGCATCTCCCTCTGAGCCTTGGTTGCCTTGCCCAGATCAGTGGAAATCTGCACTTCAGCAAGGGCTGCCCCCATGGAAGGCTGTTGCAAAGAAAGATGAAGTTCTCCAGAGTCCTGGGAGGGGTTTTGCTCTTGTTTTGATCGCTTTTATTCTGTGCTGGCTTCCTGTAATTTGAAGTCAGCCAGAGTGCTTGAATGCTCTGGATTTATCTCTGGTTTGTGTTTCACTTCTCTTTTGTGGGTTTAGAGCTCTGAAGCCCCTCAAAGAAAGAAGAGAAACCACACCAGAGGGGAAGTTGAGTGTTGGAAGCCATTTCTGCTCGACCTTCATTTCATCCTGTGTCCAAAACATGCTTCTTATTTTCCCCTCACTTGCATGTAATGCGTTACCACTGCTTTGGTGGGCTTTGTCCCCTGAGAGGAGGAAGCTCAGGACGGTTTTCAGCCTCTGGTCAAGGTAGTTGACCATCAAGTGCATCTGTGAGGTCCCCAGCTGGGGAACTGCTGGTCATACTATAACCACAGATTATGTAAGATGAGTTCTTGTGCTTTGCTTTCCTACCATGGCAGGGTTTTCCACCGTAGTCAACATTTTAAACGTGACTTTCTTGAGAAAACAGTCTGCTGAAGCTGCAACTTCTTCCAGAGAGCTATGGCTGTCAGAGAATATGGCCTGGGCAAAGGGAGCTGCAAGTTATTTAACTTTTAAAAAGATTATTATTGGATGCATTTGAAATGGCATTCCCCAGAGGTTCTCAGTGTCTGTGCAATTTGTGAAAGTGCAGGCTAAATTCTTAATGTAACGTTGCTGGAATAGACTTCTGTGTGTTAACAATTTAAATAACTTTGCTATCCTCCCCATGACTCAGAAATGCCAGAAAACGGGCAAGTTTGTTCTTTGTTGTCATTTCAATGATCCTGTCTCTTTGACTGAGGCAGGCATCGTTTTGGAACAGGTTCCATAAGGGAAAATCGATGGAGCCTCTCAGCCTGCAGCCAGAAATGTGTGGGCAGTGACTTCATGGACTACCTGCGGCTGTTCTCTGTAAAACCTCACCAGCTGCAGGTCAGGGTGGGCTGGAATAACTCTGTAGACCCTGATGATGCTGAATCCCTGATGCTGAGTGAAAAGCTGCTGCTTTGTGAGCACAGAGGGACACGGTGGTGACACCTGAGGAGGTGGGGTCTCAGTTGGAGACCTCAGTCAGCAGATGGGTGCTGGTGCCTCTGACCACGTCAGAAATGCTGCTCAGGGACAGGGGGTGCCTTTTTCCAGGTGCTCCCCAAACTGTGGGGCAAGTCATTCAAGGAAAAAAAATTCTTAGCCCCAATTTCAGGTGGAAATACATAGAGGGGTGCTTATTAACAAGTTGAAGAGATCCTTCTTAGCCAAGGCATCTTGACTTGGGGAAGAAGTGTTGGATCCCAGCGTGCAACTCTCTGGCATGGACTGGAGAGACTCGTATTTGCTCATGATTTCCCACTGCAATGTCCTGAAATTCCCTTTCACACCCCAGTATTGTACTGGGATGTGCCTTCCTCTGGTTGTGGAGAGCAGTGCATGTGCACCAACTAGCCTAGAAAAATCTCATCTGAAAAGAGAATTCGGGTTGGTTTACCTTAGAATAAATGCCCCCCGGATGAAAGTTCAGCTCCATATTGCTGGCTTAAAGCTTTTTTAGGACTCTTTAGTCCTACCTAATGGTCACTCCTGTGTTCTCAGTAACCAAACCTGGTTACATCTCATGCCAAGGATATTCTGTACTCCAAACTTCACCTCTCCTGACTAAAACCAACAATGCAAGATGTATAATTAATTATACAAATCCATGATAATGTGAGTTTCTCTGTCTCACAGGCCAAGATTCATAACAGCTCAAGGCTCAGCCTCTTAGCAGTGTTTCCAAAACTGATTATTCCCTGCTGATTCAGCTGCGTCACAGTCACTGTGGCACTTTGTGTCCCTCCCTGAGTCACCAGAGCTGTGGAGGTACGAGAGGACAGGAAGGGGAACAGGAGCCTGAAGTTTGAGTTCAGGCTAGCTGTGTAATTGTGGTGGTGAGGAGTGTGAAGGTCATGGTGATCTCACTGACCTGTGTGGATGGAAACTTGGGCTTTTGGGGCTCTTGGGCATTTTCCTTCGGTGGGCAGGAATTGAGTGTGAGCAGGCCTGGCCTGGTTTAGGTTTGGGGTGTTTTTTATAATGGAAAATAGTAGTTGTCACTTCAAACTCCCAGAAAAACAAGATTTCTTCATTTTTGTCTGAATGGAGGGACAAGGGGTTGCTTTCATCTCAAGCTTTGCAGCCAACTCCACTGGGCTCTGGTGGTCCTCCTTGGGGATGCTTTTCTGGCTGTCTCTCCAAGTCTCTCTGTCCCAGAAACCCTCTCCTCTCTCCTCCCTGGGCTCCGTTGGAATATCTGTTCCTGTCTCTGGCCCCCATTTGCTTTGGCTGACGTTGGTTGACACAAAGTGACGTGTGGAGATCACAGAACGAGGAACCTTCTGCACAGGGAATGTCCCTTTCCAGGGAAATGGGTGTTCCCTCCTTCCTTCAGCTGCCCATGCACAGAGCCCCGTGCTGTGGTGTTGTCCCAGGGCTCAGCTCTGGGCTTGTCTGAAGAACAAACATTCTCTGTACATCTTATTCCTTTGGGATTTTTGGGGGTTTTGGGACTGGGAGCTCTCTTCAGATCCAGAGGAGGAGCAGAGCCTCGACCAGATTGAGACTGCCCCCAGACTGCAACCATCATTGTCACCAGCAGGTTTCTTGTTTTCTTTTTCCTTTAAACTTGGTGGGGGGGCCACGTGGTGCTCAGCACAGGGGTTGGTGAGCTCCATCCTGCTCGTGCCCCGCTAGGCTGGGCTGCACGTCTGGTGTTTTTGTGGCACAAAGGAATTTTGTCAGTGTATTTTTGTGATCTTTTATTAAATTGTTATTCTGACTTGCAATCCCATTCTGAGTTGGATTCATTTCTCCTGCTGGTTTAAATCTAAACCAGCACACCTTCACAGACCTCCAGCTCCACAACACCTCTCTGTCTTCCTCCTGCATGGGTGTAACTGAGAGCTGTGCAGCTCCGATTCTGCCCTTGGGTTTTCCTGTGTGGCTACACCTTTACAGAAGGTCTGAAGTGGAAAAAATAGCAAAGACAAGACAAGAGAAATTGTGTGATAAAAGAATGGGGTGATAAAAGAATGGGGTGATAAAAGAATGGGGTGATAAAAGAATGGGGTGATAAAAGAATGGGGTGATAAAAGAATGGGGTGATAAAAGAATGGGGTGATAAAAGAATGGGGTGATAAAAGAATGGGGTGATAAAAGAATGGGGTGATAAAAGAATGGGGTGATAAAAGAATGGGGTGATAAAAGAATGGGGTGATAAAAGAATGGGGTGATAAAAGAATGGGGTGATAAAAGAATGGGGTGATAAAAGAATGGGGTGATAAAAGAATGGGGTGATAAAAGAATGGGGTGATAAAAGAATGGGGTGATAAAAGAATGGGGTGATAAAAGAATGGGGTGATAAAAGAATGGGGTGATAAAAGAATGGGGTGATAAAAGAATGGGGTGATAAAAGAATGGGGTGATAAAAGAATGGGGTGATAAAAGAATGGGGTGATAAAAGAATGGGGTGATAAAAGAATGGGGTGATAAAAGAATGGGGTGATAAAAGAATGGGGTGATAAAAGAATGGGGTGATAAAAGAATGGGGTGATAAAAGAATGGGGTGATAAAAGAATGGGGTGATAAAAGAATGGGGTGATAAAAGAATGGGGTGATAAAAGAATGGGGTGATAAAAGAATGGGGTGATAAAAGAATGGGGTGATAAAAGAATGGGGTGATAAAAGAATGGGGTGATAAAAGAATGGGGTGATAAAAGAATGGGGTGATAAAAGAATGGGGTGATAAAAGAATGGGGTGATAAAAGAATGGGGTGATAAAAGAATGGGGTGATAAAAGAATGGGGTGATAAAAGAATGGGGTGATAAAAGAATGGGGTGATAAAANGTGAGCAGTAAATGCTCTGCATGAGTTTGGTGCCATTCAAGTCCCAGATGTCAGTGGCTCTTCTGGGGTTGCTCTGACCAGACCTTGTTTTTCAATGTAAGGCCACTGGGGTAGAATCTGTGTCAGAGAAACAAAGCCACTTGTAGTCCATAAAAATAATTGTACGTTTACCATCTGAGCGAGAGATGCAATCAAAGGTCTGTTTCTGGGCTGTTTCATACCTAATTTAGTTCAAGTTCCCCAGTCTTTCACCTAAAATAATTAATCTCTAGCCATACAGGGGTTGGCCCACTAAGACAGCAAGAGCCACTTGGATTTCTCTAGAAGACAGTTTTCTACTACCTTTGCTCTAAAGAGAATTATCAACTATTTAAATTATAACATATTAAATTTATATATTTATATATCTATTCTATAATTTATTTTATATAAATTTATATATTAAAAACCCAACCAAAACATCTGCCTCTCTAATGGCCTGAACTAACAGCTCAGTGCAGAAACTTAGTACAGAACTGATGGCCATGGGTTTTTATCCACAGGTGCTGTGGCTGAGCTCAAAGGTGAGGGGGAGGCAGACAGCAAGTGCAGCATCAGCACCATAAACCAGCTCCCCAGAAGAGCAAGGTGAGAGTGTGTGTGTGTGTGCTGAACACTCTGGTGTCAGTTGGGTACCAACGGGAATTATGAGCCTTATTTTCTTCCATTAACTCAAGTCCAAACCCTTTGGTGTGTTCCTTGCAGCCTGAGAGCTGGTACATCCTTCCTTTTCTACTGGGGTGTAACCAAGTTGAAGACTCTCTGCTTGCTGCTGCAAAAGCCTCTGGTGCAAATAGGGCAAAGAGTCACTCTAAGAGCATTATTTTTGCAAGGGCAGGTGCAAGGAGTTCAAGCTGGAGCTGAAAAACTGGTGCAGACGAGGGGCACGAGTGTTCTTTTCAGACTTCAAACTTGATCTTTATCTTGTTTGTGTCTTCTTTGCCACAAGCGTAGACACGAAGCAGAATCACTTCTGTGCCAGTGTTGGCAAGAAAACTCAGCATGACATCGTTATACAGTTATTTTGGGGGGGAAAAAAAAAAANGGAGGCCCTGGGACCCTGTCCTGGAGGGGTTGTGCATCTCCCTCATAACAGGTCCTGAGCCTGTTTGTCTCTGTTCTTGGCTTCTTTGTGTCCTTGGGGGCTGTTGTGACTGTGTGGTTTCACAGCAGTGCACAGGGTGAACCAGAAGGCTGCTCTGCCCCCACTGGTGTCCTGCCCCTCTACTGGAGAGCTGGAAGGGAAGGTGGGGGTGTGATATGTGGAGACCATCCATCCAGCCTCCTGCCACCAGCACTGGGTGGGGTCTCTCAAAGGTGACACTGTGTTATCTAAAGGTTCCTTAGATGACTGAGGGTGAATATGCAGCACTTGGAGTGCCCCAGCTGAGTCCTTCCATGCACTGGCCAGGTTCAAACCCATTGGATGCTAGAAATGACACTTGTGTCATTTCTCCCAAGGTGATGTGAAAACTGAGAGATGCAGAACTTTATCTGAGCGGGTCATCTGTGCCCTCAGGTTTCAGTCAGCACCTTTTGTTTCCCTGCTTCACAAGTCTTTCAATTGGTCTGCTTAGGAGAGTGGAGCTCCTGCAGGTTTTGCTCTCCTGTGCGTGTCGGGGGAGGTGGTGAGACACATCCTGTTTATCTGCAAAAATCTCATCTTCCAAATCAAGCTGGGCTCTCTGAGGACCTGCCTGAGTCAAGGCTCAGCCTTGCTGTGCAGGTGAAGCAAACCATGGGGAGATTTCACCAGCCTCTGCATCTTTTGGTGAGCAGTAAATGCTCTGCATGAGTTTGGTGCCATTCAAGTCCCAGATGTCAGTGGCTCTTCTGGGGTTGCTCTGACCAGACCTTGTTTTTCAATGTAAGGCCACTGGGGTAGAATCTGTGTCAGAGAAACAAAGCCACTTGTAGTCCATAAAAATAATTGTACGTTTACCATCTGAGCGAGAGATGCAATCAAAGGTCTGTTTCTGGGCTGTTTCATACCTAATTTAGTTCAAGTTCCCCAGTCTTTCACCTAAAATAATTAATCTCTAGCCATACAGGGGTTGGCCCACTAAGACAGCAAGAGCCACTTGGATTTCTCTAGAAGACAGTTTTCTACTACCTTTGCTCTAAAGAGAATTATCAACTATTTAAATTATAACATATTAAATTTATATATTTATATATCTATTCTATAATTTATTTTATATAAATTTATATATTAAAAACCCAACCAAAACATCTGCCTCTCTAATGGCCTGAACTAACAGCTCAGTGCAGAAACTTAGTACAGAACTGATGGCCATGGGTTTTTATCCACAGGTGCTGTGGCTGAGCTCAAAGGTGAGGGGGAGGCAGACAGCAAGTGCAGCATCAGCACCATAAACCAGCTCCCCAGAAGAGCAAGGTGAGAGTGTGTGTGTGTGTGCTGAACACTCTGGTGTCAGTTGGGTACCAACGGGAATTATGAGCCTTATTTTCTTCCATTAACTCAAGTCCAAACCCTTTGGTGTGTTCCTTGCAGCCTGAGAGCTGGTACATCCTTCCTTTTCTACTGGGGTGTAACCAAGTTGAAGACTCTCTGCTTGCTGCTGCAAAAGCCTCTGGTGCAAATAGGGCAAAGAGTCACTCTAAGAGCATTATTTTTGCAAGGGCAGGTGCAAGGAGTTCAAGCTGGAGCTGAAAAACTGGTGCAGACGAGGGGCACGAGTGTTCTTTTCAGACTTCAAACTTGATCTTTATCTTGTTTGTGTCTTCTTTGCCACAAGCGTAGACACGAAGCAGAATCACTTCTGTGCCAGTGTTGGCAAGAAAACTCAGCATGACATCGTTATACAGTTATTTTGGGGGGGAAAAAAAAAAACAAAAAAGCAAACCAACAACAACAAAAAAAAACCAAAACACAAACAAACCAGCTTGATTTTGACTGGTGGTCAGTGGCTGTTGATCATTGGTAATTTCCACTGATCCACTGTGCACAAAAGCCACATGCAATACCTGACCTAATCCATCATCCCACCAAGATACACCCCCAGGGTGTGCTGGATTTCAGTGTTTTCTCGCATCTTATTCATGAGAATTCTTTGTAAAACAACCCTCCCTTCCTTCCCCTCGACAAAACACGACGACACACACCAGGATTCACTTGATTTTGGTTAATAAGAGCTTTAGACACTCATGATGCTCAAAGAACTTTGCATGAGGTAGAGTGAACTGGAGGAGAAGCTGGATCTTTGCAAGGGTGTTCTTAGAGACTCAAGAGAAAAATTCTCCCACAAACGCTCTGAGCTTTTCCCTGGGAATAATGACCCTGACTTGGTATCATCTTCCTCACAGGTTCATTTCACTTGTCTCTATCCCAGGAAAAGCTTCCTCTCCTCCCCTTGGATATTCAAACCATAACCAAAATACAGTAGATGCAGAATGTAGCGGGGGGGAGGTGGAGGGGAGAGAAGCTGATTAGTTTTATTCCAATATTTAAGAAACACACAGTGCTTGGGTTGTCCTGAATTCTGGTGTCGCAGCAAAGTATCCACTGGTCCTCATTAATGAAAGGAAATTCCTTTTTCCAAAAAAAGAAAAAAAAAGGAATGAACATCGTGGAGGAAGGTTAGAATTGAGATGTCAAATGCTTGTCTGGAGAAGTCCTGGCCACGTTTATTGCTGCACATTGATGCAGGCATATTCTGTCATCTCATTCCCTGCAGTTTCTTCCCTTCGCTGGCCTCTTTCTGCAAGGGCAGAGTGGTTTAGCACAGCATATGTGAGGACATCTGGGCTTTCAGGGAAGACTGGGATGGGAGGAACAGCAGGACTGTTGCCAGGTGCTTTAGGTGCTGTCATCTGAGCTTTCCAGGGAGGGACAGCATTGTCATAGATGATGTTGTCCTTCAGGACTTGTAGTGGGCTGGCCATGGAACAATAAGGTGAGGAGTTTTCTTCTGAAGTTTGAGTTGCTCCAGCAGCGTGGAATGGAGCAGCTGCTGGACTCCTGACCTGCAAAAAACAAAACAGGGTAGTTTTGTTGCCTGTGCTCCTGGTAAATAAATCACTCTTTTGCCTCCTGCCTTTCTCTCTTTCCCTTCCCAAACTCCCATGTGTTTTCTTGCAAGATGCCAACCGATTTAACATTTTGTGAGAGCTCTTCTGTACTGCTCATTTTCCTTACCAGTTTATGGGGTCTTTCTTATTTTCACCTCCAAAGCTCACACTGCCTTTTCCTCATTGCCTCCTATTCCCTCATTTCCCCATCCCTTGCTTCTTATCCTCTTTCTTGATATTTTCCAACTAAACTTTTCTCCTTTTCCAAAACCAAATTCCTCTCTAAGTTCACCTCTCTCTAGTGAAGCCATTTGCTGTCATTCAGTTTTCCAACCACTCAGAATATACTGCTTTTACTGTTCTTTCCTCCAACTTGCCATTTGGGAGCTCTACAAGCTGCTTGGTGCCCTCTGCTCCCCCCCAGCACTACCCCAGTGACCAAGAGCTGTCAGCTCTGGTGGCATCTTTGGTGTTCTGCCCATCTGGTTCCTCTGGAACTAATTGCAGGCCTGTGTGAGTTCCTGCTGCTCACATATTAAAATCTTCCCTTTTCAGTCATTTTCTTTGCTCTGAGGCTCATGTTTTGTCTTACACAACCAGTTTGAATGAGACCAACACAGGTGCTTCAGGTGCCTAAACTATTACAGGGAGGAGACTTAGAAATTAATTTTAAGAGGAATTTAGATGCCTAAAGCACCTTTGTGTCTGAGACCCTGAGCTCAGCCGTGGGGATATCTCACACCAGAGCAGGTCCCTGAATCTGCCCCTCATCTTATACCATGTGTTGTGCCACAGAAAGATTTGTTCTTGGTATGTGGCTATGCAGGAGAGGGTCAGGTTTTAATGATGGAAAAAGTCAAACATACCAGGATCTCTTCCCTCTGTTGTATTAATGGAGTTCTCTTTTGCCTTGCTGGGGAAAAAAAAAGGAAGGAAAAAAGACTATTGTAAAGCCTGAGGTTTTTATTTGTTCTTACTCTGCTCCCATCCTTCTGTCTCTGTGAGGGAACAATACATTAATTAATACATAATTAAAGCTTCAGTACCTTAACTGGCACACTCAACAAGGACATCAGAGCAATCAGGTGGGAAATTATAAGGGGATTTTCATAGAGTTTTCAGTGCAACAACCATGAGGCCACAAGGAGGAGTGGAACAAAATGCATCCCAGGCAAAGCTTAGGTGGTAAAACTACACTTACCGTGGCACCTCTTGAGACACCACAACGTGCACCCAGTGATGAACAGACAACACAGACCCAGGGGTGCTGACACATAAGTGATGAGCAATGTCTTGTAGTTTCCAGGTTCTTGAGGCTCTTCTGAGACTCTTGTGGTGTCTAAAATTGCATTAGCATCTATTAGCAGAGAGAAATACGTGGCTGGCTTTTTATTTCTTTTTTTTCTCTTCTTTTTTTTTTTAGTATTGTGTCTTTCTCATGCAACTAAATTCTTAATGTGCTTAAGCATCCTGCAGCTTGATGCAGCATGTCATGAGATAACCTGAGCTCCAAAGTATGAAGGTCCTGGAAGGAGAAGTGCCTGGGAAAGTGTAATTCATGGGTAATACATAGCAGAAGCAAAGAAAGGGGCAGAATTAGAGGAAGTCTCTGAACTCCCAGCATGTTTTTGCAATTGGAATTGTGAGCAATTTGCTGTGAGTAAAATACACACTCCAGGTTATTTTAAAGCTGATGGTATAGCATGATTCTAACACTTTGTATGTGTAAGCCATTTATTACTGGGATATTAAAGAGTGTGCCAGAAGTGCAGTGTACAGCACCAGGAGGTAATTCAATTGGCTTTGTCCCCTTTATGCTGAGTTCTGGACAGTCCCAGCCTTGAAAACTGCACCCCTTGGGAGACTGTATTTTGTTCAAACAGGAAGAAAGAAATCCTAGATTAGCAATGAGTTTAAAAATTGTCTTGACTGCACAAAGCACTGTGAACAAATTCATAGCAATACGCAGTTCCTTTTTCTAAAAGAGGAAGTAAGAATTAAACTTACTTTCTGGTGAAACTGTGGCAGTGTTTACAGGCTCTTCTGAAAGAGAAAAGAAAGAGAGGGAAATGAAACAGCAACCTGACATTTTGCACCAATGGCATCAAGAAAAAGGGAAGGTGTTTGTCTCCACTGCCAACAAAGTTGTTCTGTCTTTCAGACTTCTTGGACATCCAAATAGCTAGATCATCAGAACATATTTCAAATGAAATGTGCAACATGAGCTGGGCATATACTGTGAGTGCTGTAAATTCTTGTTCGCCCCTCTCTTGCAGCGTTAACCAAGGTTTTAGAGCTCCTGAACTTACCAGGAGAGGAACTGGCAACAGAAGAACCTTACAACTCTTTGCCTGGGTCAGGGGGACACTGTGGCCACACAGCTCCCTTTCTACCTGCAGAGCAACACTGAGGAGCGCAGATGTGGCTCATCCTAACCTAGACTTGGATCCCAACTGCCTAAGTTAAGCAGAGGACCTCACTTGCCCTTAAGATCCTTTAAAGCTCTTGTAATCTTTCCTGCTCTTGAAGTCCTTGGGGTACAAAATCGTGCTCTGACCATTCTCAGCGAGGCACCTGAACTGCTCTGTCCCCTGTGCTGTGCTGTGGCCTCACTGAGTGCTGCCAATGAACCATTCGTGTCCTGCCTGCTCCATGTGATGTACAGCCAGGCTGTCCTCCCACAAGCTGGTTTTGTTCCAGTTGATCCTTTTTCAACTATCAAATGGTCCACTAAAGGCTGTTTGGTGTGGGCAGCTCTGCCTTTCTCTGGCAGCTCCTCCTGTTACCCCTTTATGATGTTCTTCCCCTTCCAGCTCCTCTTGTTACCCCTTTATGATGTTCTTCCCTTTTGTTTCTGTCCTCCCAAGGGGCAGGATAAAAGTAAGTGCCATCACAGCTCTGCTCCCAGTCCAACATCCAGGAGAAGCCACCATCCAGCACCCAGGAACATCTCCCTCAATGTCATTCTTTTGTTTGAAAGGGGTCTTTGATAACACAGGTTGGGGCTCACCTTCAACCACCACCTTTATCTCGTGGCTCTCCATGTTCAAGTTGCCGTCTCTTCCCCGACACCGGAATCGCCCGCTGTGGTTCTGCTGGACTGGGGAGATCTCCAGGACAAACAGGTCAGCCTTCCAGGCTGCTCCCTTCTCCTCCAGCTGCACACACGTGGCCTCCTCCATCCTGCACCACTGCATGACTGGCTTGGTCCTGCAGTAATGAACTGGACACTGGAGAGTCAAATTGGCTCCGAGGTGAGTGTTGTACTGGGAGAGTCTCTTCACCTGGATTTCAGCAGAGCAATCTGTGGCCTGGAGTCCTGGAAGGGAAGAAGAACCCCAGTCCTACCAGTGGGCTCTGCTGGGGGCTCCCCAGGACACTGACCACGGTCTTGGGCCTCCAGATTTGCCTTGTCCTCTTGCGGCAGATCCCATCTCCAAAGGGGACACTCATAGCTCATGACATTGAGCCTACAGGTTCTTTTTTGTTTAATCTCGGTGAACTTTCCCTTTTTTTTTTTTTTTTCCTGTGTCTCAATCAAGTTGGGAGTTTAATAGTTTAGAAAGAAAATATGTAAGACACACATGGCAAGTCTTTCTGTGTCATCCTTCTCACAGATGTCTTCTGTTACTTTTGGATTTGAGATTAGTTACTTCACAGTTCTTGTTAACTTGCAGAAGTAAAGGCTTTTTTGTTTGGTGGTGATTTTTATAATTGTAATATTGAAACGAATTATATTTAATGCAAGTATATATTATTGATTTTAAATTTTTTTATGTTTTGTTTAGCTATGGGTTCAAGTCACTTTAACCCTGGGGTCTTGGTATTGGGTGTCCTGACCTTTTATCAAAGATTCATATTTCTTGTGATGCTTTATTTCTCTGGCTTATTCAAAATCACCAACTATGTGAGAACCACATGCTTCCTACTGTCCCACCTTCTCTTACAGCACTGTGCTTGTGCAGGGGAGGGAGTGATTGCTCTGAAGTACATCCATTATTCATTCATGACCTCTAGTTTGTAAGCCTTTGCAAATCTCAGACTATGCCACGTCATAAATAATGTTTATTTACTTTTATTTTAATGAAATAATTAATTTATTTGACTTTACTTTTATTTATAATAACTTTACTGAGTGAATCACTTTTGATCATAGTGTGTCTATGGCTCCATCCCAGCAGAGCTGATGCTTTGCTGCTGTTGGTTTTCCAGTTTACTCCCTTTAAAGTGGCCTTGGAAATGGGCGTCTAAAAATGCGATAGAACTCAAACCTATGCCTTTAATATTGTCCTCATTTTGCCCTATCAAGTGTACCTGCTCTTGCTTGATAAGAAGGAGAAGGTTCTTCACTCTGTTGTTTGCAGCCACTGCAAGAGCTGTGGGCTCTGATATATCGCTGCCGTGTGGAATAATGAAACTCTTCTGCCCACAGAGCTTGGAACCCAAGGAAGTTTCTGCTTTGAGGGGTCCAAATCTGAAGTCATCCTTGTATAGCAACTTCCCCTCAGTCAGGATGGCTCTAAATGACCTTTGATGTGAGTAGAGTGGCAAAAACACACAGGTGAGCAGGTTGGATGAAGACTTTAAAGCTGGTCCTTGTGGAAGGGGCACGTGGAGGAAATTCAGATCATTTGGATGGAGATGAGAAAACTAACAAGGAGGATGACAGCCCTGGGTACAAACCATGTCTTTTCACTAATGAAAGATTTCTGGGTGAAAACCAAGGGGAAGTCAGAACTCATTCAATATCACTGAGAAGAGAAGGAAAGAGAGCAGCAGAATAAAAACAGGTTTGTTTTTTTGCAAAGAAAGCTTTAGTGAGTTTGGAGATGTGGGAGATCAAAACTCATCAGAGGCAAATGCAAAGGAAAAGGACATAAACTGAGCTGGTGGTCCATCCCATAAATGACAAGAGTAACCCCTCAGCACTGCAGGAAAATACTGTCTTGGCCAAATCATGAGCAGCTTTTCACTGGCACAAAAAAGAAACCTCCAAAAGCAGTGACTGAGGTCAGGTTAAGAATGAGAGGCATGAAAGAACTGAGCAACATTGGCAAAGTCATGGCAGAGGATGAGGAGCACTTCAAGTGCAAGTGTATTGACTGTAAAACTAGGATAATATTACTTCAGGAGTTGGTGGAGAGAGAAAGCCATCAACAGATCACCCCCAGTAAATTACATTTAACAGCTAACAGTAATTATAGGTGAAAAGGCAGGCTCAATTCAAGAAGACACACAGGAGGCACCTCATAGGCTCTGTGTTCCTCTAAGAACTGGTAATTGCATTTAGGTCTTGTCCAGTGCCCTCCAGAAAGAACTTTTGGAGTTTTTCCAAGCTGGAAAGAAGCCAGCAAACACCATGACTCTGATAAGAAGGCCACAAAGTAAAGCTTGACATTCTTGTGGTTTGGTTTTTTTGTTTTTTTTTTCCCCTTAGAAGAAATGAGAGGAAAGGACATCATGAAATCACAGAGAGAGATGAAAGAAGAATTATTTAGGTTTAATTTTTTCATGGTTCTGCTACATTTGGGGAGAAATAATGGGCTGAAAGGGAAGGAAGGAAAGTTGATTACAAAGTTTGAAAAGCTTTTTGACAGTAATACTGGAAGTGATTTCTGGGGAACCTTGTAGAGTTTGAATTAGTGGTGGCCCTGAGGAGTAGCTTACACTAACATATAAAACAAAATACATAAATATGTGTGTATATATATATATATATAATTGGGACAATAACAGCTCTAACATGTTCACAGGGTAGTATTTAGTAGCATTCCCTGCCTATACATCCAGTCCATTCTCTGCTTTCCTGGAATGAGACCATTCTGAAAGACACACTTTATTTATGACCCAGGGTCACTTCTCTTGGACTCAGCCCCTTCTACCTCTGAGTAAACGAAAGTATGGGTTTGGGTTTCAGGCAAATAGTGCAGACCTAGTTTGGGCACACCACAGCAGCAGCACAGGGTTCTCCACAGTCTCAAAATGGAAATGAAAAACTCAAATTAGGAAGTAAAGGTTTCAGTTCTTTGAGCAGTGATTGCCATGGAAGATGAAGCTCAGATTGTGCCCTGAGAGCAGTCTGCTTTCTGATATAAACCTATGTAACACACATTTCCAGAAGGATGTGCTTGGCTCTGCAGCAAAGATACTTTCTGATGGCCTTCATCTAATTATTTATCATATTTGGCGGGGGGGGGGGGGTTTGTTTGTTTTTTTTTTTTTTTTGTTTTTTTTTTTTTTTTTGGGTTTTTTTTTTTTTTTTTGGTTTTTTTTTTTAAACCTCAGCATAGATGTTAAATGCTTGCTTAAAAAAGAGAAACCTTTGAAAGGAAAGGNCTCCCTCCCCCCCCAAAAAAAAAAAACCAAAAACAACAAAACAAAAACCAAAACAAAACCAACCAACCAAACAAACAAACAAAAAACACAAAAAAACCCCCTAAAAACAAACAAACAAAAAAACACAACAAAACAAAAACAAAACAAAAAAAAACCAAACTAAAAACCCCCAACAAATCCAAGACTTTTATAGGAGTCCAAAAATTCCATTTTGAGTTGTTAAACAAGTTTGTGACTCTCTAACTTGGCATTGTTATTAACCAGGGAGAGGGGCAGGAACTGTTGTACCTCTTTGATTCTCATCCTTTCGCAGTGCAGGAATGTCACCTTCTCCTGGATTTTGAGTCATCTGGTGCTTTACAACAAAGTATTCCACCAGTGCCCACTGACACCCTGAGCAGCAAATTCTGAGCATCCCACAGCCCTCCCTGGGGACAGGGTTACTAATCCTCAGGAATTCCAGTGGGCGTCACCTTTGTAGGCACTTGGAAAGGGAAATGACTGTTCAATATTAAATATGGCTCTACAGAACTTGGGAGAGTAACCTGGAGTAACACTCAGAGGCAGAACCTCCCAGAGAGGGAACAGGTGCAGTCCTGGGAGCGGAGGAATGTCTGTATAAATAAATATTATAGAAATATTTTAAATATTTAAATAATACACATAAATATTATATATAAATATTATATAAATAAATTCCTGAGCAGAAGCCTTTCTGAGGTCTGGATGTGCTCCAGGGGTAGTTTTTGTGCCACCTTTTCTTTGCCGGTGAGAGGTATAAGCAGCTCTTATGAGAGGAACTTGCCAATTGTGTTCTCATTACGCCTTTCAAGGTAAGTTTAATTACCCTTTCTGTAACGCTGTTATGAGCTGAAGCCTCTTACAAGGTTTTACACACCGAGTCTTAAGGTTTCAGCCTCACAAGTAGGGGTGGCCACGATGAGTATCTGAACTTTACAAGATGGGAAAAGAATCTGTAACAGATGGAATATTTAAGTTAAACTGCTCAGTGAGATCCTGAGTGACCAAAGGCACATTTCTCTCAGGTCACTGCAGTGTTTCTGTCTCTGTTGCACCCAGAATTAATCTGCACGAGTAAAGAAAAATCTTCCCCCAGGATAACCATTTCAAATGAAAGCGTGTATTCCATGACTTGTGCAATAGGGGAACACTCTCTACAGCACTTCGATAAAAACAATTTTTAATTGTTCCCCTTTGTTGGAGAAAACAGTCATGACACGACTCACTGAGCAAACAGCTCTTTTTCTGGCAGTGTTTGTAATGCTGGTGAAGAGTTACATCCTTTTTTAAGTGTTCTTTGATGAGAGCTGTGCCAGTGCAGAAAATATGCCTTTATGTTCTGGAAATTGCAGGGCTGTGGGGGCAGAAGGTCCTTCTGTGAGATGGGGTTATATCTCTTTCCCTAACTTAGAAAATATTTGCTGATTATTGAGTTGGTGTATGAAATCTCAGTGATCAGCTTTGTTCCTGTTTGGAGTGAGGGAAATTAGGGAGAGATTTGCAATGCACAAAGCTTAAATAAGCTGGCTTCGATTTTCAGCTTATTTTTAAGCAAATGAAAACCGAAGAAGTTTGGAAAAACCTTTGGGTAAAATGTAAGTACATTAAAAAACAAAACAAACCATCGTGGTTCTGTAAAGACTGCCTTGTAAAACTTTCCTCCCTGTATTGCTCCTATGAACATTATTTTCATTTCTGTAGTAGGTGTGGAGAAAGAAATATTAGTGTTCTTGGAGTAGTTCTGCTGTGGATCTGAGAATAAAACCTAATAAACAAGCCAAAAACCCCGGTGTAAAGATTGATCCAGTGAAGAGAATTTACATTCTGCTTAAAAACAGCACGTGAGAACCTGGAGGTTGGAGGGGAGGGCTCGTCCCTGTGTGAAAGAATTATACCAGACAAGAAAGAGAGGTGATTGTGTGAGGGACTAATTACAGAGGCAGCGTGGATTGAGAGAACAGAAACAATAGTTACTCTTAGAAGAAAAGGAGGTGCTTTCATTCAGGGTCTGAGGGATGTTATCTGCTCAAGATACAACCCCTTCGGAAGTTAGTTTAGTCATTTGAAAATGAAGTGTAAAGCGAGCAGTTCAGGAGCTTCCTTGAGCTCAGATCGCACCCTGACTGAGACGCAGCTGCTCTCAACTAACGGGGTGGTTCGTGTTTCTCAGGCTAAATATTTGGGTTTCCCTTCCCAGGGATTCTTTGTTCAACATTTCCTATTAAAATTCCTAATTAATAAAAAACGAGGCGTGTCAGAAGGCGCTGTAGGGGCAGTCACGTGTTAACTAAGCTTTACACAGCCAATTCAGGTTGTGTCATTTTAGCAGGATTTTACCACAAATGTTATTTTAACCAATTTATGCATTTGAAATAAGGAACAGCAGCCGAGTGCCTCCCTTGCGGCTGCTCTGAGCCTTTTCCTAGGGCTTCCCTCATTCACTGCCAACACTGATGTCTCCTGTGTGAGACGAGCCAGGAAGAACTTAGAACAAAATAACCTCAATGAAGCAAAATAAAGTCAAAACAGAATTAGGAGCGCATTGGTCACGGGGTTGTCTTCACATCAGTCCAAACGAGAAGAACCTTTTACTCAAAAACTGTGGCGATCCAAAGTAGAAATCGGGATGATAATTAAATGTGGTTAAGTGAAATAATTGCAGACACACTTTCCTGGTAGGGGTAATTTGACTGTGAAATTACCTAATTCAGAGCTATAGGATTCCTAGACCTCAGGCACAGGTTTGAACGCTGCCAGAGCCTTTGAAGGGAGAGCCCCTGGCCCCGACCACAATGAGAAATGCATTTGGCCCCCGAGTGCTGCAGCTCTTGTCTAGTTAGTCACTATTTCTCAGTTATTACCCTCCCCTTCAGCCGAATTAGGAGCCTCTGAGACGGGAATAAAGCAGGTCATACAGTCTCCAGGGTCCACCAAGCTCTGCTTTGGCTTCTCCTCTCCCCCCAATAACGCTCAATCAGAGTCAGTTTAAATTTTTAAGGTCACATCTCACCGTAGTCGTGGGTGCTGCTCCGAGCCAGGGGCACCAGGAGAAGGTTCAGGATAATCCTGTCCATCAGCATGGCTGGAGGAACCTCCACAGCCTGGGCATGGGGAGGGAGCAGCTCCTGTGGGTCAGGAAGGGCAGCACCCAAGGGTGCTCAGATCCCATCGGGTCCCTGTGCCAGCCCTTCTACCACCAAAGGGGTGGGGAAGCAGCAAATCTGCAGAAATGGGATGGGTTGTACGGTGACCTTCCTGCTTTGCTTTGGTTTTTTTTGGTGTGTGTGTGGTTGAAACGGGAACTGCTCTGCTGTTTCACGTCATCTCAGGACTCTGCAGTGAGCAAAAGCTGCAGGAGGCTGGGGTTTGTTTTTATTGAAAGATGCTCCTGCAGGTGAGGGTTTAATCCTAAAAGGAGCACTGGAGGATTTTCAACTTGTTCAGTCCCCGTGTATCACTCTAATTCAATGTTAACAAATTAGGCAGCTGAAGAAATTCACTGTTCACAAGCTGGTGCATGTCAGAAACACAGAAGAATAGTCTTAATTAGTAGATTAAGACTAATATATATAGTCTTAGGTAGTAGATTAATTTAAAACAGTTGTTTAAAACTATTGTCTGTAGGATTGTTTTTAATAACAGATATGACAAACATTAACACTAAATATTACAAACAGTATTATTTCTAACATTGTAATGTTGTTTCTGCTACTTATTTTTAGCATCCTTATAAAAGAAGTCCAAACAATATGGATTTGATTTTGTGGGTTCCTTTTTCAGCATGTCCTTGGTATCTTTTTTTTTCTCTCTCAATATTTCTATGACATTGATGCCCTTTAATTGAACGCTCACAAAAACTGATGTCAATGCAAAGTTTCTCCAGGGAGTTAAACCCCTGGGGCTGCAGGAGCAGCT
>VXAU01000621.1:0-115898 GCA_013399695.1 Formicarius rufipectus
GGAGCCAAGCAAAACCCGACACACAGATACAACAAAATTTTTAAGTCTCTGAATTTTTCTGGGTCAAGAGTCTATAATACAAAGTAACAAACATACAGCTACCTGAATTGTCTGTTAGAAGACTTCTATGTATAAATCAAACTTTCCAAACTCATAGGACCTTGAGAAAACAACATGCATTACTCACTTCTAAAATAATATTCCACAGAGAGATTTAGTCACATGAATATTACTTTCAATGCTACTCCTTGCTGAAGAATGGTGCAACACTGGGCCAGTAGTGATGTTTTTCTGCACATAAAATGTCAGTGATGTCCACAATATGAGATAATTTAAAGATGTTACTAAAGATGGATGAGGTATTTTCTTGTACATGTCTCCCCTGAAGCAGGGGGAAAACTGGCACAGTTGGGGAGGTTATGAGAGCTTTGTGTCTTTTCTTGATCTTATACATCACTCATGGTAATTTAGTACCCATTCTTCACAGGGGAATGGCCAAGGGTGAATGGCAAATTACATGCACAAAAACGATGCTAAGACTGTAAGGCTAAATACTCACAGATCAGAAAACATCAGAATAGTATTTGTTGTTGCCAGCTGATGAGCACTGAAACACAGTCCTTAATTCCATAGTTCTGTAATCATATCCTTTGATCCTAGACCCATGAGTACCCAGAACCTTTACTCTTTTTCAATGCATGGGAGAGATCATACACATTCAACAGGCTTTCAGCATTTTGTTTTGCCCTTGTCCTTCAGCATACACATGGCTTTAAATGTCCAGTGGACATTTCAGGGAACATGAAGGTGTTACTTTATGAGGAAGAAGAACAGAGGTACAGACACCTTAAGACTGAAAATACTTGCTAATTTGGAATTTAGGATTCCCTTTCTGGCAGTATTTGGCATTATGCAAGCACTTCAACTGGCCAGGGCTCAGTTCATGTGGTCATCACCACAGCTGAAGCTTCCCACCACTGCAACACTTCAAATCACAGGTTCTAACTTCCAAAAGGAGCTCTTGCAACAAAGACACAAGTGACTGTGTTTTCCTGTTACCGGTATTCGTGCCTGACACATTTTGTTCCCGTTCCACAGTCCCGTTACTCAGGCACTATACATGTTTGGATTTCTGTACACAAAAAAAAAGGCAAAAAAATAGCAGACTGAGCATCCTGTTATATGTTCCAGGCTATGTTCTTGATCATACAACTAAAAATAGTTCAGGAAGAGACCTTTTACTAGTGAGGTAGCATGGTGAACTTCCTTCCATCACAGAAGGCAGGAGAACAGAGCATGAACCATGTGTAGTACAGGAGTACAGGTTTACACTGACTGCATTGACCACTGCTTAAGATGAATCCTACAACTGGGTTTTAGTAAACCTTTCTTCCTGGGAAAGATTGTCAAGTATTGGAACAGACAGCGCAGGGAAGTGATTGAGTCACCATCTCTGGAAGTATTTAAAAGACATGTTGATATGGCACTTAGGGACATGAATTAGATGTGGTCTTGGTAGTGTTAGGTTAACATTTGGACTTGATATAAGAAATCTTTTCCAACCTAAATGATTCCATGATTTCATGACTTGATGAAGGGCTTTGCCACCTCCTAACAGAAGACGCAAACTCACTTTCCTAATGCTGAAATCCTGTATGCAGGGAATAAACCATTTCACCAATAGGGCATGAAAACTTGTTACTCAATCAACAGAATAAAAGGTTTGTTCCTTTCAGGACTTGAGCTCAGATGAGTGAAAATGAGAACTGGGAATGCCTATTTTATAGGAGTAGGATTCACTTTATCATTGTATATCTTGGCACCCAGATTCCTTGCTTTGAGTGGGATGGAGCCTATTCAGCAGCAGCTGGATTGCTTCCAATCTTTCCTAACTTGGGTGGTCTATTTTCTTGGTTTTAAAAGAGGAAACCCTTTTAAGTGTCCTATTTGCCTTTCCAAGCAAATAACTATTTCAAGTAGCAGCGTAGAGGATTTTGTTCTGCTTCTCACATTTCCACACTTGGGGCACATTGTCACAATTGCTGAAAGGCCATGAGCAACACGTGACAGGTGGTTCTTGTTCCCCTGCAGGAAAAAGCCCATAGTTTAACATTTATTTCTATTTGGATGAACGCAGGGAAAACTACAGGCAAGCAAAAAGAGGGCTGCACAACCTTGTCCTCAGGCACGGGACAGTGGCTATTTCAGTCATGGCTTCTGAGGACAACCTGTCAGACAAATGCTTTGGCTCATACTGAGCTCAGTCCCACGCTGCAGGAACAGGTCCAATTGCCATAGAGCACATTAAAAACAATGCACCACAGCACGGCTGGGCTTTCCCCATCTCTCCTGCTGCCCTTCTGCAGTGCTGCTTGCTTCTGCCTCCCACCACCACTTTTGCATCATTCATTGCACCCAACAACTCCTTCCGTCCTGCCACCCACTCACACAAACCCTGAGGCATCAGCCCCTGGGCTCTCCCATTGTCCCCTCTTGTGCCTTGTTGCTGCTACACTGCCTTCTCCCGTCCTGGCCCTGCAGGCCCCCCTCACCTGCCCTCCCTGAACAGCCCTTCACTCTTCTCACCCACCTCCACAGCCTGTTTGCTGACCTCTCCTTCCTTCCCCTCTGTGCACATCCTCTCTGTCCAGCCCCAGTGCTCCTCCCTGCCTGCCTTCCCCCTCCTGCCTATAGCAATGTGTATATATCTATACCTATATATATCTCTGTGTGTCTCAAATTTTGTATGCTGCCTGTATGGGCCCAAGTTGAACGCAGAATCCAAACTATCTTGGAGAGACACAGGGTTAAGCAGTCTGGCAAGTACACAGGACTGTGAGGCAGACTGATGGGACAAGTTGTTTCTCTTTCCCCTGGGAGACTCACATAACTTGTGAAAATCGTGCGCACAGTACTGTGCCTGAAAAGGATGTGTCATCACCTACATTTAACAGTGGTATCAGAAGAGCAAATAGGATGAAATATGCACTGAAGGCATTTGAAGGAACAATTTTTCAGCTGCTTTTCGCTATGCCAGATGATTCCGTTGTCCAGTCCATCTCTCTTGGTAATGCCATAAACAGGGAGTGACACAGAAGAAAAAGATCTTTCTTCTCATCCCTGCTGGGGAAACAAAAAGTGGGTAAGTGTGAAGATGACCCTGATTCAAAACCAGTCTTTGCTTGGGAATCAGACTCAGCACCCTAACTCAAAGACAGATTTTTTTCCCATAGATCCCCTGTAACACACCCTAGGCTACTGGAAGGGCAGATTCCAGGTCTAGATTGCAGTTTAACAACTCAGACCATCCCAAACAGTGATCAGCTTTCACTCAAAAACATGTGCATGTGGGCTGCCCTATTGCTCAGATGAGTTTTGACAACAGCTTTCTCAACAGTTGCTGAGGACATAGCTACACACTATATACCAAGAAGCCATGTGGCAAACACTAACTCGATGTATTTTGCTGATGGGGGTGTTTGGGTTGCCTTACTTATCAAGACAGAAGAGTCACAGAGAGTGAAGGAGGGAATGGGTTCTGATAGTGCTGCTGATGAACAGAGTAAGGATGTTGGGAGGACAGTCAAGAGGGTCACCCTGCCTGTAGGGAAGCACTGGAGGAGAAATTAATCTGGGTGAAAACAAGAACATTTATGATCTAAAACCTTTAATTAAAAGAAGGAAAATGAATTGCTCACATTGCACAGGCCTCAGTGTCCTTTGTGCATGGATTCTGAAGGTTTACTTTATTATACAGAGAGTCACGCAGCTGCTGCCAAATGTGCAGAAGACTCCGGGGTCTATTGCTCCTTTTGCGTACCTGAATCACACTAAAATCAGGAAGACAAGGATGACACATAAATCTTATTGAACAGATGTCATTCCCATTCGCAGTTTTCTCTCCTTCCTACACAGCCAATACTTTTTAATCATCTTGTCTCAGTACAATGTCATATTCTGTAACAACAGCACAAGATGAATCTGCTTATCTTTGACAGCATAAACTATTCCTGCCAAGGTTTTGCCTGAAGCAACTGCTTCTCCACACCTCTGAAAACTGGTCTCATTTCTGCCACACCAAAAAGGTCAACTGCTTTGTATGCAATAATGGTCTTAATGCTCTTGCTTTCATATAGCTGCTCTTATTCCTCAGGAAGAATCTCAGTGTGCTTTACAAACATTGCCAACAGATTTGCAAACTATATATAGAAATCATTTCACTCGCTACTGATGTACAGACATAGGGTGACCACAGCAGCTGTTTGGAATTACATTGCAATATTGCTCAACAGCTTCGGACAGGAAGTAGAGGCCACTGTGTTGCAAGCAAAGTAGTAGATGAACTGCTCTATGCACAAAAAATGGGAGCTTTGGAAGGGCAATTCCAATGGGATGCATCTGCAGTTAGCCTATACTTTCAAAAAAAAAAAAAAAAAGCATAATAAAATAGGTAAAATCTGCCAATGTAACCAGTGTATAATTTGTGGTGGTATTTGCAAATACATTGTCATTTGCACATGCATTTCATCCTTTGTTAATGTCTTAGTCCCAGACACTTCTCCCATGTAGCTTAGCCAAACCTATGATTTGTCATTCAGGCTAAAAAATGGCTCTATTTGTATATACATAGAGAGCAACACAGGTACTTACTTCTGTATTTAGTATTTCCTTGGATGTGTTTTTATGAAGATTTTTTTTTTTAAAAGAACATGCCACTCATATAAACAAGCTATGCACTTCATAGGGAATTAAATACAAGCAGTGGTAATAAATAGGTAAATTCTCTACTGTCTTTAATTATGTCTTTTTTTTTTTTTTTAATTAGTCCATATTAATTATAACAGGAGTTCTGGACACTACAGCTACCATACACAGAATATGGGGACAAAAGGCAATGGGTTTGCCCAATGAAACGTAGAGATCTCTACTGAAAATATTAATTTTGAAAATTAAATGTAAATACATTGTGCATGTCACCAGAGCTACATGGTAATATCAGTCCTATGATTACTAACCATTTAGTAATACATTTTTATAGCTTTTCAGGGGAACCAGAAAACACGGGTTTCTCAGGGAATATTTCTCCTGATCTAAGTACTTCTTTTCCTGGTGTGAGTGACACTTAAGGGAGCATTTTAGATAGAAAATTATTCCCATTGCAATATATATCTTTAAATATTTATACAGCAATTTGGTGCATTTACTCATGTACGTCTTTCAGATGCAGCTGATGTCCTGGTAAAGAACAGGACTGGATTTCTTTGAAGTCTGCTCTGTGCATTTGGAAACAGATGGTGTATTTTTGAATTAAGATCATTATCTGTAGGGTACAGAAGTGGACACTGAAAGACAGACATCTTGAGTGGCGAGGTGCCATTTTTAATTACTGCAGCCTAAACAAACAACTGCCATTAGAAAGGTCAGGGATTAAAAAAGAAGGGGAAAAACCCCCAACAAACAAATGGCAAGCAGAATAGGGCCATTAAGGTTGAAAATGACTTTGGTTGAAGTTACCTTTCTTGATACAATTTTCCTGAGCAGAGGGCTTTCGGTCCAAAAGACGGATGAAATAAAAATGCAGGGGGAAGGCTTTAAGAGGATTCATTTAGCAGGTGGATCAGAGCTGCACCAGAGTACACCAGGGTAAAGCTGATTACACAGAAGACACAGAGGTGAGGGCAAGCTGTTGATTAGGTGCATATTAAATCACAGAATCATAAATTTATTAAGGTTGGAAAAGACCTTTAAGATCATCAAGTCCAACCATCAACACAGCATCACTACCATTTTCACCATTAAACCATGTACTCATGTGCCATATCCATGTGTTTTTTGAACACTTCCAGGGACAGTGACTCCACCACTTCCTTGGGTAGCCTGTTCCAATGCTTTACAAGGTCTTCAATGAAAAGTTGTTTCATCGTGTCCAATCTAACCCTCCACTGGCACAACTTGATGCCATTTCCTCTCATCCTGTCTCTTGTTACATGGGAGAAGAGGCTGACCCTCATTTTACTACAACATCCTTATAGGCAGCTGTAGACAGCAATAAGGTCTACCCTGAACCTCCTTTTCTCCAGGCTAAACAACCCCAGATCCATCAGCTGCTCCTCATAAGACTTATGCTCCAGTCCCTGGGAGTGAAAGAAAAGCAAGAGATAAGACCTGTTCTACCTGATCATGAATTTTATGTCACTTTTCTCCTCGCAAACCATAGCCAAACAGCTGGATATTTTAGATGGGTGTTTTTTTCTGCCCCAAGCAAGGGTACGAAAAAATCCCTTTGCCTTACTCCAAGGCAGACACAAAAGAGCTCTTGACTTTGTGACTGTGTTTTTCCATGTGTGACTCCCATACTAATGGCAACAGGCTGAGAAAGTGCAGCTCCGGCACTAAGAGCCTGTGCCAGAACACAGATGATTGCAGTGAAACAGTAAAATTGCTGTCCTTCCCCCCACCATGACCCCCCTGCCTTGATACCCAGAACAGGTTCTGACATGACAGCTTCCAGAATTTGATTGTAGCCAGTGCATGGAGTTTTATGGATAACCCACACAACATTATGGCTCCTACAGCGAATAGCTGGTCATATACAGGACTTACGACTTATGGCGTGGTCTTTCTTTTACTGAGCTATGAAAACACTCACAGCTACAAAGTCCATCCTGTGTGTGCTGCAAAGGCTGATGTAACCACTGTTGAATGTCTGATTCCTTGGAGAGCTCATCAGTCTGGTGCAGCTGCTTGTGTCAGATTTTCTGAGAAACGGAGACCAAATGATACCTCTGATTTCAAACATTGTCATCAAATCGATAGGAGTCCCTGCCCCACAGCATGCCTGAATCAGTGCCAGGGCATTAAATTACTTCTAGACTGCATCGTGCAGGGGGTGGGCATGGCATGGGTTGCCGTGGAACATATTGTGAGACACACCCAAATAGCAGAGAAAATTAAATTCCAGTGTTGCCAGAGTTCAATCACAGTCTAAGCATGGAAAATAAAAACTAGCTTTTTCCTACCAATTTATTCTTCCAGTTGGGGTTGATGCCTTTGCTTCTTTTCACACAACCACTGGTTCTGGTCCAGTTACATTTTCTGCTCCTACCATCACATACTCAAGTACATAAAAGTAGTATTCAAAGGTCTGACTGCAAAATATGGGAGTCAAAAGACCTGTGTTCAATTCTTAGCTCTTCCATAACCATGACTGAGGAGAACAGCTCCTTTTCCATGACTATCTCACCTCATATTCCATTTAAAATAAAGCCTTTCTTCTCCTGCCTCCATTCAGTTCACAGATGCCTTCAAAACATGAAAGACACTTTCTCATAATGTTGTACTTCCTTTATCATCTGGGGTGGGGGGTAGGAGGGATGGGGGAAGTCTTCAATAAATTAACAACTTCAATGGTGAAAGACAGAAAAGTTTTAAACCAGGATTAGGCCACCTTCTATAACAGGTTACCAAACTTGATTAAAAGATAAACACAACAATATCATGCCTTTTTAGCTTACCTAATGATATTCAAAAGACTAGATCATGGTATTTTAAACACCTAGAGCTCATTCCATCCATGCTCAGTCCTACCTCTGAATGTTTTGATGCTGCAGGCAATGTAACTATGGCCTGAGGTGTGTATAAAGTCCTAAATATAAACCTTCACCCCATGTACTAAAATTACTAGTGGAATTTGGCTCTAGCCACAGAATGGGTTTAAAATCTCTGGTCTAAAGCCCTATTTGATCATGTTTCCTTTGCTGGTTGCAGTACACTGTATCAGATATGTGATTACCCAGATTCTTGCATTGTGGTCACTGTATTCATTAAAATTACCACAATTATCACTAGGTCCATATTTCTGAGTAGGAATTGCCACATAGAAATATGAAGCGTATGTGCATTTAGCCTGGTACGTCCAGTATATATTGGCCAGTGGAGCCTTGACTTGGAATCAGCTGTGTTGGGTGCACTGGGCATTCTGTGCTCAGGCCATGCCAGCATTCAGCAGTCAGCTGGGGCATCCTCCTGTCAGGGACCTGGCCCAGATGACAGATACCTAGAAATTTTTCACAAGATACCAAGTTACTCTTTTTCATCCTGGTCAAAATTTCTGGCAGAAAAAAGAGAGGTTATGTCTTGGAAACCCATATGAATAGTAGCCCTATTGAGAGCAGAAACAAGAATTAAGCTTTCTGTTCAACCTTTTATATGTCCCAGACCAGTAATTTTCACTCCTATTTGCTCCAGTAAATCTGTTTTGAGGAAGGTCAGACACAGAAAGGACCAATACTGCTGCATTTGGAAGTGGAATTTACATCTCTGACTCTGAAAGTAGTAAGTTTTATAGGACAATGTCATCCAGCAAATAAGGAGAAGCTCTGAAGAACAGGGAGAGGCAGTGTAGGGAGCAGGGCAGAAGCATATGGAGCTTTGGGCTGTGTGAATGCATGTAAGTGTGTGATAACCAGCAAATCTCTTCAGTAACAGGTTGCCCATAGATTTTTGTGGCTGCCCCATCCCTGAAATTGTTCAAGGCCAGGTTGGACAGGATTTTCAGAAACCTAGTCTAGTGAAAGGCGTCCTTGGCCATGGTAGGGTGACTGGAACTACATGATTTTTAGAGTACCTTCCAACCAAACCACTTGATGATTTTGTGTTTAGCTAAATTGACTATGCTCTATGTAATCCTGACATCCAAAACTGAAATATTTTCTTAGTTTAGAGGGTCTGGATTTTTCTTTCTTTCCTCGTGATGGAACGGATGGTGGAACAACAAAGGGAGTAACTGCAGTCAATTTTTAATTAAATATTTTTTGCATTTATTCTATCAGACTTCTTTTGCTGGATGTGCAGAAGCATACTGTGAAGTGTGCCACAGCATGACTGAGGGTGCTGTTTAGTCTGGTCAAGAAGGGATTTCCAAAATTCTGAAGGAACCATTCTTAAAGTTACAGTATTTTGCAACTAAGGGGATATGCGACTCAATTTCCTGGTTTGTTTGCCCATCAAAATCTACCCTTTCTTTAAAAGTGCCTACTCAAAGTCCCTCATATTTTGCCAAGCCTTTAATCATGCACACATAGCAGTTGTAACTGGGAGCTAACACTCTGCAAAAATATCCAAAAATAATCTTTTAAGTGTTTAATGAATTTTTTTATAGGACCATGATCTTCAAAGTACAAAATGTGCTACATTTCAGGCCAATTACATGACAGAAATATGCATTGAGGGATTTAATTTTTTTTTTTTTGACCCAGCTAAATTAGACATTTATTTTCTGTTACATATGAACTAATGTCACTAATTGAGAGCAGCAACCATATCATCTTTATTTGGAAGTCCACCATGAAAATTCTTCTCTTATCTTTTATTCATCTGAATTCTCATTTTGAATGTACTGCTCTACATAATTATTATAGTATCTGAATTCTGATTTAGCCTATATTTCAATAGCACAGCATTATGTTAAAACATGAGTTTTAACAAACTAGCTTTGAAGAAAAATTTGTTCCCATAAAATAATTATTAACAACAAATTCCAGAAGGTTGTGAAGGTATATGAAGCACCAAACAGCTCTTTAGTTAGTGAAAGAATGAGGAAATCAGTCAAATTACAGACTGCATGCATCTATTTTAAAATCTGTTCTAAATACATTCCTCTTTCATACATATTATAATTTTTATATAGGATTAAGTTCTTGAGAACTAGTGGAAGTGGAAATTTCTTCATGGATGACAGTTTCTAAAGTCTTTAACCCCAGGAGTTTGTTCCCATATTTTCAGACAACATAGATGTTTCAAAGAGCAAGGATTACCTAAAGAAGTGAGAGAAAAATGGTGGAAAAATCAATGCCACTGACAACGTTTGTAAGCCAGTTCACGAGTTTCAAAATATGCTCTAATAAAATTAACACGAAAAACTATTACCTTGAGGCACTATTATTTTGTTACTTCTGAATGAAATATCACACAACTCCAGAATTGCAATTACACACTACCCCCATATTAATCAAACTTCTGTCAGGTATCTGCTCAACATAATTGTCTCACTTTTGCATATATGAACACTGATGAACAATCTCTTTTTTTCTCTAGGTGCATCTTTTAAAAGCTGCATGTTGATGCCATCCATGGCACTTTCTATTTCTGCTATATCAACAAGGCAGCAGGACCAGACCTTAACATGCTTGCTAAAATACTGAACAAATACTTCTTATCAGAATTGGTATCAGTCAAAGACTTCAGCTTAATTTAGCTTTCCTGAATGAAAAAAGAAAAACCAACAAACAAAACTTGCACAATACTTGAAATATCAGCAGTTAAGGCTACCAAATAATGTGGATGTTTTTGTGACACTTAAAAAAAAATTCCTCTGTGTGTTAATGCAAAATACTGACAAAAAACTAAATACGAGTACCAGTTTTAAAGGCAAATGTTTTTTAACAGTTGATGTTAAATCAGTTCTATTTAAATTCTTTTTAAAAGTCAAATAAAATCAATATAGTACATTAGCCAACACATTTTTTTAAGTTAAACTAGGTGAAATCTATCTCTGGTGCCACCAATGATGGAAGATTCAAAATTAAAGCACCCAGTATATATAGTCTATTACAGTATTTATAATGGCAACTCTAGATTGCCTACTGTGTAAATCAGAGTTAGGAAATTATGGTACACAGCTTGTAAGGGCACGCTCATTGTCACCATTTACTACCTTGAACATAATGGGATTTAAAATATGCCTTATGATAATCCTTGAATGATTAACAGACTTGAGAGATCAAGAGAACAAAAAGGACAGAACTGTGAGCAATATTCCTCAATGAAAAACTGTTGTGCCCTATAGCTGTGCAATGACTGATGTTATGTCAGTTAATAAGGAGTTTGAGAAGTACCTTAATGATCCTGCTTAAAAGGGCTTCCCATACAACAGTGACATTCATAGAACCATAGAATCCTTTAGGACCCTAAGATCAAATCCAACCATTAACATAAAACTGACAAGTCCACCACAAATCACATCCCTAAATTCCTTATGAGATTAATCCTCACCAGGTACACATTTGCCATATTTGAATCCAGTTAACTAATTCATTAATAGTGTCCATAGATAAAGATCCATCTCAAACAAAGGACTGGATGACAGGCACAATGTGGTTCTTAGCTGGTACCTATCTGGCCCGTTAAAACTCTTTGGATGACTGTGAGTTGACATATGCAATTAAAGTTTCCTATAACAAATCATAACATTATGATCTGGAAGTTAGATATTTACTCAATCTGATGAATCTCTGTCTATTCTTTCTGTATTTTTAGGAAAAACCTTAATTCCTGTGCATACAGGAACATAATTCATGTAATCTATAATAACACAAACCACTTTTCCTGCTACATTTTTCAATCAAGGAAGAGCAAAAACCCACAGAACTGAAAGAGGAAATACACCCAGACATTATTTCAAAATTTGTGCAGGAGAATGCCAAAATAACACATTTTAAAGCAACTACACAAGATAATTTAGACAAAGTTTTAGTAATGACCTTCAACAGTCATAAACTCATGCCTAGGTACATTACTTTAAAAGACATTTTCTTCCATGTTTAACTTTCGTGAACCCTTAATTCCTGCAAACCGGCCTGCAGAAAAAAAAAAAATTAAATATTGGTATAATTTTTGGTACTGTTTTGTTCAACAGAGATATTTTTCTGGAAACATATCTACTCCATTGGCTAGGAAAGAAACAGAAATTCTAGAATCCTGCCTCATGATTTCTTAAAACTTCCTTCCCAGATGTCTAATAAGCCACTTTGTATATGGGAAGCAGTCCAGCCTCATAGGGCACATTACCACTTCCTCTCTGTATTCCAAAAGAGCTATACAGTCTGGATTACATCCTCCAGCTGCTTTAAACAGCACTGATGCATGATCATCTGCTAAGGCCTGGACATCTTCATCTTGAAGGAGGATACAGAACATAAATCAAAAGTGGTTTGTAGATCACCATAAAAACAAACCTAGAGTACTCTTCATTTTCAGGTGTATTTAAGTTAAAATTTGACTAAAATAAGAAATATTTCTCGTGGCAAATTTAAAACTCAAAGGTGAAACAAGAGGTGTGTAGATACAAGTTCAAGTACAGACCTGAGTGGGGTGCTTTGACCATAAGAGTTGTAACAGGATTTTCACACTGGCATATTTCAAAAGTACTTAATTTCATTAATTAATACTATAATCCTGTACATGAAAGGAAAGATAGGAGAGAGGGAGAGATAGGAGGAAGGGAAGGAAGGAGAGAAGGAGGGGAGTAAAGAGAAATAGAGAAAGGCAAGAAGCAGCAAGTCTCTCCTTGACTGAGCCACTCCTCTCACATGCATTATGGAAATATGCAAGCATCACTCCAGTCTAGCAGGAACACTCAGCTATGCTTCCTCTCCTTCTAAGAAACCAAATCTTCTCACTTATCACTCCTCTTTCTTTCTTTTCCCATGATTACCCTGAAACACCAGCCAGGGAAGATATATACCAGTGCAGAGGTATATTTCTCTTTTCCTGATGACACACATTTATCACTAAGATGCTCCAGCACATCACAGTGACCATATTCAGCAACATCTAATGACATTATTCAATATTAACCCTAAAGTTCACATTTCTACTGAACTTCAGGAGATCAACAAAGTCTCTGCATCTCTGTTCTGCAGCTTCATGCATTGCTGACCAACATTTTATGCATGGCTTAATAGTACAATTGTATTTAGTCAGAGTGGACACCATTTAAAATGAGAAGAAAATATAATTACATTTTCAGGTATGTTTTCTTGAAAGTTAAAGACATCTAGTAAGTTTAGAGAAGCTTTTCCTTGTGTTCTGATATAAGAAAAATTAAAAATATTTCCAGTACTGAGATTCCAATATATGAAAGTAATAGTAATGTCAGCTGCTTGGGAAATCAAGGTACACCAACATAAGCTCCAAACTGTGTCAGTTTAGAGCATGGAAGGCAAAAGCAGCACACCTTGATTCTGAGAAAACAGAAGCAAGTGTATCACAAGGAAAACAACAATTAAAATAACATAATGTTCAAATATGGCCCTTACTTTTAAAGTTGTTGCAAACATTACAGTGTTTCAGGAAAATTCCACTTGTGACATTCTTTTTCACCCAGTAGCTCTAATCTACTCAGTAGTTGTTGTCAACCAAAGTACAGTTGACATCTGTCATATTTAAGGCCATGTTCTGTAGTTTTTAGGTTCCATGGTTTTCATGGATAACTACACCTGCATATTACTCATATATAAAATAGCAATGCTGACTAAGAGCCTAATTTTACTTCTAAACTACCCTTTGGAATAAAAGCTATCTACACTGACTGGTGGGGCAGCTGAGAGAGATCAGCATCACAGGTTTAGCAAACTCAACATTCGTGAGCATCCCATTATACAAGAAGGTTTGTAAGAGGCAACAGTCATGATAATTACCCACAACTGCTTTGAAGTACAGTATTACCATGCCACCTTTAGGGGCCTGCCCCAGCTCGTGTTACAGGCGTGGCTGCAGTGCCACGTTTGTGTCATTCGGTGGCAGAGAGGACAAGGCGAGGTCTTCCCCTGGTGCTCTGACCCACATGGGCTCCCAGGATTTCTCAACAGCCTGACATTATTGCTTTTCTGTTTGTATGTTACACTTGAGAGGCGGCGGGCGTTGGCCAAGTGGCGTAGGCCCCCGCCTGTGGAGCCGGCTCCTCCTCTGAGGACGCTGGTTCGAATCCTGGAGGAACTCGCTGTCGCCGTCCGAGCTGCTCGGCCGTGGCAAGATGAACCTCAGGAGTAAAGGGAGTGGGGCCAGTTCTGCGCACTCTGGGCCTCACTTAAAAAATCCATTGCGCAGGCTTATCCCAAAATCTTCGTTCGCAAAGTCCAGCCAACAACAACAACAACAGTATTACCAAATGTACGTGGAAACCCACATCATCCTACTAGACAGATACTTCTTCAGCATTCACCTTTCCACTACAGAGTCCCTCAACCAGTTTTAAAATTTTTTTGAAGTTTTTTTTAAAGTAAATAAATCACGAGCATTATCTATTAAGTGTTAAGCATCTGATCCTCTGTTTCCCTGGAACTAAGACTGAAATTATGATTCACACTATCTACACCAAATTTTCAGTCCTATGTGACAGAAAAATGTAACAAGTATCACAGAAACTACATAGCTGACAGACCTCATGTTCACAAGTTGGTATAGAGAAATATTTAGGAAACTAAATTGTCATTATAAGGGAAGAGACCTTTTTCAGCAGCACTAGTTAACTCTGCAGAATTAATTAAAAGCAAAGGCTGAAAATAGCTAAGTTTCATAGATTGTTGAAAAGAACTGAAACAACACAAAGCAGGGTATTGCAGAAGAACCCCTTATAAATGCCTCAGGGCCTCATAATGGTAATAATGGCAATAGTGTCTGATGAAAGTTAATAAAAATTCAGACAACTGAATATTTTAACACTGATAATTGTATTATATATTGTATTTTCTCATATTAGTTTCACAGATTGATTCTCTTCAGAAGCATGAAGATGTTTTGACATTTAACAGAAATTGGAAATTAATACAGCTAAATTACTCATTAATAGTAAAACCCATTTAATTCTACCAATAGAATAAAATCTTCCAATCTCTTTAGATTGAGGTATTACTTAGAAATTAAGTTGAAGCTTGTTTTCAGCACAAGAAAGGAGGGAAATGAGAAGAGAGGCTTTTAAAAATACTTGCCTATTCCTGAAGAAATCACCTGATAAAACTAAAAATTGCCACTAACCTCCAGGTCTGCAGAAAAAGTACATTCCAGTTAAAACAATGGCTTATTCTTGTACTGTTCTTGCACCTTAAGATGGTCAAGTAGGATCTAGATTATAAAAGTCTTCTAATATCTGAAAATACAGAGAAAGTACCTAGGGGAAAAAAAAAAAAAAGGTCTCATTTTCTTAGAAGCAGCTCAGCAATCACCTAAATCAAAAGGAGCAACTTTTAGATCAGCTCAGTCATCACCTAAAGTATGATGAGTGCTGAACTGAATGCTGACCACATTTCATCAGGCGCTGGGCATTTAGTTTTATCAAAAAAGGTGACCAGCATGTAAACCACACAAGCCAAGAAGAGTACCAGGGTGAGCCCTTAAGAGAGAAGAAGCACTGCCATCCATGTTGCTTAAACCTTGAGAGAGGAGGCAATTACCAATAAGAAGTAGAGTTTCTGCTTTGTAATTTGTGGTATTGGGATAAACACCCTTTTCCAGTAACATTCACACATTTTCCACAGTCAGATTTTGCCACCAAAGTTAATGCAGTTTCTCCATTGCATGTTTTGTATTCCAACATTGTTTCACAAGATGCTAGAGGTAAGAAAGTGAAAAAAGAGAAAAAATTAAAGCACAAAGCTGTTAACACATATACATATACCAGAAATCCTTAAATGTTTAGTCTTTATGAAAAGTACTTGTTAACCTAGCTAGTACTGCCAAACACACTGAATACCCAAGAGTAATTTTCACTTTGTCTGTAGCTTTCTGAACAAAACATTAAAAATGGTTCAAATTATTTGCTGATGTAAATTGATGCAACTGTTCCAAAACCATAAAATTTGTCTGAACGTTTAGACAGCATAACCAAGATACTCCTTGGAGGACTTGACCATACTACAGTATGACCATACTACATTCTACAGTAAAGAGTTCTAGGCTATTGTGTTTATTGCTCTGTTTCTTTGCTACTTCCCTCAGCTTGTGGGATACTTTTACCTCACTTTCCAGAATTTGCAGACTTTGCCAAGTTGCAGCCACCCTCTTTGATCAGTTTCCTCCAAAGCACATGTCAGGTTCACAAGTTCATGAAGCCCAGACACTTGACCTTAAAAACTACAAAAGATAAACAAGATGCAGCTGAAAAAATAATACACTGAAAGCTCAGATTTGCAAAGGCATTGATTTTTTATTAGGATTTTTATCTTGCTTCATGGACTTTACAATTATCCTGTTTTCCTCAATAGGTGGTACACTAAAATGGTCCCATCCTATGTCATTAATTATCTCTTTTAATGATCCTTAAAATGTCAAAAAAACCCAACCCAAACCAAACAAACCAAACAAACAAACAAACAAAAACAAACAAACAAACAAATCACAATCACTCACAAATATGGCTTTATCTTTATACTGCAAATACATGGTCTATCAAAAAATATAAATAACTTTGGAGTCTCTGTACTGCTTCTGCAGTCATGAAGTTTAATGGACATTCACAGGAGTTCAGTACACAAGCCCGGGTGATGATCAAGCCATGCCAGCTATTATTTTCAAGGTGTGAGAGTCATTGAAATGCTCAGTGGATTACTAATAGAGTTATGTCAAACCTTTTAACTATAGTCATCAACTTAAATTCAGTCTGCTCATATCACCAACTTTAACTATGGCTTATGTTCACTATGCTTTTTACTAGTGATATATCAACCAACTGTCCTACTGGCAAATTCTGACTATAACTGGAAGGTCAGGATTGTTGCTCTTTACACACCTTCTAGGCTTTTGAAGTGCAAAATATAGTCTTTACATATGGTAAAAGACACATGAGGACAAAAAACTTAATATATACTATACCTACCTAGGTTTTCCCAAGTGAGCTTTGGACTTTGACACTTTCTCTGTTTGATTCAATCTTAATGGCTTAACCTAGTTGTCCTTTAATCAGACTAAGGACACCAGATGTTGAATTTTTATTTATTTATTTTTTAATTTAAACTGCTTTTACAGTTGGTGCAGTCACGTGCTGTATCTATCACACTGAACACTTATCATCAGAGTGTTGCACAAATATTAAGCATTATATACCTGTTGTATGTTTTCCACAGAACAATCATTGTAGTGCATTCTAGTCATTCTGCAAATAGAGAAGGAACATTGAAAGTGTTATCTGGAGGACATTTTCTGAAAATTGTTTTCAAGGGAAAGTGTTAATCAGCTTTCTCTTTAGACTAATTTCTACATAGTTCTCGTAACTAGTAAGTAATGCAAAGTACCATAACCAACATTATAATCTCATTCAGAAATACTTTACTACTTAGTATATTATGATAAAGCTTGCAAGCCAAAATTAAATTAGTAAGGGCTTACAGTTGGATTGACTCAGAAACTCTTGGATTTAGATTCCCACATAATACACTTTCCCTCCTCGTTCAATATGTACTGGAACCATGACCTGAGTTTTACCTACAAGGAAGGAAATCTGAAGGACTGTAGAAAAAAGGTACATTTCAATCCCATATTCTCTGAAGGAAAGAATATACAACTTTGGTCTTGAGTGCCATCTCTGAACACAAAGAGAAAAAGGAGTCCACAAACAATAATAAAAGGATATTCACAGAGACATTTTAATTTGGGATTTAGAAGAACAGACCTTCATAAAAGACAATGCTTTTCTGAGGGGTTCTCTTCTCCTTCCTATTGTGTCTCTAATCAGGACTGCAACATAACAGTCCAGAAGAAGATTTAACACGTAATTTATACTGATGAACTATTCTCCCTCATCTCTTGCGGTCTATGGACTCTGTTTACAGGAAGGAGAATTCTGAGTCAAGGTTTTTTTATGTCTTTATCCTCTCATTTTCATAAGCACTTTTCTAATTCTGATGGTACATTAAAGACTCCATCATTTAACCCACAAATACACACTGTTAAGACTCACAAACCCTTTAGACAGCAAAGATAAAATCTCTCTTGGATGAGCAATTTTAGAAGTGTATCTCAATAAATACTCCTAGAATCTCAGCCTGCCATCAACTAAAAAGAAAGTACATTTTAGAATATATTAAAGTTTCATTGGCAGATAAGAGGTGCTCCTAATGAAACTGAGCAGTTAATTTACAAAAGATAATTTTGTAAAGAAAAATTTGTAACATTCATAATCTCATTTCCTTCACAACAGCTTTAAGGTAAAAAAAAAGTTATCTTCCCTTTCTTCACACCTTTCATTTTGAAAACTCCATATTTTAAGACTTCATCTCACTGAACAAATTTTTGAAGCATCTTTGTAATGAATCATGATCACCCTCTTGGACCTTCATGTCCTGAAAGCCTTACTGAAGTTGCTTTCACTAGGAAAATTGAGACTGACAATTATTATATTGCAGCCCATCATAATATATTTACCCTAGAGCCTGAACCAAAAATGTTCCTGAGGACTTACATTGCAAACTCTCTGGAAAAAAAGTATATTTTAGTATATTACAGTAACTCTATAATGGTGCTCACATATGGTTAAGTCCTCTGAGACGTTCCATACCCTCTAATGTCAGTGATTCCAAGAAGAGTTAAGAGCACTGAGCATTATTGTTGTTTATTAAGAAAATCCTTTTATTTTCAGAAAAATGCATTGCCTGTCTACCACTCCTTTCTCTACAAAAGATAAGAGGAAAAAATCAGTTTAGACACCATCATAGAATTTTTCTCTTGTCATATAATTTCCATACCCTTGTGGTTAGCTATCTCCTACTTTGCTATGCTCCCCTAACTGATTATGTACCAGGAAACATAAAGATCTTCTTGAATGCAGACTTAACCAGAAAAGTCCTAGATGAGCAGTGTTTCAGAACAGTTGAGTGTACTACATTCAAATTATCTTATTAGACGAAAATGAACATATTGTAGAATCAGAAACTTAGTGAAGTAGTAAGTGACTGTGAGAGGGTAGAATAAGGCAAACAGCTCACCCCAGCACAAGTGCTAGACACATTGCCAGGGGTCTAGGCGTGTTTTGAGAGCCTTATTTGCTATATCACTGCTGATAATACACTGTGCTGAGGTGACAAGGTCTGCCTGAAGCGTGGATGTTCCACAAGGATCACAGGGGAATGTAATGGCACAGCTGGTACACCGAGCAGCAGCAGAGACATCCCTACTACATTGTGTGGCACTGAAAAGGCTAAAAAGCTCAGCAGCAAAATTTTCCTCCATTCACACTTGGCTGTTTATCAGTTGCTAGACCTATGCACTAGATCACCAGAAACAACTGCAAAAGCGTACTCTAAGTGAGTTTTACTTTTTGTATTGCCAAGAATATTTTTCTTAAACAACATTTTGAGTAGTCTAATATTTTTCTGATTTTTTTTCATTCATACCTGGAAAACTAGATATTACTTATTGATGTTTTCCTTAGAAAAGAAAAAAGCTTTGTTCTGTAAATTACTGTTTATCATTGGAAAAAATATGAACTACTTGCTAATCATGGAAGTTGCACCTTTCCTTGAAAAGAAGTGTATCAAGTGTTCATTGCTTTTAAACACATAAGTTATGTGAGAGATAATGTTATACTAATTTCTTACCTTAAAATAAACTAGACAATCTTAGCTTCACTCTATAAATAGAAAGCCCTTAGGCATGCAGAGGTTATTCATGGCAATAAAATAATTAATAGCAATCTAAATTTGGACTCAGTCTATTAAATATCACAGTTTCAAACTATTTCTCTGTTAGTCTAATTGGTGAGCATACCATATGCTCACCTTTTCAAACCATTATCTTGCCACTGTTACTCTGGGGCCTGCATTTTGAATAGCCAGGAATAGTGCCCTGCAAGCTGAGGTGTCCTGTGATACTTCTAAAATTAAATAAGCAGTTGCTAGATAAATTAAGGTCTGACCTTGTACAACTGTAACATAAGCTGACTCAACCCACAGGAAAGTATTACACATGACTTCTCTAAAATCTCATCATATGTAACACGAGGTCTGGGAGGTATAAGAAGATTATCTGTGCCCCCATTGGTTAAACAACTTCCATTAAGAAAATAAATTATTTGCCAATTATTCTCAAGGGTTACATTAATAAAATCTGGCAGCACATTTACATAAATCACAACAAATCTGTGAAGGTTTAGGCTTTAACTAGCAGTAGATTCCACCATATTACATCACCAAACAGTAGCCTCTCTCTCTGAGGCTGACATGATGCAAAGCTTTATAGGTTCAATGATGGACAATTACATGACTTATTTAACTAGATGTAATAACCTGAAACTGAACAAAGAAGAAGTCATGGCACCACAGACTGTAGTAATGCAAAAACAAATAACCCCAGACTAATGTCACAAACAGCAGTTCCCAGCAAGTTAAATCCCAGGCCTGGGATGAGAAAGACGTTGGAAACATACCACTGATACAAAACCCATCTTGTTTTGTTTTCAACCAATTTGTTATCACCTTTACCAAAAGGAATAGACAATAAGGGTACATAACAAACTTACAACTTCTCTTTTACTGTTATAATGAAATGAAATTGTATACTGTGAACTCTTCAATGTCCCTTGCTTCACTTGCACTTATTGAAAATAAAACTGTAAGCTTAACTAAGGCACTACATGCATTTCAATCTCTGAACATGAGATAAAAAAAAACCAAAATGTTTAATGATAAACAATATTCATTGCAATTTCTTTTGCCAGTGTGACCTAAGTAAGTGTGGCATGCCTCTAGAAAAGCCCAGTACAAGAGAAGCAGACAGAAACAGTGCTGAGATCTTATTCTGCTGTTGGCTAAGAGGTTACATGGACAGAAATACATTCTTATTGAAGTAAAAAGAAAAGCACATATTTCTAATACATACAAAGAACACGGTTGTTTTAAATATTTGAGTTCTTTAATTTCCTTTACATAACCAGGACACAATCAGAACTAGTACATATCCACGTTACAAATGTGGGATTGCTTTGATTTTCATATATTTTTAATAACATTCTGCATTGCTACATAAAGCATCTGGTTCCACCTTTACATCATTTATGTTCCATGCAGAATAAATAAGACTTTTGTCCAGATACTAAATCATATGGCAACTTGCAAGGCTTCATCATATGCATCATTGTACATACACTGGTAATACTTCTTACGGTCTCGCCTTTGTTATGTTTCAAAATAAATTACATATTTAAACAGAGTTTGTCAATTTGGGGAACCTCCTACAGTATCACTTTGGGATTAATTTCATGAACATTTCCATCAACAAAGCCTACTGTTTTTACCCTTTGTACTAGGACGTGGCAAAGACAACTACATGCTTGGGCTGTCAGAACTACTGTTTGAGCGATGCTAACTGAGCTAAAAGATTGCCTGGCACAGACCAATTTGTTAGTGTTATTAGGAGACAGATCATCTGGTTGGACCATCAGAGAGAAGGGGAAAATGCAGGGATGATCTAATAAAAAAAATGCAGAGACTTTTTAAAGGGCCTCATTTTGATAAGAAAGAGAGTCTCTGTGCCTTGGAAAGAAACCCCACATCTTTCAGAGCAATCTCAAAGAGCACACAGAAGTGGGGAACCACAAACCCTGAATTTTGATTTAAATGTATTAATGACTTTGCTTTTGTTATGGGTTGGTGGTAGTGCATGTTTTATTAAGGGATTGGCTTTCAGGGATTCTGAATATTCTGAAACTTAGTTTGAGGAGTTTGCTTACCAGCTATGGAAAGGAGGAGCTCAAGAGCAGGGCAAAGCAATTATAAGGAAAAAATTGTCCAGAATACAATGGAATCACAGAATATGCTGAGTTGGAAGGGACCCAACAAGAATCACTGACTCCAACCCTTAGTCCTGCACAGGACCATCCCCAAGTCACACCATGTACCCAAGAGTATCATTCAACTGCATTGTGAATTCTGTCAGGCTTGGTGCTGTGACTGCTTCCCTGGGGAACCTGTTCCCAGTGTCTCGAACATCCTCTGGGTGAAGAACCTTTTACTAATATCCAACCAAAACCTCGCCTGACACAACTTCAGGCCCTCCCCTTGGGTCCTGTCATTAGTCACCAGAGAGATCAGTGCCAGCCCCTCCTCTTCCCTCCATGAGGAAGTTGTGCCTGCAGTGAGGTCTCTCCTCAATCTCCTCTGAACACAAGTGATCTCAGCTGTTCCTCATACGCCTTCCCCTCCAGGCACTTCACCATCTTCGCTGCCCTCCTTTGGATGCTAACAGCTTAACATCTTGATTATGAAGTTACAACACAATTAATTTAAAATATTACTTCCTATGCAAAATTCACACTTTAAAGTAACAACTAGGAATACGACTTAATAGAAGGATAACTGGGTCTTCAAACAAACATCATGTTCATCTCTACCAATAATTTAACCGATTTAACCTGTCTTTTCACTGGTTTTTGTTTGTTGGTTTTGGTTTTTTTGTTTTTGTTTTTTTTTTCCCCCTCCCTCCCATTGTTCCCATACCAAGCCCCTTAAGTTCTCTGTCTTCTGTTCGTATTTTACAGATATTTCCCCCCCTTCACGAAGCGCTCACACCGAGCTCGCCCCGCCCTCCCCGGCCCTCTTCCCAGCACACTGCGCACGCGCGCCGCCCGCCGGTACCGCCCCTGCGCGTGCGCAGCGCGGCGCCCTCCGCCGCGTCCTGGGAGCGCCATGGCGGGGCCGCTGCGCAAGGTGAGCCGGGGCCTCGGGCCGCGTCCCCCTCCTGCCCCGCCGACAGCAGCGATAACAGGCCCTCCGCTCCGGGCAGAGGGTGCCCGAGCGGTGGGGCCAGGGCAGCGCGCAGGGCGGCAGGAGCTGACCTGGCCTGAGCTGAGCTGGTCCCTCTCGGCACTCGCCCACCCTCCCCAGCTCTGGGATCGCGGTGGTGTGGTGGAACGTTCGGCTGGTGCCTCTGAATGGCCCCCGTCAGGCGTTCGTTGAGTAAAAACAAAATGGTCAGCGTGGAAATGGATGTTGAGGTACGCTAAGTATGTTTATGCTCTCTGTGCAGACCACTGGACTTGTAGGATTGGCTGTAGCTGAAAACCCTCACGAGGTATGGCACACATTTCATTTGTAATTATAAATTATTTTACACGTGTATTTTTTATAGCATGTGCCGATTTCAAAAATCTCCTTTGTGTAAGTACTTTTGTTAACCAATATTTGATTTCTTCTGCAGTGCCAGAACAACTCTTTAAATTCGGTTCTTCCCAAGTCTGACATGTTAGAGGCTAACTGTGTGGTGCAAAGCCACATCAAGGCCCTGTGATGGTAACACTGTTGAGACTGGAATACTTCAGTGGTTCTTGGAAACTGCATTAGGTGGTTTTTGTAGCAGTTCGGTGCTTTCTTATGACCTCCTCAGGCTCATTCACAGAAATATGTTGCCTCATCATGCTTATTAGGGGGACATGAGCTTTGTAAAGAACTCCAATAATTCCTTAAGTTCTCCACTTTGACATTTCTAATTATACAACAATGCTTTTGACACTATTACTTTAAAATAATAGAGTCAAGAAAAATTAAGAAATCAGAAGTTAAATACCATTGAAAAAATCATTACTGTTGTATAGAAATATTTTTTTTAGTCTACAGCCTTGTCAGACCACCTTTTGGGTGAACTACATGTTAGTTTTTTCAGTGACTTAAAAGCCAAGAGCAAAGAACTGGAATATTGCTCGCAATTCTTTTTGTTTTCTGTTTTTCTTTTGTATTTTTTCATATTCTGCATTGATTTCTTAGTGTTCCTATAGGCCATCCCTTCCTCATCAATTAGATAGTTATCCAGTCCAAAAGCTGCAATTTCTTCACCCCATTGTGTCCTCTATCCCTGCATTTAAATCCAGCAATAAAAATTTCAGGTTTAATTTAAATCTATTTTTAACTTGGTATTTCTTTTTTTTGAGAGCACTTAGCAGCTTTTAATGTTTTCATTTTGCATCAAGTGTACTTCTGATTGCACCTTTCTTTGTTTTTTCCTTTTTCTCTTTTTTTTTTGAGGAATGTGACAATGGTAACTTTTCAGTTGTGATAAATCCCAGTTTTACCCAAGATGGAGTTCAGTGGCTCAGACTTAGTTGTTAGTTAATCCTACACTTCTGGATTGAATACTATAACCTTCTATATTTTATGTATAGATATGGTTAATAGGTTACATAGGACAAGAAGTTAAATAATTGCAGTTGTGTATTTTAACCATGTCTTGTGATGATTTCAGCGCCTGCGAATTCTGTACTCAAAAATCCTTAGTGTCCTCCAAAACATTCCCAAAGATGCAGCGTATAGGAAATACACGGAGCAGATTGTCAATGAGCGATTTGATTTGGTGAGAAAGGTAAGTATGGTGCTATTTCATTACTGTTGCACTTGAAAAAAATTGGTAGGGTGAGGCCTAGATGTTACCAATTCAGAAATAACTGAAATATTGAGGTTTATTTTTGTTATTGACTGGGATATTTTTATGACATATTAAAAGGAATTGTTATTTTCCTATTGATGTTTTATGAAAATTAGAAGAAAACATAGGTTTTTTGAAGATCCTTAGAAAAGTGGTAATTTTCATACAGTTGCACTGAAAAATTCATTTGCTCTTAACAATGTAGTGTCAGTACAATCTGTGCCTTTAATATTTTAAACCACTTTCTGGTACATTAAACAATGCAATCCTGGTATTGTGTATTTAAGGTGGTAATTGAACGTTGGCATATAATTCTATAAAAATCTACAAACAAGACTTTTTTGAGATACATACTAAAGCCCTTAGCTGCTAATACTTCTTTGGGTGTCATTAAATAGTATTCATTCTTTGTATTTGTCATTGGGAGTTTGATGTTTGTTTCTCAATAACAAATGAGTGTGGGATTTCTTTGATAATGTAAAATGATAGAAGCCAGCTAATTTGATGGTAGTTCTGAGGAGAGCTGGAGTGTGATCTGGTTAAATTACTGTTTTCATGCTTTATATGGTCTTTCTTCTGAGTAAAACATCTGTTTATATGTATTTGAATACACAGGAGACTGATGTGCAAAAACTACAGGACAAACTGAATAGTGGCCAAATAGAAGAAGTCATTGTACAGGTAAAGCAGGGAAATCTAAAATGAAGTACAAAAGGGGCAGTGGTTTTCAGTGTGCCTTTGGCTGAACTTCTGATCAGGAAAGAATTTGTTTTGCCTAGTTTCCTTTGCTGCAAAGAAACAAACAAAATAAATTTGAAAACAAATTGTCATGTTGTGATTTGGGATGACAGTGCTAGTGACACAATTAACAGTTATTTCTTGTACTATGCTCACAGATATATATGTATACCTACATTGCTTCATACAGAGTCTGAATAAGTAGAAAGGGCGGAAGAGAATTGAATAATATTGGGGGATTATCCAAATAGACTGGAAAATATCATGAAGTTGTCATTGGGAATGTCTAGGTGAATAGACTGTTGGGGTATTTGGGGGATGATTCAATGTTTTTTAAAAACAAAACCCCAAAAAATACAGTTTCTTTTGATATTTATAGGTGACATTTGTGGCAGTCTGTGATCATGATAGATGATGACATCACTGCAATAATGAACTGTAATATAAGTAATTTAATACTTTAGCAATTATATAGAATTTAAGAATTTGTATGTGGTGCTTATTAACAGGCTGAAAATGAGCTTTCCCTGGCAAGAAAAATGATACAGTGGAAACCGTGGGAGCCTCTAGTTGAAGAACCTCCTTCTGACCAGTGGAGATGGCCAATATAATTTTCAAAATGGTGTAACCTCTGTAAAAATAAAAGTTAATTATTAATCTATTGTTACTGACAGTTATCTTTAAATTAAAGATAATAACTTAATTAAAATACATTTTGTTCTAATGTCCACTTCCATTTTGCAGTCTAAACAGTGCTTCCAATATCTTGCAAAAATGGTTTTAAGAAAATTCTTTTTGGCAGTTCCGCAAGCTTTGGTTTATTTACTTGTTTCTAGTTTATACTAACAGAGTATTTGTGCCTCACTCCAAGTTATTTTTATAATCTGTATGTTACAGATATTACAGGCCACTTGAAATGAAAATTGAAGTTGTAGAAAAGTATGATGCCACCCTTTTGTCCCACCTTTGGTTGTATATTTTTGCTACCCCCCTGACAGGGTCTTTGTGGCTGAGCAGATACCGAGATCAGGGATCTGATACCATGAAACCAGGCTTACCAAAAATAACAGGTTTTTAGATTTCAGCTGAATTCCTATCCTGAGCTGGCTGACTTTCCTGCCCACATAACTAAACACTGTGGCTGAGTCATGGGAAGTGCTGGGAAGACCCAAGATTGGAAAGGTGAAGGGGAGAAAGAATATGACTCCTCAGCAGCAACAGGCTTCTTGATTAGCAGGTAGGTTACCATACATAACACCTGTGGCATAAGCTTTAGTATTGGGATCTTACAAAGGCTTTATGTAGACATGTATATTTGTATTATTACTGATTCAGATCTCAAGTGTTAGAGTAAATGGAGTAACATCAGACTGGTGGCCTGTCACTAGTGGGGTTCTGCATGGCTCCATCTTACGCCCTGTGCTCTGTAACATCTTCGTAAATTACTTGGACACAGGAAAGGGATACTAAGCAAGTTTGCAGATGACACAAAACTCTGAGGAGCTGTTGACTCCCTTGAAGGCAGGGAGACCCTGCAGAGAGACCTTGACAAATTAGAGGACTGGGCAATCACCAACCATTGAAGTTCAACAAGGGGAAATTCTGGATTCTGTACCTGGGATAGGGTACAGTCGAGTGGGAATGAGATGCTGGAAAGCAGTGCTGTGGAAAGGGACCTGAGGGTCCTGATTGATGGCAAGTTGAATCTGAGTCAGTAGTGCCCTGGCAGCCAGGAGGGCCAACCATGTCTGGGGGGCATCAGGCAAAGCATTGCCAGCTGGGCAAGGGAGGGGATTGTCCCACTCTGCTCCGCACTGGAGTGGCCGCACCTTAGACGTTTTGCAGTTTTGGGCACTGCAATGTAGGAAAGATAGCTACTGGAGAGTGTCAAAAGGAGGGCAAAATAAAGATGGTGAAGGCCCTTGAGGGGAAGCTGTAGGAGGAGTGGCTGAGGTCACTTAGCTTGTTCAGTTTGGGGGTGACTGAGGGGAGACGTTGCTGCAGTGTTCAACATCCTCATGAGGGAAAGTGCAGGAACAGACACTGGTGACCAGTGACAGAGGACCCAAGGGAACAGCATGAAGCTGAGTAGGGAGATTTAGATTAGATACCAGGAAAAGGTTCCTCACCCAGAGGGTAGTTGGGCACTGCAACAGGCTCGCCAGGGAAGTGGTCATGGCACGAAGCCTGCCAGAGTTCAGGAAGTGTTTGGACAACACTGGGACCTGTGATTCCTGGAGATGTCCTGAACAGGCCCTAGAAGTTGGACTTATCCTTGTGGGTCCCTTCCAACTCAGGATATTTTATGATTCTTCTGAAGAATGTTTTTTAGAGATTTAAGCTTATAAGCCCAAATTTAAATACCCAAACTAGATCTAAGAGTACTGTGCGGCTTTGCCTTCAGCTGTGTTAATGTTTTGCAAGTTTAAAGATAATAATATAGCTATATGACAAAAATCTGAATTTTTAAATATTTATACTTGCACTACTTACATTACACAACATAGTTGTTCGTAGCAGATTTTTCATAGTCATTAGGCCTATAATTTTACCTGTGATAGCATTATAAATGATTAATTACATTTAATAATTAATGCAATTGGTACCGGGGCAGTAGGTCAGTAGAATAGAAAAGCAGTGTTCCTAGGGTACTGACTCCAGCAACTATTTTCTTTACCGTTTTTCCCCCCAATTATTATTACTATAATTACAGACATTTTTAGATTTTTTAAATTGAAAAAGTGGAAAATACTTTGCTTCCTTGGTTTTCTTTGGAGTTTTTTTCAGTCTTGACAAAGGTAAAGCTGGTCTTTTCCTCCATAAAACCACTAGATGGCATTCCAGAAGAGGACTTTGCTAAAGTCAACACAGTTTTCACATGAGAAATATTAAAGGATTACAGGCTTGAATGAGGGTGAATGCTGTCACATGAGTAATGAAAATTAATGGGTATATGTAGTAAGTATTGAGAGAAGTAAAAATACAAGAAAAAAGCCCCCAAAGTCTAGTATGAATGATAATGGTATAAAATACTGGAGGTGGGGAAGAAGGAAAGTTGAGAGATTAAGGTGACAATTATTGGATTTTTTTTTTTTTTTTTACTCTTCCATAGTTCAGGCATTCACTGAATTTTTCTCTTAGTTACTTTTTCCACATCTAAAGACATATTTGCCATGTGACTTAAAACAGTTCTTCTATAAGTTCATGAAATGTGCTTCAGGGGAGAGGAAGTTTCTTTCATGGCCCACTCCTGCTGAAATTTGATACCTAGTCTTTTAAAACAGTTCCACTATTAAAAGTTGACTCTCATTCTCCTCTCTTTCACAAGTGCACGTCTGTGTCCTTAATGCAGACCCTTATTTATTACAAGGTGAATGTGCTAGCAAGGCATAATTTGATGACTGACTAATAATTTTCCTTGATTTTTCTCCTTTAACGGTTGGAAATAGATGATGATGCAAAAGATTTTATCACTATCCATTGGAAGTCACTTCAAACTTTAGACTTAAACTTCAGACATTTAAACCCGTTGGAGATCTAATTAAAGTCTTCATATGACTGAAAAATCACCTTACCTGCAAGCATGGGAAATAGAGACGAGCCTGTTTAAATCAGAAAAACAACTTTCCCATTGCCAAGTAGCAGCAGTACTGAGGCTTTTGTCATTCCTAACCTGCCATCTATGCTGCTTAACCTATCCTGAGTGGCCACGTTCTGAATGTGACACCATGTTAATCTTTGGCATAATTTCTGACAATGTTCAAAAGGAGATGAGTGAAAGCTGCTTTTTTAAAAATTGTATTTCATTATTAATAGCTCGTGATATTTCGTTAGAAAAAGAAAGGAAAAACCATATTGCAACTTGAAAAGTAGTTTGAATGTTTAACCCAGTTGACTGTATAACAGTGATGAAATGACACAAATGACAGTATCTTTCTATAGGATTAATGCTGATCCTATTCGAGCCTGAGTTCAGGTTCAATCCAGGATTTAGAGAAAAGAGCATTACAGTAGTAATTGGAAATTTCTGTCATTTTGATGAATGACATTGTCAGGCCCGTGTTCAAGTGCCTGACAATGTCTGTGAGACATGGTTTCAGTGATCGTGGCATACAGTTATTGAGTATGGATATAACTTCAATGCCTGCTGAAATTTTTTTTTCAGGAGTCTCCCAGAATTGCCAGACAGAACTGTGCATTACACCTCTGAAACAGCTGCATGAACTGACACTGACCCCTCAGTTTAGAATGCTGAAAATTTGCAAGAGTTGTGTCAGAAAGGGCACCTCAAACACCCGGAAATCCAGTTTCATATGGTTTTTATTTTGGTTTTAAGTATCTTTCACTTGACAGCATCAGTCCTCGCACCAGAACACCCCTCTTAGGCTGAACCCCTCTCACAGGCAGGCGCTCCCGGGGAAGGGACAGTGTGCTGGAAGGGCTGGCAGCATTTTAACATAACAGCAAACAATTCCTGGGCTCAGTACAACTTCTGCTCCTACCTGCCGTATAAACTGAAGGGAAAAATCGTGTTTTCTTACATTAAAGCCGCTACAGGCTGGTACGAGCTGCTCGTGGCCCTGCCCTCGGTACAGGGAGCCACGGCCGCGGTATGTGCCCTTTACTGCCGGGCGGGGCAGACCTTCGTCCTTTCCCAGCGCGTGCCGCTCCCGCTGTGTGCAGCGTGTGGGCAGCATGGCACGGCCCAGGACAGGACAGCACGGCACGGCCCGGCACAGCGCACCATGGCCCGGCCCCGGCCGGCCCGCGCAGGCTCCGACCGCCCGCGTTGCCGGGGATACGCCGCCGCCGCGGGGCCGGGGCTGTGTGCGGGGCCGCTGTTCGGGCACTCCCCGACTGGTCCTGCCCCGAGCAGCGCCCCCGTTGGTGCCAAGTGTCTGTTTATTTGTTTGTTTGTTTGTTTTTCAGGAGTATAGGCTTAGGAGTCTTCCAGCCCCTGTCGTCTCGGAAAACCTCAAAGGTGTGCTGTCTGTGGGTAGTGCCCCCCTGGACAGGCCTGTTCTGTAGGTAGAGAGCAAAAGGTACAAAGAGCTGTTTTGCCTGCCTGCGTTTGAGTGACACGTTCGATAAACACCGCCAGAAGTGTTTTCTGTGCGGTGGAAGCAAAGACCTCGTTCTGTTCTCAGTAAGCTCTTTGGGAACAGATACAGGAAAAGCTCTTCAGGATATTAATTTGGTAGTAGAAGTGGGCTTGTGTGCAATTTTTAATGCATTCTGTGATTATTCTTGCAGAAAGGTTGGAAGCGTGCAGCCGATGCTTTAGGAAATGGAAGAAGATGGGCGTGATAGCTGTCTGGAGGGGTCAGGAGCAGAGCAACCACCCGCATCCCCACAGGGAAAAGCAGTCGGAGAGGCCAAGAACGGGAACCCCGCAGAGGAGCCTCTGCTTCCAGAACCTGCAGGCACTGCACAGCCAGACTGTGTAGCACAGTCGGAACAACCTGAAGTGTACAGGGAAGAACAAACTTCTCAAAATTCAGTGCTACCTGAGAACACAGCAAGTGGGATGGTAACAGGTAACAAAGTTATAAAAATGTTGGACATTAGAGCTTTAAAGAGATATATTTTCTTCAACTTTATTATGGCTTCTTGCACCTCCACACCCTCATTCTGTTCATGTTTGCTGAGTTTTAGTCCTGAAGTGACTTTTTAAATTCTCTCATAAAACATGCTCCAAAGGTAAGGAATGTATTCTGTATGGGAAGCTACAGTATCAGTTTATAGATGGCATTTTATTGAATGATCCTTATTTCCAGAAACATGTGAGAGTGGCTTTACAGGTATTTAAACCATTTAGACTAGATAATAGCAATCACTTACTATTTTACCTCTCAAATTGCTCTGTAACTTACCTGCTACCCATTACCCATCCCTTTCTTCTGCAGTCCCCTAAACGCTCTACCATTTCCTCCAACTGTTCCTCTGTGTTCTGAATGTCTTTTCTTACTTCCTTTTCCCAATTCAGCACCCCATTTTCTTCGTTTTTCAGAGCAGAAGGCTCTGTTCAACAATTGAGCACAGTGAATAATCTTTGGGAGTATGGTTCTATTGACTGTCTTCCTCTCGTCTGGGCTTTTTTGGATGCTCTCATTCTGAATAGCTGGCTAGGAATGACTTTATGTGGTAATAGTGTTACATTAGCTCTCTCTTTAAAAACTGTATGATAATATTGTTTCAGCTTTCAAGTAGGCTCTCCAGCTCAGAAAAATATGATTATTCCGTGTTGCAGTGTTTCAATAAAATCATCCTGGGGTAAACTAGTATTGATTTTATTTGTTTGTTTTGAGCAGCTGATCAGGAATTAATTTTGGTGTTACTTTTAGAAAGCACAAGTGAGGATAATGAAACACTTAGGAGGACTGTGCCTAACTTTGATAAAACTATCCAGTCTGAGAATGAGGAATGTTTTCCTGAGAAAGTGGTTCAACAGGATTACCATATGCCTGATGTCATAACTGTTAGAGTACAAACAGGTAAATGCCATTTTAGCACGTATGGATACATAAATTGTGCTGTGTTAGAAACAATACTTCTATTTTTGAACTTCCATTTTAACAGATTCTGATTCATTCCAAGAAGTACTTGTAAACATTGAAAGACCTACCTATAAAAAACCTTTTCTGGGTGGATTTAGGAACATGAGAACAGGAGTGGAATTTCATAATGCAGGATCACAAACAAGATGCCCAAAACGACCTGACAAAGGAATTCAGTTATTTTGTAGAGAAACACAGGTAATGGCTTTGTAGTACCTTTTTAGAATGTTTTGGTTTTTTGTTTTTTTTTTTTTTTTCTTCAAATGCATTAAAATGTTGACACTTTCTGATAGGAAAGAGGAAGTAGATCAGAAATAAGTTTGCAAATGAAAGTATTTAGTGGATAAATATTAGTGTTGGGATTTTTATTACAAATAGGTAATTTTGCCACTTTTTGTAATGAGGAAAAAAAGTCTGTATTTTCTTATAATCTGACATGCATTTTTTTCCCCAGACGGTTTGGGAAAAAAATAAGCGACAACAAACAAGAAATACAACATCAACACAGATGACTAAAATTGGCCTTTATGTGTCAAATATGACTGACAAGCTAATAAGTCCTGGAAAGTATTTTACAGCTGAAGAATACCACAGACGTAGACTTGAAGCAGTAAGTCCTTATCTGTTTGAAACTGTCTGTAAAGCAATGTATTATGAAGGTTATCTGAATAATTTATGAATATTCACCATATTCAAAGATTGAATTTAAAAGTAAATTGTAAAATGTCTCCTTATCCTCATGTTTTGTAATCTTTCAGATACAAGGGAAGCATGTGTTTGCTCTGGGGTTTTAGTGACATTTGATACCTTGTGATTTGTTAAATATTAAGAATTCAGAGTTTACTACTTTCTGTCTTACACTGACAGTTAAGTTTCCATGTAGAGTATTAGGGATTAAACAGGCTTGTCCCTATGGCATTCTCATGATCTCTTTGGAAGAACCTAAGGTATTTTACTTAGTGTATGGCCTGAAATGGATGGAGTATTTGGTTAGAACTTAGAAAATCTGCATCCAGCTTTTGGGTTTTTTGTTCCTCTTTGTTTTAACAGTCTTTGTAGGTTACCTTAGGCAAACCGATCCATTTTGGATTCTGTTCAAGTTCACTGCTTTGACATTAATGTAGAACTGAGCTGTTCAAATGCATGCAAGGGGTCTGTGGGGTTTTCTGGTGCACTGACTTGCTTCATACAGGTGATTCTGAATACAGGTTCTGCATATTCATTGTTCAAAGGATGCCATTTAGGCATTCTGAATTGCTTTTTGGAAAGCATGTATCCAGTGACTGCGAATCTAACTCGGGTATGCTCTAAATTGTGTTAGGTGGAACACTGCTTTGTAATGCTCTAGTTATTTATTTGATTGCTTAAAGTAGACAGTTTGAATCTAACTGAATGAGGAAACAGTTGATTCCCCAAGTGTCCAAGTAGGATAATTGTATTAATAATTGTATTGAAATGGTTGCCAAGCTCTTTGAAATCTTCTGGGTAGAAGTTTTCTGTAAGAACGTCTTGAACTGGTCAGCATCAGCTGATGGCAATAAGCATGTTGTAGAACTCAAATACGTAACCCTTCCCTCAAGACTACTAATATGTCTTACTATGATACTTAGTGCCGCTTACTGAAATCTGTAATGTATCTATAGGTAATTTATGATGCACAGTAGAGAGACATCAGCTTAGTGTTGGTTCGAGTTGATGGATTTGCACAGTGCAGTGTAGGTCCATATTGAAATCTGAAGATATATTCAAGAGAAGTTTTAGGTTAAGATATCACTAGAGACAGTGTAACTGCATTAGTATAACTTTGTGCTTAATAGCTTTCATGCTGAACAATGCTTACGAGCTTGTGGTATTGATCTGACTAGACTGACTGTATTGCAAGTGCTAACTCGGCTGGCAGAAGGTGAAGCTTGTGCATTATCCTTCCTTAACAAACTGTAGACATTTCCCTGGTCTTCAAATACCCACATCTTGGGAAGGTAGATGTTTTAATTTTCTTTCTTAAGTTATGTCATAACAGCATTAGTAATTTCACTTTCATTATTTGTTTGCAAATAAAATGCAGTTGATTTTGTGTGTGTGTTGATTTTTTTATCTAGGGATCTAAAAGAAATTTTGCAAATATTTGTCTACATTCCCAAAATCTTAGTAAGATGAGGAAGAGAGAAAAATAAAAGCAATACGTGGCAAAAGATTTTTTAAGGGAAGATTTGAAAAAGGAAAATGCATATTTAAATGCAGTTTATTTTTTGACTTGATTGTATGAACCTAGTTTATCTATTATACACTCTTGGCAGTTATCTAAATGAGCAGGCATGCTAATGCTTAAACTAGTAGTACATGACTGATTTTGTAACATATATATTAGTTTCAGTACAAGACAAATCTTAGAAAATATAGTTAGGCATCTAGAAAGAAAAAACAGTTAAGAACAAGGTACTGTGCTGTGTTGTTTGAAATTCACAATTCTTTGGTGTTGTATCCCATTTAGGTAATAGTATTACAGAAGTATTTACGTCGTTGGCTTGCTATAAATGTAGTACAAAATCTGAGAGAACAAAAGAGGTTAAGGCTGGCATGGGAGGCACAAGAAGAATTACGGAAAAAAAGGGAGAAAGAAGAAAAATTGAGAAGGGAGTATGAGCGAAAACTGAACCCTAAAACAAAAGAAGACTTTGAGCTGCTGTACCATGACTTGGAATGTAAGTTTTCTTAAAGGGACACCATTAAATCGGCAAAATAGTACAGTTTGTTTAAAATAAACTTAGATTTTTTTATGTGTTTCTATAGATATTTCCATAATTTTTTCCACTTACAGTGAAATTCCTCTAATTTTAAAATAATTACGTTATTATAAGTTACTAGAAACAGAAAAAAGGCCTTGATGCTTTGTAAGCACTGTTCAGCAATAACTAAACATCCTGGTGTTGTCAGCATCCAGAGCACAGCACTTTACAAGCTATTATGAAGAACATTAACTCTATTCCAGCCAAAACCATTAAATGTCTAATACAAGCAAGCACCTCTAAACTTTCCCAATAATGTGAATGTTGCAGGCAATTCATATAAAGCCTTACAGGAAATGAGTGTTGCAAATACAACAAAAATCCTAGAGTATGACCTTTCGGAAAGATAAAAACAATTGAAAGCAGAGAACTTGTGACAGTCTATAATGAAATGGCACAAGTGTTTTTTGTTTTTTTGGGTTTTTTTACATTATCCCATAAAGCAAGAGTCTTGCACTGTGACTTTTAAAACTCTTAGGTTATCTAGCCTACAGTGTTTGCTTATGGTATAACTCTTTGGCAGTTTGGTTACTGTTGTCCTTGTAGTAGAACGGACCTAATGGATTACCTACTTCATTGCAAAGCCACGTGCTCTGCCTTAAACCATCTCAGCTACTTCCATGGTAGTCTGATCATAAATTTGGTGGCATGTGTTATTCATAGAGCTTAGGATCATGATTCAAGAATTCCCAAGTTATATACTAATCTTTTAATGCTGTGATACTTTGTGTGGCATTGAACAAATTGCTTTATCCGAATGAAGAAATGACTGATAAATTTATATCATTGTTTGTGACAAATGTAAAAATCACTGCTTGTCTTGAACTTTAAAATTGTGGGAATGGTATCTTCATGAGATTAGTCATTTGTTTGGGGTTGTTCCCCCCCGTCTTTTTTTTTTTGTAGATAGTTAGCTTTTAACCTCATAAAAATCAAACCCTTTTAAAGGTGTGTCTGACCAGGTAATCAAAAGCCATGGTACTCAAATAATAGTTTTTTTTTCCTTACCACTTATGACAAACCTTAGTATTTGGCATCTGATTTTCTGCAATATTTTATCTGAAAAACTGCTTCATAGCTAATGTGCTGTCAGATGCAAGATCCACTTTTTTCTTTTTTTTTTTTTTTTTTAAAGTGTGAAGAGTCTCATTTGCAATAGAAACAGCAAAGCTGAGTTAAAGTTATGAAAGAGTGCTGATACGATAATTTTAGATTTGAAACTTATGGTTATGTAAGTGTCTCTTGCTTAATTTAATGCCTTTAGATTCACAAATAACAAAACTTTCGCCACAGCATATTCAGGAATTTCATATCTAGGCAACCTGTAAAAAAAACATGTCCTGCTTCAAAACAGTACAGAATAAACTCCAATATTTGAAATGTCTTTTTAACAGTTTGTTAAAAATAATGGTCTGGTATCAATCTTATTGTTTTGTTTTTGTTTACTGATGTTGACTAGTTGCTTCTCTACATGGAGATTTGCAGTCATGCTCTTCATTTTAATAGAGCTTAGTGGTTCTACGAAGTTGGGGTTTTTTCCTACTTGCATCTGAAACTGCTTTTACGTTCTTATAGTTCCAACAGTCTACACAAGCTAAATCATTGTGACAGTAATAGAATGAGACTATTGTCCTCTGGGTCTGTGAAGGTTATTGCTGCTATCACAACAGGGGTACTATTACATGGTCAACCAGTTCAAGCAATTCCTGATGGTACAAAAACTTTCCTGATGATTCTGTGGTGCAAATGGGATGTACCTATATATGTCTGCATATAGGCATTCATTATTTGAAAAATATGAACTACTTTGTTTTATAAAAACTGCAATAATGAGTAAAAAATAATGAGTAAAATCTCTGTCTCTGGAATACATAATCTAAGAGGAATATTTTAACTTCATTGCATGTATATGTGAAATCAGGAGGTGAGTATCGATGATAACTGAGAGCTGCTTCATTTCTGAAAGTATAAAATTACTTACTGTATTTATTAGCTCTACTTTAGAAGTTGCTGCCCCCTTCAGGCTTATAAAGCTTCATGTAAATGGATTCTACATAATGCATTTGCTGCTGAAATGGCTTTATTTAAAAATATATCTTTGCATTCTCAGAACTTGTCAGACAGCTGTCATAATAATATCACAGCTTGAAGAGCCTAAAGGAAATGAATTGAAATATTTAAAAATGGAAAACATAAGGTGTTGTAGATAAGAAAGACACAGGTGGAAGAAAATAAGCCTTCCTCCTTTTCTTATCCTGCCTCTAATCTTACCTGATCCGGGATGTTGTAGACTTCAGTGCATTGCATATTGGATTGTTTCTTTTTGCACTGGGTTTTGCTTTTACATAACTTTCTGGGATGATAGCAACACTTTGAGATATTATTCAGAAATGTTGAAGTTTTGGATCTTATATAAAATTCCCTACAGAACTCCACAGATATTTGAACTGAATGAGACTCTTCAGAGAAGCCAAAAATTGTTGCAACATGTGCAAAGATATACTCTATTCAGTAAACAGAGTTTGATTTTACAAACAGATTTCTCTAAAGCTGTGTAGTCTGTGTATCAGCAGCATAAGTGTCAGAAGACCAGATTCTTTTACAGCTCATACTGATCTGTGTGCTGTTGCCACAACCATCGTGTGGATCCCATGCCACTTCCTGCCACACTTGAAGGGTTATATTGTAGAAGAGGAAAGAGAAAGTAAAGTCATGACTATCTAATAATCCATCCATCAGATGGCAACAGGTGATACCACTGCACTATTCAGTGTAAGACCTGGAGTGCGAAATATGACTGTCAGTCAAGTTTTATCTGTTTTGGAGGACTTCAAGCTCCTTGTGATTTTACTCATTTATGTAGGGAGAAGCAGGAATATTCTCAGCACTGAGTACTAGTGGTACCACAGTAAGGTGCAGTCTTTCATTTGTTGAGATCTCCATGGTACCTTTCCTTGTGACTTTGATGAGCAATTGTTTAAAAAGTTCATATTGCTCATACCTTTTGGAACTCGAGACTCAGTTATTTTTAGATGCAAAATCTGAAGCAATCATTTCATCACACATTTCTGCAGGAGCTAAATTCTTTTTCTCACACAGAGATTCTTTTAGTCCTACCCATCCTTGAGTTTGGAGTACAAATTGGCAGTCTGGAATTGATGTACACATACTCTCACAGAACATCTGTATAATTTACATTGATTTCTGGGCCATTTTACATGTGTTGAAAATATGCATAACAATCAATTTCCTAACATAAAAACCAGCTTTCAGTGAGTATTGAAAAAAGTCAATTTTGTTATTTCTTAAGTATGAAAGCATAAGTTTCACTGGAATGTATATTGTAACAAATACCCAGAATACTTGTATCTACAGTGTGGATACAGGAGGAGACTGAGCGGATTAACAGAACTCTTACTGGAGCTGAAAGAAAAGCAGCGCTTTGTGAACTTCTGGAACAAGAGGCACAGCTCATTGCTTGCTTTGAGAGATACAAACTAAATGCCAAAGAGGAGAATCAACAAAAAGCAAAGCTGCACCTTCTGGAAAAGGTCAGTCATTAGGCTGATTAATTTTAGGCTGAACATAAAGAATACCAAAGTACAAGAACAGAAAATAAACCAGCAAAGTACCAAAAGTAACTTTTGTAGTCTTTAACAATTAATCATGTGAATGCTAACGTATGTAGTTATTCATGTCACTACAATTCAGTGAATTCAGAGACTTCTTTCATTTATTTTATTACTGATGCAGGGGAACTGTACTGTAAAAAGTATTGTGATGAAATCTATTTTGTTTTTAATTAGCAGCAATTTGCTTATCTGAAAAGTTGGTAGGACTGTTACCAAGTTTATTGATGTGGTGTGATTGTAGTCTGTATTACTGCTTTCAAGAATGCAGAAATCCCCAGAAAAGTAAATAGTTAGGAATGATATAAAAGTCTTGAATCATTTCTATGTTAAATGTTTGCATCAACTTAAAATCTATTCTATTCAAATAAAAAGAAGCCTGGAACAGTCAAAGCAAATATATTTCTCTCTTAACTGATTCCCTGTCGTTATTTTTTCCCCTAAGGACTACTTTCCAATGTCCTGCCCTATAGAGATTACTTCTGTATATATATTCTGACAAGTTGTACAGTTTTGTCCCATCTAAGAATAAGATGTAAAATGGTTTTCAGTACCAGGATTCTTAGTGACAGTGGATGTTTGGAGATTCAGGAGACACATCAGAGAAAAGAGATGGTCCCTCTTCTCAAACAATGGATGTGTTTCTAAAGCACTACTAACTTATTTATCCATAGTTTAAATTTTAAAATTATGTTTTTCATTAAAGAGACTGTATTCTTTTTAATTTGAAAATTTAATGAGCTTCTGAACTACTGCAACTTTTTATTTTTTTAATCATGTCAGCTATAAGGCTTTCAGTGGTGTTTCACCTATTAACATAGATAGCAGCCCAACTCAGAGGTAGAAAAAGTAACCATTTCTGCCTCAAATAAAAGTAAAAGAAATATAATTTTGGAAATCTCAAAATTAAATGGGTGGTTTGCTCCATCTGTAACAGTACAAATTAAGCACTTTAAATTCAGTATGAAATTTATTGCTTGAGTGGTAGATTATTATTTGTTCAGTTATTTCTTGGACTTTGAGCTCATAATGTTAGTCTGTACACTTGCCAGTTAAAGCAGAAATAACACCTTTCAGAGCTGACGACTGCAAACTGCAATAGCCAATGTGACATAAATCCTGCTTCTCCATGAAAGCCTTTGTTCCCTTCTTTGCTCCTTTATGTACCTCCCCAGGCATGTGTTCTTTTACTAAGGTTGCTATTGGTTGTGTGTGCACTACATTTTAGGGGGTTCTTTTTTATGCTGAGCTTATTCTTCTTTAGCATTTGTACTTAGAAGAGGAAGTATTTGATAAAGCTTTTTGTACAGCAATCATATTTTCTTGAAGGAATTTGTGTAATTATTAACTATCGCCTCAGTTCATACCTTTCATGCTTTGTGCTATTTCTACACACCTTCTATGGGTTGTTTGTTTTTTTTTTGTTTTGTTTTTAATTTTACTTACCTTTGTCTCTCTCTACCTGTGGTGGTGTGTTTCTCTCCGGAGGCACTTTTTCTGCTTTCATGCATTGGCAGCAGAGTACAGTTATAGTAGCCTTGCCTTCTGAAGTAATACAGTTAACAAGATTATTGCAAATTCCACAGCACTGCCAACAGATTAAAAGACAAGAAAAAGCTGGCAGAAGATCTCAGAGTTTTAGTTTTTCTCGCATCCATCTTGAGTACAGAAAAATAGTTCTGAAATCAGATAGCTTGTGATTCTTTCTGAAATATTGGAAATCTCATGCTGGTGAGACTGCTGGGGGGCGGGTTCAGTTAAAAAGCTGCACAATTTTTTTAAAAGTGACTTTATTTTATATAACACACAGCTATGATGAGATAGTAAGAAAAATTACGGAAGTTACATATATCTTTGAAGAATCAGTTATGATACAGTTGGTCTGTGTAAAGGGTCGTTTGCAGAGGGGGATACCAAGACTGCTTACACATAATTGGGTTTGAAAATTTATCAGAAGAATCTGGTTTTAATATCTGTTTTCTAGGGTAAACACAGCCCGCTGATTCTCCCTGACATAAGCAAATGACCTTTCTGTCCTTTTGTAAGTGCTTTCATTGAAGAGGTTCAAATGTAGGTATGAATTAACTGCAATTTGGAAAGCAGAGTTTTTTACCCAGTCTATAACATACAAAGGAGTGACAGCATGATAGACCTAAGTTGGCTGGAGTTTTCTTGTTTGCTTGGCTGTGTGTGGGATGGGCTTTTTGTTTGTTTGTTTTTGTTTTGTTTGTTGTTTTGTTTTGTTTTTGGTTTGGTTTTTTTGGTTTTTTTTCTTGGTTGGTTGGGTTTTTTTAAGAATTTCTAGTACTACACAAAGAGTGAAGGTAATGAAGTTACAATAGAATGCCTATTTATAACAGAGAAAATATCTTTCTAGTTTTGAAGAAATGCAAAGATTTCACTAAGGAATTAAGAGGGTTTTTTTTTTTCTTTTTAAGTAATGTCATGTTTTGCTGTGGTATTTCTTAGTTTTGGCTCTAAATTGTCATCTGATTAACAATATCGCCTTTAATTAGAGTTTCACCCCCACTGATAATGTAATTAAATGTCAGTTATTCAGTGTTAAATCCTTTCTTCAGTCATTTTGTCTTTCATTTGCTTGGTTTTGGTTGAAAATCACACTGTTACATAAGGAGATAAGTATCCAATTCCAACAGAAAAAGAGTTCATTAAAGGAGAATGGTTGGACTTTTTAAACTGAGTGGGGCATCTGATATCATCACTCACTGTCCATAAAAATTAAAGATGTGCAAAGAGGTAATTGAAGCATGAGGCACATGGCATGTGGTTAGGTTAGAAAACCAGAAGCTAGGTGAAGTATCTGATAAGCTATAAACTAATACCTTGCCTCAGCTTTAACAAACTCTGTGCCTTCTATCTGTCTCTGCAACTAGCATAAATAGAAGAGTTCCCTGGAGATATTTTGTACTGCAGTAGACTCAAAGATCTTAAATTTGCAATCTTTACACAGTCATCAGACTCATTGATTTTTACCGTTAGTTTGGAGGGATTTATAACTGCGAGGTGAAATATAGAGCAAATGTATTCTAACACTATTGACAGTAAATTAATTTTAAAGAGGTTGAGCATATCCCTGTAGGAGAATATTATTTACTTTTAATATACTGTAAGTCAAAATTTTCATGGCCTGCAGCTTCAAATAAAGTATGCAATTGAATGCTTGCTCTGGTGGAAGAGGTGTACTGTATCAATATCGACAATAGAATTAGCTTTTTGCTCTAATCAAGCATTAATGTTAAGTCCCTATTTGCTCTGATGAAACTTGATGTAACATAATGCACTTGTCCACCTAGTGGTCAGATTATAGTAGCTCAGAGTTCTACTAATTGTATTTGAAGTGTGCACAACCTAAGAGATGGAGAGCCTTTGATGGAAAAATAACTGAAATGGATACACGGCACACTCTCCGTGCCAGAGAACTCCTGGAAATCTACCGCAGCATTAGCACAAAGGACGTCCCAAAAGATGAGAGAACAGATGTGCTGTTAACACTCAGATGTACACTGAAGGTATGTTTTGGTTTTCTGTTTATGTTTAGCTTGAAGCTGTGCTTCCCAAAGATACTGTCACTTAATTACGTTGATGCACAAGCAGTGCTGCTTCTGGTAGATGGGTGCCGTGATGATCAGCTGGCAGTAAGAGAGCCTAGTGTACTATCTGACAGGAGAGTGTAACTTATATTCCAGATATACTGAAAATTCGTATTTCACTTTGTCATGTGCACGTTTTTAATTCAAGTCTGTTAGAATTTTAGCCCTACAGGTTTAGACTTTTTGGTGTATTTATAAAGAATACTATTTTAGTACAAAGTTTAGTTTACTTACAGCAACCAGAACTGTGGCAAAAATGTGTATGGCTATTAACACTTCTTTTTCTAAATTCTTTGAAATGTCTGTTTAGAACCTTATCTCTCCATTGGTTTGAGTTACCAGTTTTATGGGTGGCAAATACTGATTATTTTCTTCTCTTTGCCCCTCATTCCCCACCCCCAGTGCTGCTGCCAGTGTTCCAAATTAAGTAGAAGTTGGTTGAATTTATTTTTTAGTCTTTCCTATTTGTTTTATTTATTCACATACAGAAAGAATAAGTTTTAAGGTCCTTTCAGGATGATACTGCTGACATTAGTCTAGAATGAAATGCTGCTTCCTGGTCTTATTAAAACAAACATCTTGCTGTTTGCTTGAGTAGTGCCAGAATTTGATCTAAACTTAATATGTCATTGAGAATGCTCTTGGTCTATGAACTCCTGTCCATCTTAATACAAATCAATATTGCTGTAGTGAAAAAGTGAATTTCTGTAAATTAGCACTTTTACCTGAGAAAACATTGAACTCATTCACCTCTTCCCTCTCAGTCTGAAGAATCTCTTGCCAAAAATTTAGAATATTGAAGTGACTAATTTCCAGGCATACTCTGAGTCCTCCATGCTTTTCGTGTGTTGAATTTTTCTTTTTTTTAATGAGGTGGTATGTTGCTTTTCAAACCATCTACATTACACCTCAAAATCACATAGCCAAAGAAAGCTTCTTAGGGAGATATTTCTTTCAGCTTTTGGAAAATCTTGAGTGTTGAGTACCTCTGCTAAGCATTTTCTGGTGTCTCTAGGCTTACAGTTCCTCACAGGTTTGGTATATCTATATAGGCCCCTTAAAACAGAGTCTGTGAGCATTCTCAGTTTTGTAGTTCTTCACATTAGTTTGGAGATTGTTTCCCTGGGACACTAACAGATTCTTCTGTGAACATGTTCTTACGTGAACATACAGAAGTACAAATGGTAATGGGCACAGAATGCATTGTTTGCTTTCATATCTGCAGTGCATTATTTTGTTTGTCTGATTGCTTCTTTATTTTTGTGAAATTTGTTTTCCTTTCTCTTTGTTTTCAGGAACATGAATGTAAATTAACACAGGAAATAATGGAATTAATTGACAGGGAAGTTGATCTTATGACAAGAGATGTGAAAGAATGCAACTTAGAAGGACTGAGGAAAAGAATTTGTACATTATTTTTTCAGTTTATTAAAATTCCGAAGTTTAACCCTGAAGTTGCTGGGTTACTTAAGGTATTATCCCTGTTTTGCATTCTGACAATAGTGTCCACTGAACTAAGGAGAAGGGAAATGGAAAACATAAAACATCAAAAGCTTTTTTATTTCATGTTTTTGTGTGGAGTTGGTGGAGGAGTTGCTCAAGAAGTAAAATGTAGCAAGTACATAGCCTTCACACAGATAAGCTTATAAAGTCAGATAAGAAGCATGGGCCATAGACATGGTTTTAAGAACTTGAAAAGTGACTCCTAGCACTGAAAAAGCGCAGGAACTCTTGTGTCTGAAATAAAAATCTGAGGGTTATAAATGGTAGATCTTACAGGATGGTATCAGTAAAATGTAATAGCAAAGGGCTACCAATAAAGAGAGCAATTCTTGTTTCTTTCACCGGGCAAGGTGTATCAGGAAAGAAAGGAAGAACATTGCCATTATCAAAGTGATGTCTAATGAGCTTGCACCTAAGCAAGAACTGTTACGGGCTTCTGTTGTACAATCAGTTGCTGCTGTGTCAGAAAATGTAGTGAGATTTGTGATTGTTTTCTGACTACAGATTACAATTAAAAATATAATTCACTGTCATAAGTTGCTGCTTTAAGTAGCAACATCTATTCTGTACCACTCAGAAGAGGATTCCTTGCATAGTAGTTGATGGTATCTCAGGAGTAGAGAATCTGTCAGTAAATGTTAGTTAGAATTTAGAACCAACTAACAGTTATTTTTACACTAAGTTTTTAAGCAGGTGTCATAGTGGAGAGTGAACATTATCAGACTACTTAGACTATCCAGTTACAGACTTGGTTCTATTGCACAGACTACATTATATTCTTTCTAGAAACCATGAAGGAATATGAGGACGAGGAGGTCATTATCAAGTTGTTGTTTTTGAACACGTAGTTCTGATGATTTTGTATTCTTATACCAAAATATTAATATGCCCATAATCCTAGAGTTTTATCTTTGATATAAAGGGCAGATTTTACATGAAAAATTTAATGCAGAAAATTTAGGGGTTTTTTTTGTGTTGTACTCTTTTCAGAAGGGCTGATAATCTGCACACATAAAAGTGCCAGCAAGGACACTGGAGCATAATGTTTAGGAGCTTCATATAGCTTAAAAATGAACTGACTGATTTATATAACTGATTTTAACAAGTACAGTAAGAAAATACAGTGGCTTTTGGTATATCCTATCTAAGAAAAATCACAACACCTTGTTGGGTATTTTAAAAAAAGTATTACTAGCTTTTACATATTAGAATACTTGCATGAGTATATGTAAAATGTATTCTAACAGACTTCGAGTGACACACAAGTAATACAAAGGTACTTTGTGATAAATTAATTTTTTTTTTTTTCATTTTTAGGTTCCACAAGATCCCTTAAAGCTTTGTAAAAATATTTACTTCTGTCATAGCTGCGAAAATTACTTACCATCTTCTGAGTTTCTTATTCTTACTAATTCCCACACCATTGGCAGATGTTGCTTGTGTTACAAGCTTGACAATGAGGCTCGGCAACGAGAATCATTTTTGAAGTACAGACTTATACTAGAAAATCTCAGAAAGTCTGAAGCTGATTATCAGGATGATGCTAAAATTTTTTCCTTTGTTCAGGTACTGTTGGAAAGAGCATTGCTAATAAGGGAAACCGTGGCTTTGACTATTTGTCCTTTATTTAATGTGTGTTCTTGACAGGTTGAGACATAGGATAAAAGCTACAAATTCTCCATGTGATATGGAATGTTCCATACCATAAAGAAGCAGCTCTTAAGGTCTTGAACCATAGCTGTACTTTCAAAAGTGGTCACAAGCTATATGCTAAAAGAAGATAGGGGTCCAGCTGACAGGTCAAAAAATCAGATGATCCAAATTTTTATTCTGGTTCTGTTATGGCCTCCTGCTGCTTAAGGATACTAGCATAAGCTATAGAAACAACAATAATGCTTTTGTGACTAAAATACATAATACTAGTAAAACATTATTTTCCCCATTATAAATTGAGAGCTGAATTGTAGTTCCTGAGCCTCATTATTTGGACTGTTTCAGTAACCAAATTGAATTGTTTTATTTTTACAAATGGAAAAAAAATAAAAATAAAGGAACTGCAATTTTGACATTCCTGTTCCTTGTCAATAGAATATCTTTATAGTTGGAAGTTTTGCTGTGTACATTCATTAGGGGATGGATTCACTAAATATTTTAATTTTACATGGTTTCTACCATCTTCTGTAATATTCTGCAATATTACTAAGTAGCTGATGTTTCTTAATCATTGCTGGAACAGCTCAATTTAAAAAATAATTCCTGCATCTGTCTTCACCAAATTCTCTGGTTTAGTTGGTTTAGGTCATCAAAAGAAATTGACATCCAGTATCCACTGGGGAAGTTTTGAATATTGGGTATTTGCAAAGTGTTATTATACCAAACATCCAAGATTTATTTGAACTTTGAGATTTAGCAGTAAAAATCTCTACAGTATCAACATCCATAGAATAGTCTTTGAACTGTACTTTCGTTACATTTAAAACAACAACCAAGCAAACAAAAGCTATCCCACTGCTACCAAAACAAACCACAGCAATACTGTTGTTTAGCATTTTGCCAGTGTTCTGCCAAAAGGAAGCTTGGAATTGCTTAATTATCATACCTGTGTTATATTAAGAAATATTCTGAAAAAAACTGGATTTTGTAGATGTTGTTCATCCATACTGGTTTTCAACAAAGCTGAAAAGTTTTTTGTCTATGTCTTATTTAGTTCATAATACATAAAACATCCTTCAAAATCTTTCACATCGCTTGTGATGGCTGGTGGGCATTGATGCACTAAAGCATGACTCCTTAACTGCTGAGACCATAAGCCCTCACTTGCAGTTCCATTTGTGATTGTACCATTGCAACATCTCTACATACTGTGCAATTTTTATCCAAATTAACTTATTTTCTCTTGAATTGTAAACACCTAAACAGAACTTTGTATCTGAAATCACTAATTTCATAGTTTTTTTCCTAAATTTTCCTTAAACTATTAAATTTTCTTCCAAGCTTCTTGCTTTTTTCCCCTTCCCCTCCCTACAGTGCTGACTCCTTCTGCACTTACATCCAGAAAATAACTCTGAGAAATGGCTCAGGCACAGGTTAAAGTCTTTTGCAGCATCTGTGACAGCTTCATGCATTGTGCAGTGCAGCACCATTTAGAGATGATAGAGGAAAAGTGCAGTTGTTAAATGCTACACCATGCTAAAAGTAGATATGTATGTCTAGATGAAACATGCTTCTTCCTTCTTAACCCGGTTTTTCATTTCAGCTTCCAGATCTGCAGTATATGATTGAGAACATATGGAACTCTCAGTCAGCTCTCAGTGCCTGGAGTGAACTGTATGATTTGGTTATGGTCAGATGGGATAAGCAGCATGAGTGGTCTCCATGGAACACTATTCTCCTCACTAAGGAGGAGGCAGATGCACACCTTAAGCTGTGTAATCTTGAGAAGGTAAAATTTGATGGGCTTAATTTTTTACATAATTTACGTTATGTTTTAATAGTCTTGTGGCTAATTATGTTGGACCACTTTTAGTCATTACACTTGTCCATGTTTAAATTGGCTCATTGTTACTATTTAAATTATTGCATCTGTACTGTTAAACAAAATGGACACTAATCCAGAAGGCATCTGGCATGTATAGCTCGTTCCACGTACCTGAATGTCTTGCCCTCATTCTCCCTCCTGAAATGAAAGAAGCTAAGTGGCCTCATCCATGCTGCCTACTGAGGACAGGGCTATGGATGTGCTCTTCCCTCAAGATCTGGCCTGGATGAAAAGCACAAAGACTAACCAAGGAATTTTGCCATCCATGATACTTTGAATGTGTGTGCTCAGCTTGTGTCTTCAAGCAGACACGTGTTTATGTGAGCTTTACATTTAGATGGTAAAATCAATTTCAAGCTGAAAATTATTGACTTCTCTGTCTCACTTTGAGTGACTAAGACTGTTCAGACAGTTTGAATCTATCAGTGCTCCTCAGCATCTGTAAGTTTCAGGTATGAGCATTATGGCAGGCAAAGGTGCCAAAGGTGCCAATTAAGCACTTACCTGGATATCAGAGTCAAAGAGACGCCATTAACAGCATTAGATACAGAGCTTCAGTGGAGGTGGGAGTTAGGTCAGAGCAGCAACTGGTAAGGTACACAAGCTACCTAAATATCATACAATTTTTTCTTTATCTCTTGTTACAAAAATAAGAGGTGAACCAGCTATAGTGAGGAGTCACATTTCTTCACTGGTAATGACCAAATCTTTTTTTCAAAAAAAAAAAAAAAAAGGCTGTGAAATAAGAAGACTTGAGGCAAAGTTAGATTGTCATAAGCCGAATCATTGTTTCTCATTCACTGAAACAGAAAAGGCTTCTCAAGCACTTATATTAATAGCAATTATTCATAATGATGACTGCAGCAATAGCAAAGGTTTTCTTCCACCAAATATTCTAGTTATTTATTACATCATTCAAACCACTACTAATCACTGGAAATTTGGGAAAATGTCACCACTGTATGCAAACACTGACTGGAATTCAAAGTGTTTGCTGCCGTGATTATTTGTAAATAATAACTCTGATTCTTATCAAAGAATCTCCCTATATTCATTACCTTGCAAACGCTGATGTTTAAATGTTACCTTACAGAATTTTTAAACATAAATACAAATGTTGTTACTTGAAAAAAAGAAGTAAAATGTATCTAGAGTTGATAAAAAAAGTTATTCAGGTTTTAAAATACGATTAATATTTCACAAGTAATTGTTAGTAATTTTCACTATTGGACCATAAAATAGTATAGAACTATAAAATATTTCATTATGTATCATAAACAAATAAATTATCTGGTTCCGTTTATTAAAGGGTCACTGTTTATACCATCTAAAATATGAAACAACATACAGATTTCTAGATATTTTATCTGTATTTAATGGGATTTGAATTTATTTTTCCTTTCAGGCTTATGAAGATGCATTTATTGACAGAATAAAACAAAAGCATATCCGGGCAAAAAACTACTTTGCTCGCATTCCAGTGATGTCATCATTTTTGCACAGGAGTGACAATCAAGCTCATGCAAGTTCATAAAAAAACACGATTCTTCAATGAAATCTACTGAAGTTAAAGAAGTTAACTAAATTATTATGTTTTCCTGGGTTTTAAGGAAATATACATTTTCACCAATACCTTAATTGTATTACAGCAATCAAAATAAACTTCTGAGAATAAAACAATTTGATCTTAATCAGTTAATATAACTGCATTTCAAGTTTTGTAACCCCATTATTTAAAAAATAAAATGCTGTTAATGAGCTTTGTAAATTCTAAATATTTAGAACAATGATTCTTTTTTTGTGTATGTCTGCATTGCTGTGAACATTGTCTATATTGGGTGAATTTGCTAATTCTTTGTCACCTTTTAATTAGAAAAGTAATACTGTAGCACTGTATTAAATTTATTTTTCTCATCTTAAGTATGCAAGGCATAAACCCCCTCAAACCCTGAATTTCAGCAGAAGAACAGAATAAATAGACCCTTGCAGATACAGCTGCTTTGCCTTGCAAACGTTTGTGCAAAAGAATAGCTTGTTTAGCTCCTCTGAATGGTCATAGTGGAACTGCCAGCATGTACTATTATATGTATATAATTATAGTATGCAAGATCTTGAAATGATTGTTAATCAGATTTATAATTTGAAGTACACAATGCAGACTGTTTGGAATATATTTATTTTTGAGGAGCTTGTGTTATTTGAAGAACTAAATTCCCTCTATAACTAAAAGTTTATGTTTGATCATATTTACAGAGAAAAACATGATATGGTGTAAATTCAAAAAGTCCTACAAAAAAATTGCAAGGTTCTGTTTGAAACTTCTCTTGTAGTTGCAGTTTTGACACAGCCTTTTGCTCTAACAAAAAGTGCTTAGGGAAAATAAGTAGCATTTACAAACAGAAATAAGCACATATTTGGCAGCAAACAGCTGAAAAACTGTATTGACTCCCTCAACAGAACAAGAACTACAGAACCAGTATCAGACTGACCAGTGTATTTTAACATCAGTGGAGGCTTTCTGCTGATTTTACCATTAAATTGAGATTCTGAATTTTAGTTCAGTACTGAACTAATTGTAGAATTGCAGTACATGAGCATTACAGTTGACTTATGTACTTTGCAAGATCTGAGCCTTAAGACAGGAATGGCTTTTAATACTAAGTTTCCTCTGGAGTGATAAAAGGAATCTTGAAGTAAATTATGAGTTGAATGGCAATAAGGAAAATGTGTCATATATATAGTAATCTGCCTCTTCATAAATTTGTCACCTTCTTAAACAGATTTTTAAAAATGTACTTTACAACTCCATATGGATGATTTAACAATAAGGAAATAGTTCCAACAAATGTGAGAAGCCCGTAGTTCATTGATTTTAATGCAGTGTGGTCATAGAGATTTTTGGAATCATTTAGGTTGCAAGGACCTTTAAGATTGAGTCCAACCATTAACCTAATATTGCCAAGTCCACCACTAAACTGTGTCTCTGTAAGTTCTGCATCTACACATATTTTAAATATCTCCAGGAATGGTGACTCTATGACTTCCCTGGGCAACCTGTTTCAATGCTTGACAGCTCCTTCAGTGAAGAATTTTTTATTATCTTACCTAAACCTCCTCTTGAGACTATTTCCTTTTGTCCCTCTAGGCCCATCACCAGTTTTGTTGCCCTTCTGTGGACTTGCTCCAGTACCTCAATGTCTTTCTTGTAGTGAGGGGTCCAAAAATGTATTAGAGGTGCAGTTTAATACTGAACAATATTCACCAGTGCCGAGTAGAGGGGGATGATCACTACCCTGGTCCTGCTGGCCACACTATTCCTGATACAAGCCAGGATGCCATTGGCCTTGGCCACCTGGGCACTGCTGGATCTTGTTCAACTATCAATCAGCACCCCTAGGCCCTTTTCCACTGGGCTGCTTTCCATCCAGTTTTCTCCAGGCCTGTAGCTTTGTTGTGACCCAAGTGCAGGACCTGGCACTTGGCCTTTTTAATTGTCCCATAGTTGCCCTCATCCCATGGATCCAACCACTCCAGCTCCCTCTGCAGAGCCTTCCTGCTCTCCCAGCAGATCAACACCCACCCAGCTTGATTTGTCTGCCAACTGACTGAGGGTACCCTCAATCCCCTTGTTCAGATCATTGATAAAGGCATAAAACAGGACTGACCCAGTACTGAGCCCTGGGGAACACGACTTGTCTCTGTCCACCAGCTTGAAGTCACTCCATTTACTGCCACCACTATTAGGTAGTTCCTAACAGTGGCAGTGCCATTTAATCACCCTGTGAAACCTTTTGTGTAAATAGTTAAAAATCTGTGTTGCAATTGTAGGGATTTGAATACTTGACTAATATTCGGGACATGGCTGTCCACAAAGTAAGTGTCTACGTGTGTAAAGTGAATACCAATTTTGTCCTTCAAATTAGGTTCAAAAAATGGCTTTGGAAAGCACAGAAATTGAAAGTTTTGGAGAACACAGTGTATGGAAAGAGAGTTGTTAGAAAATGGAAAAAGTATTTTCAATACTTTAGATATCTGAGTTCTTTTGCTAGGGCAAAGCCAGCATAATACAGATTTCCAAAAAGTATTATAATTGAAATTACCATAAAATTATTCATGCTAGTTTTCTTTAATTGCTAGTTTTGATTACTATGTGTTACTTGTTACTGAATTTAAAACCAATTCTTTTTTTACCACTTTTTGTCCATAGCATTTATAATTGTATTGTGTTTTGAAATGGAATTAATTTAAAACTGTTCTCCAATAGTTACTGTGTTTCTTCACCTGTTTATGTAGCTTATATATGATATAAAGATGGTACAGGACAAATATGAAGAATTAATGTGTTCTGTGTATCAGACAATGGAGAATACTGGGAAAGGTGACTGAAAAGATCCCAGGCAGAGTAAAGATACTACATTTCTAGAAGTAATTGAATTGAATCAGGAAAAGAAAACTTTAGATAACAGATCAGACCTGTTGGTTTCTAATAGAACTGATTAAATTCTTTAAAAGCACAGCTGGTCATAATTGCTTGAATTTCAGTTACTTACAAGATGGTTTTGGGATCTGTTGGTAAAAAGGCCTCTGCTTTGGAGCATAACTTCTAGGATAATGAGAACAAATGACTGCAAAGTGTCAGTGCCTCTTCAAGGGAAACAGATTGTGAGGTGAAATTCCAACCTCCATTCAGTTCTGATAAGTGGCTGAAGGATAAGCTTATTAAATCTCTTAAATCATAGCTTAGAGATTGAGCTCAGGAGGAATTCACACTCCTGAAAGGCTGATGAGAGATGCTGTGTTTGATCCAGTTCTTTTTCCAGACATACACTCTCATTGCCAGGCAAAGGAGATCAGCCTGTATGGTGTGTACTGCTCCTTCTGCACTAGCGGAGACACAAAGCCAATCAACACCTACTATTTTCCTCACAGGACTCTTGTACGCAAGAGTTTTGGAGCATGAAGCAAATTTTACCTTCTACCCACCTCAAACACCACTGGCAATCCATTTCCAGAGGGAAAAGTTCTAGCTTGCTTCCCACATACACAAGTGAGTAATATGGTAATTTGCAAGGAAACATATCTTTTGCCTTCCCAATCCAAGAGGAAAATCCATGCTTTTTCCTGGATGTAAATTTCCCTATTTATGTTTCAAAGGATGAATAACTCAGAGTAACTGGTTCCCCCACCTCCTTGTCCCAAAAAGATGTCCCAATGAACAAAATATCAGCTCCTGTCTTAGATAATAATTGTTAACAGTGATAAAACAGGATTATACATTAAATATATCAGGGTAGAAAAATAACATTGTTGACTCCTATTTGGCATATGGAAAATACCTTTTCAATAGGAAATTATAGTAACTGATATATAGAAAAAAACCCACATCCAAATCTTGGATTCTTGTAAATATAATTTAGTTTTTAAAGAGCCTAAATTTGAATATGCCCATTATCTGAGCTGAGAGAAGTTCTTTAATATGCTGCTGTAGTACTAGGTTAGCTTCTAAACCTATTGCTTAAGGATCAAATTTGCATGCAAAATGGATGGGACTTATTTTTGTCACCGGTGTTTGCATAGTTCTCCTGGCTTATCTTGTACTGTCAGTCGTCTTTGTTACAACAGTCATCCCTTATAGTCTGACTTACAGGCCAAAATTTACCTTCATCATTCACTGTGTGTGCTTTTGTGTGTACTGACAGACATTAATCAAAAGTGGTTTTAGGTTCCTGCTCACAGATAAAAGAACCACTGTGATCTCATCTAATTTTTCATTAAATGAAAGAAAAGAATATTTTTAAAGTATCTTTGCAATAGGTATTGTTTAGCAAAAAATACCTCCCTTTATTTATAGAAGTGAAGAAAAAAGTTGAGAAAATATAAGCAGATGCATTTGCAAGCTAAATTTACTGAGGGAAGAAAATTAAAATCCCACTCAATAGGTTCTTTTCATTCCTTTTTTTTTCAAACCTTTCTTCAGTTGTCCAAACAGGGGTTTGTGGAGAAACATTAAAAAGGAAGTCCGTTTGGTTTCGCTTAAAAGTTTGTTCTGAAGTTATATGGTATTCTGAGAGAAAACAATCTGGTTTTGTTTCAAGAAGCTTTAAGACTGTTTTTATAAGGCAGAATATGGAGAACATACCCATCAACAGTACAGAAAATGCAGTGCTCAATGGGTGATGATGGGGCTCAGAGTGATCAGAACATAGACAGAAACTGGATGGAGGTCCTGTGGTTTGCATTGCCATGGTATTGGGAGGAACAGGAAGCCGGGTAGAAACCACGTGGTCTCACTCTTCTACTTGTTGCCCAAAAATATTTTGTGCAAACCAAGTACACAGTTTTGGAGACCTTGGTATAAGAAAGATACTAAGTTCTTAGAGAGCATCCAAAGGAGGGCAGTGAAGATGGTGAAGTGCCTGGAGAGGAAGCTGTATGAGGAGCGGCTGAGAGCACTTGGTGTGTTCAGCTGGAGTAGAGGAGACTGAAGGGAGTCCTCACTGCAGTTACAACTTCCTCGTGAGGGAAAGAGGAGGGGCAGGCACTGATCTCTGTGATGACCAGTGACAGAACTTGAGAGGATGGCCTGAAGCTGGATATTTAGGTTGGATATTGGAAATGAGTACTATGAAAATGCTCTGAAATAATAGTGTTGAGCAATAGTCACCATGTAAAAGTATAGAATTGTCAGTTATTTAGTAATGAAGTGTTTGCTTTTGTAGTGAGGTTCCTGTCAGGATATAACACTTATTTGTACAATATTATATATTTGTTGGTCTTGGTTTCCACACATTGTTGAGGGTTTATTCTAACGTGGAAGTCTTAACAGTGTTGGTCATATTTATCAACTGTATTAGTAATTACTAATTAGTAACAGAAGAGACCCTATAGAACCTGCTATTCTTTGGTTCATGTTAGAAGAATAGTAATGTATTCTGCTTTCTTGCTCTCTTTCACAAAACAAGAATCTCTGTATTGCAAACTAAAGAATGAAACAAGTTATGGTGTGAGAAGGCATAGACTTAGTGGAATAAGAATTAGTAGTAATGCACTGTTTCTCCAGAATGCCAACTGCAATGCAAATCTAGCAGGTTCTGCAAAATTGAAAGTTTTGCTGGAAAACCTGTAATTTCTTTATTCTCTCTAGATAGCACCATTTCTACCTTTGTCTTTCTGCTCTGACTTGCTGTCTTATGTGTACACACCCTTAAACAAATACTGGTTTGTTAAAGAGACAGGATGTCTAATGTAACTCTGAGGTGGAAGAAGAGGAAGAAGTGCAGTTAAAGAGCTAAATTCTGTGCTATCAACATGGAAAAGAAAAAACATGTAGATGTTTGTTTACTGCTTCCCTCAAAATTATTATTTTTGTCTCAGAAATCCGATTTCAGATTGAATTGATGAACAAATTACCTTATATTAGACAACCTTACTATATGGTTGCTTTGGGTTAAGGTAAATGGATATAATTGATGCTGTTATGTGTGCTCAGATTCAGATGTGCATGTCTTCTGACATTTGTTTGTCTCTTGTACAATTTTCATCGTTTCCTTATTTTCCCCTTACCACAATTTGTTTTAACATAGCTCAGAATTTCTCCTGTGTATGATCTCTAACATCCTATTCTTATGGTGAAGAGGCATCTGTGCCCCGTGCCAAACACGCTTTGAAACTGCTGCTGCCTAATGCAGTCACGGGGTGTAGAAACAGCTCAGTGTTTGGCAGGTGCAAAAATGCATGCCAGAGGAATTTGCTTCCTGGCATGAAGGAATTCTCTGTGACTATTTTGATCTTGCATGAGGCTTGTGAAACACTGAAGTCATGTCAGGTTCTGAAGTGATTATAATTTATCCCCTACTTTAAATATTTTTGATTTCTGGGACATAAACATTCTGTATTTCAGTGGATGCACTTTGAATGTGGCATTTTTTTGCTTTCTCTTCCTTCTTGCTGGAATCTGCAACGGATAGATTTGTTGCAGATTTCAAACCTGTCAACACCCGAATGTGTGACTCCAGCTCTCAATACATGTGAAAGAACTGAGCTGAGGGACATGATAATATGTAGCAGGGGAAGAAGTTCTGCAGAATACATTTTGTGCAGTACAGAAAACTTTTCTATAAACTCCATTTTGAAGTTGCACAACTCTCTTATCAGCCTGTGTAGGACAGGAGTTTGAGCTTCTCGACTCTCCCATGCACTGGAACTTTAGAGGAAACAGTCTAAGCTTTTACTGCAGAGAGTTTTACGACCTGCTCAAATGACAAAACTGAAAATATTAAAAATATGAGTAAGCCCCAGGTTCAAATGAAGGAAGTTCATGTTTCGAAACTTCCCCCTGCTGTTAGAGAGCAACGTCACCCCGCAGCTTGTCTGAGTCCGGATAGCAGCGACCCAGCCGGGAAGTGCAGCTGTGCACACGCTCGCACTTGGGGTTTGGCTGGCCAGTTCCGCATGCACTCGCCTGCAGCCATGGCACGGCTGCTCCGCGCTGCCGCTCCAGCCCTGCTGGTGGGCACCCTTGCTGTGCTGTTCGAGATGTCTCTGGCAGTGGACCATGTGCCCATGCTGCTTTGGTCAACTCAGAGGTAAGAAATCTAATGGAAGTGTGTCCCTGCTAATGCTACTCTTGTGTGTCTGTGTGTGCGCAGAGTATGTTGTATACAATCGATTCTGGTAAATAAGCTCTGGGCAAAAAATGATCCAGTAAATGGCCTCATGGTCATTAAACAACCCAATAGATGGTTTTACCCGGTTTTATTTATAATTTTATTCTAAGCTGGGCAGAAAGAAGTAAATAAAATCCGTAGTCTAAAAATCTGAAGTAGATGTGCTTTATTCACCCTAAGGCATCCTAGAGACGTCTGTCTCATGACTGTTAGAGACATCGTGACTCAGAGTCACACCATAAGGCAATGTCACAAAAAGGAGCTGACCAAAAACTGTGTGAGCAGCTTTAATCCTTGCATTTCCTAACTCCTGACCCCCAACTTTTCACTTTAATGTTCTTTTTAATTCAGGTTTTTAAATACACTGCTGTATGAATATGCATCCGTTGTTAGAAACAACTGCAGAGTCTTGACAGATCCAAAGAGACACATGAAGTTCAGGGATTTGCATATACTTACGAAATAAGACTGAACCTGCCTTGAAAGAACCAGATACAGACCCCTCTTTTTCCAGCCAGGAGTTTTATTCATGGAGACTTTAAGGATTTTGTGCAATTAACTGGGATTTCCAGAAATATGGCAAGCTGGGCAATGCAGTAGCTTCAGGTCAATGCTGGATATGTAAAATTGTCAGAGGGCTTTAACCACTTATTTACCATATTTGACATATGTCTACTCATATATGCATTTCCAAAAGCCGAAACTCTGGTCCTTGGGGAGCCACTGCATATAGAAACAAGAAAATTTTGAAAAAGTTTGATTTGGTAGCTTTGACATGTTTTTTCCTGAAAAAAAAAAAGGATCTCTCAATATCAAGACCTTTTTTTTAATATTCAAAATACTTAGTGATTCACCCCTATATGACAGGCACTTGTCTAAATACTAGCCCTCTGTATTTAAAAGCAAAGTAAATGTTGGAAACAGCTGTTCTTAGAATAAAAGTCACCATAAACCCCTAAGAAAAGATCAGTGCTTCCTTTGTCCTACTTCCTAGTTTATATAAACAACACACCTGTTGTCAATATAAACAAAATCTTATCAGTTAATCCCCCCATGGTCATAAAAGCAAACTTGCCATCAAGATGCAGTTAGCAGCTTGTTCTATTGCAGATTGTTCTGGTTTATACAAACGTAGAGTAAGAAAATCGGGATGATGGACTGGTTAAGCCAGTTTCATGTTTCCAGGAATACAGTGTTTTCTGGAAGATGTTGTTCCTCCTACCATGATATTTGCATTTCGAAAAGAGAAGTTCTTGTGGAGCTGAAATTAGTTCTAGTGAAGGTCAATGAAGCAGCTGTAAAGAAGGGTTTTTTTAATTTTATAAAATACAGTAACACTAGCAGTAACTTTTGGTTGCCAACCCTTAACTCTGTGCTTTATATCTTGGTACTTTTCAGTGACACAAGGTTTCCAGTGTGTGATCTACAGGCCTTTGAAACTATTAGGAGCTTTAGGAAAGTTAACTATAGAAGTGCAGCAATTGTCAATGGATTTCTATTTACTTTGTAGGAATATGTCCCTCCAGTTTAAAAGCTTTGTGCTTCATTGATCAACAGAAATTGAGATTCACTGATCGATTCCATCACCCTTTCCCATGTGCTCTGTTAGGATTTGATATTGAATAGTTGAAGGACACTACATATTGTTCAGATTTAGAAATAGTCAGTTTGTAAAGTTGTATCTCAGCTGTATTAGAGAATACAACACTTCAAAGTTTCTTTTATGCATTATTATTGTACTGTAATCATGCTATTAAAGATAATGTGAGATGCCAGATAGAAATGAACCCTGCAGCTGAAAAACACATGTAGTGCACAAAGCATAAGGGAAGTGTGATATCAGTCGTCACAGGGACGTTAGTAAATCAAATTCCTCTTTCCTCTATAAAGAAAATTGCACATCTCCACTTGGAAAACAGTAAGTGGTTTTTAAAAAGCAATGATCTTTTTCCATTCAGCTTGGGAATAACTCAGAGGGCCACAATGTCCTGCTTTTCACAAAAGAATACTAATATATCACTATTCTCCAAATAATTTTGGCATGGAAAAATTTGCCTTTATCCAAAATCAGCCTTTAAACTAATATTCCTTGGTTGCTTTTTGAAGCAGGAGAGACTGAAAAGTTCTTGTTGCATATGATACACAGAACAAATTTGATTTAACCATTTTGAACCAATATTCAGAAGAATTTCTTTCCTTCCATAGGTAAGAGAGAGAGTTTGAGGAAACAAATTCCTTAAAATTAGCTTTTGCAATTGCCCCCTCATGTGTTTGTTTTCAGAATGATTTTTGCCTACAGTCACCGAAAATATATTACTACCTTCATTTATGCTAGGCTTATATAGGGAAATTAATCCTTTTATGGCAAACTCAGATCATAAGTGACTTGGAGAGGACTTTAATGCCAGTTAGTACATTTGCACTGGTTCCTCAAACTGCAAGGAATTCACCGCATAATCTGTTGGAAGAAGGTGTAACAGAAAGGGAACATCATTTCTTTAGCTGTAACTTTATTGGGTGACTGGAGACACTGTGTCCAGCATGAATGCCAATTTACTTTCGCACTGCAGGAGAAAACGTGATTTCCTATATGGTAATCACAACATGACTGAAAGAGACAACTGGCAAGAATAACTTCTAGGAAAGAGTTCAGAAACCAGCGACAAAGCAAAAATGTAAGATCATAAATTAGAGTAATAGAAGTCTTGTTATCTTGCCATTGGTGCTTCTGGTGAGTCCAAATACAGGAAATCTTGAAATCTTTGCTTCCATCAAACATAATTACTGAAATTCAAGAAAGAACACTGTTCAGAGAAGAATCTGTAGGTTTAAGGTTGTCATGTGAGAGCTGAGGTACAAGAAAGAAGCAACACAGAAAGATAAGCTTGCTTTCCTCTATTTATTCATAGCAATTGTCTGGAAGAAAGGCAGTGGTTACATTTTAAGTGTCCTCAAATTTTCTTTTTCCTTAAACTTATGGGCACGAAAGCACATATATTAGCAGAGATGCTTGCCATTGTGACCCCCCACAGCTAAGGACCCCTGGATGGTTCTGTGGAGGTGAACCTAATGCACCAGCCATGTGAATGACTGCACAAGGCTGTGCATCTTTGGACATAAAGTTTTGTGTGAGCAATCAATATGTGTGCTGAATAGCTGCCTGTTTTGCTCCGTGTCATCCCTTTCTGATCTTTTGCTGATCACTTGAGGTGAAGAGTTCAAAGGGACGGACTGGTGGATTGCATTCAGTAAAGCACATCATCAGTCCATCCATGCTCTGTGGCAGGCACCTATCTCCACTTCTCCCTGCAGCTCACAGTAAACCAGCCAGTAAAATACTGACTGGGCAACAAAACTGGTGAAGGCACTGGAGCACAAGACTTATGAAGAGTGGCCAAGGCAGCTGGGATTGTTTAGTCTGGAGAAAAGGGCACAGAGGAGAGACCATATCGCTCTCCACAACTACCTGACAGGAGGTTGTAGCAAGGTGGAGGTTGGTCTATTCTCCCAACTAGGCAAGTTGGCAAAAGGTCTGTAAACTTTTCTTGTTGTCTTGAGCCATTCTGTTGAGAAGAGCTCCTGCTGCTGGAAAGGTGGCTTTTCTGAGTGGCTTCAGTGGAATGGTTCCTTCATCATGAAAACCTTAGGAGAGTACATGTTTACAGTAACACTGAAAAGACACTTTTACTTGGCAAAAGTTTTTATTAAAAAGTGCTAGCTTATGACAACTTTTGACAACTAGTCTGAGTTCTGCTTTTCTTGGCCACCAACATTCCTGCTGGCACTGTAAAGTATTTTGGGAGTTGGGATTCCCTCTGGGAATTCTACCTGAAGGTTTTCAGCATATTCTTCTTCATTCTACTTGGTAATTAACTTTTTTGGAGATATGCAACTGTGCTGTTGTACACAAACAAGAAAACAGAGCAAGACATTACCCTCTTGGACCAAATTCATTCCTGTTTTAACACAGTCAATGTGATACAGGAATAAATGGGTAAGTTCTTTTTCTATTGAGTAGGATGAAAATAAACTGAACTGTAAAATTGATCTTAACCTAAAGATGAGGATCTCATTATCTGCTGCTGCATATTTAAAGAAAGAAGAAGCGTCATCACTAGCAGCAAATTTTACAGGAAAAAAAAATACTCCTTTGCAGATCGCAGTGGAATTCAGACATCACTATGCACGAAGGACACATTGTCTCAGCACAGGAGCTGACAGTACTCTTGCAACCTCTCTTTACCCAGAGCTCCAGAAACCTCGTCTTGTTCCTGCAAGATAGGGTATGTAACATCAATTCCTTTTCTCTCATCAATGCTGAGCACAAGCCTGTACCTGAATGAGATGCCATGGCTTCTTCTCACCAACCTACTCTCTTTGTTTTACAGCTTAGCATAGATGATTTCACATACCTCAGTGAATCCTATGGCAACAGGAATCCGTTTCAAAATGTTCAGGCAAGCATTTCTCTCTTTTGTTTCTCTATATGCAGGATTTAAAAGAAAAAAAAAAAAAAAACAAGTAAGAAAGATGCAAACAGACAATAATTGGGAAAATAGAACTGAATTGCAGAAGTTTTCCTGTTTGTTTATTTATTGAGATTATCACAGTTTAAACAGATATGTTAAAACAAATCAACTGAGTTTGCAGATGTGTGCTTTGTAGCTATTTTATATCTAAAGATCAAGTTTCCGGAATTCATCATAACTGACAAAATTATTCATAAACATACCACAATTTTCTATTGTAAAAAACTCAATAGAGACTTCAAGACCAAAACAGCCCAAAATTCTGTTTTGAAGCTATAGAAAGAAAAGAAGTTACAGGAAAAATAATTTACTTCTGATTTTCAGAATTTAATACCTATTTTCATAACAATTGAAGCTCATGCAGGGATTTAACTGTTTCATGTTTGAATTAAGTTAATGTATCACTACATAGTGTATTGCTTTAATCTTCATGAAAGAAAATAATGCTACTTGATTAAGAAATAAACTCCAGGCACAGAATTTAAGACAGAGTCCTCCTGAGTCAGTCAGCAACTTCTGCCTTTGTCCTCACTAAGATGGTTTATGGATTTTGTGCACAACATCTATGGTTGTACTTACATGATACTTTATTGAAGTGTAATTAGACAAAATGTTCACATGTGGAAGTCATAAAGATATTCCTGAAGGCACTGCAGGCTAAACAGAGCTATTAATAATATAAATGGTATCAGAGCACACAGGGAAGTGCAAATTCCCAAGCACCACACAGCAAGCACTGTGTGTAATTAAATACATAAATATTCACATATTACCTCTCTCTGCAGCTATACTAAGAATCTCACATCTTCCTTGCATTACTGAAACTGGAGATCTTCATCCCTTTGCAATGTAACAGCATTTTAACACTGATGACAACTATTCAGAGTATTTACATGGGTTTTCTGAAGAATGAATGGGAGTTATAATTGTTTGTAGTGTCAGGATCAGTGGTTGTATCCACAGGCAGATGCACTTCTGTGGTATGCCTTACCTTCTCTGGGTTTAACATCTCTGCAAGGCTCTGTCTGGAGGAAAGTTTTGTTGCTACCTGACTGCAAAACTGGATTAATTTCAGAAGCTGTGTGAAATGCATTGCAGTGCATGGCATTGCAAGTTCCTAATGGTGTGGTGGTCTTATTTAAGTAGGACTTGGATGTTTAAGGGGAGGGATATCAAAGTATTTAAAATGTTCCTCTTTTGTGTTGTAATCAAGACTCCATCAGTACTGTAGATAGAGGTTAGAGGCTCTAGAGATGAGGCCAGAGACTGATGGGTACAGAAATCAGTGCTGGGTAGACTGGATACTTATTGAGGGATGGTGAGGAGTTCCTCAGCTAAACAAATGATCGTGTTGAAATAAATCTTTATATCTGGCAGAGCAAAGATTTAAACTCAAGTTTTCAGCAATCTGAATAAATGTCAGCAACTCTTTGCCTTCTGACGTTGCCACTGTCTGACCCTGCTCTGTCTTGGAGCTGAGAATTTTTTTTCTCATTGTGCCTTCTTTAAAACTGTGAAGGTTTTTTCAACAAATTGCTCACCTTAGCTTCAACACTTCCTAGATTTGTTCTGTTGGACTTTGCAATCTTGATGCTTTTCTAGCATAGTTTGGTGGAGGTGAGATGCTGTAACATGAGTGAAAGAAAATAAGATGTATAAATTAAATATCTCTCTTTCACCTAGATGCCCATGCAGAGAGTTTTGTCAATATCTACTGCATAGAGTTTAGTTAGGAATGAATAAAAATTTAGTTTTTAGGGCCAGAAAAGGATCTTTATAATCATCCAGTTCTGTATTGGATGTAACAGAGTTTACAAAGATTTGCTCAGTTGGTATTGTATTAGTTGCACTTCACTTGAGATACTGTGTCATAATACTCACACAATACAGGACAAAATGAAGGTCGGGTCTGAATTTTCTCACTGGGGAAATTAGAATCTTTGATGTTGCAGAATCACAATTTTTTTACCTTCAGAGTATATATTATACAAGTGATCTGTTAAGCTGTAATAAAACTTCCATGTCTCTCAAGTGTTCTTCTTTTGAACTCCAGAAATGCAAATTTATTCATAAACCTAAACTGGAGATTTCATTTAGAATGTATACGTGCATGTAGCAGCATGTGTATACAAGAAGAAAGTGTTATTTTTAAAAGAGATATAGGCTTGTAAACCCCAGAGACATTTGCAGATATTAGATTTATTCAGCTACATTAGGAGCTGTTTTGAGCTTTTGGTATCAGTGGGTTTGTATACAGTAAAATAATTCTATTTCCAGTTAATACAAAAGGAACCTGACAGGTAGATAATATTTCTTGAACTGTCAAACAACTTTTAAATCAAATAATAAAATACAAAGATTATCATTTGGGGAACTTCTTTGTCATCAGTCACTTATCCTACAAACTGTTATTCTTTCATATTAGCTTTGCCTTTCCCCAGGCAGTGCTCAGCTCTTTAGAACTGCAATGTATGATAACAAATCCAATTAGTGGCCAGATGTGCAGCAGCATAATTATAATTGTAAGTCATTGCCATTTGTGGTCCTATTAACTCCATTGTGTCCTCACTCAGTGGTCATAGACTGAGTAGTACTACTTAGTCACATGTGATACAGAGGTCCTAGTATAGTTTTGATTGTTTTATTTCCTTTCCTTAGTTTTATTGTATTACTTTTTTGGCAAGGGAATATGCAGAACTGCATAATAAGATAAAAGTTCATCATAAATCTATTCAGTGACATGATGTTTTGTTCTCTAGCCTTTTTTGATTTTTTCAGTTCTGATCACTATCAGGCTCTGAATTGCCATTTCAAAGAGCTGTTGTAACTCAAGTTTTCATTACTGAAGTGTATCACTCAGTTCTATTATCTACTACTTTGTAGATAAAATTAGGTTTGTTTTCTTCTCACCCTTGTGCTTGGGTTGGACTTGATGATCTTGGAGGTCTCTTCCAACCCAGTTGATTCTATGATTCTTTTTTCTCACTCTGTGCTCCACTGAATCAATTTACATTGAATCTTATCAGTCATTCCGTTGCCCAAGAGGTTGTACCAGAAGTTGCTTCTGTAGTTCATCAGTCAGCCCTTGCTTTTAATAACTTGAATAATTCAGCATAATGAGTAGATTTCATTAGCTCAACATTTGTATCTTTTTACCAGATAGTTTATGAACATAAACTATCCTAGTGCAGTAGCAGATCCTTTTTTCTACTTCTTGTTTGCTATATCTTTAGCCATTCTTTGCCGACCTTCACGTGAAGACTGCCTCTCACCAAAGTGCCTTAGTTTCTTTAGCAGTTGTTGCTTCATGAATGCCAAATGCCTTTTGTGGATCCATGTAGACTGTACCAGATAGAGCTTCCTAGTATGCCTATGGACTCCTTTGAAGATTTTCAGCAGAACTGTGAGGCAAAATTGTTTTACATAAGCCACATCAAGCTTTTCCCCAGTATAATCCATTTGGAGGACACAGCTACAGTGTAACATTAATTGGAAAGTTAAAATAAAACAATTCTAACTGTCTTTACAGTTATCACTATGTGTAGAAACAGATATCCTTCATAATCTCTTTAAATAGATTTTTCTTTTTTATAGATAGCCCACTGAACAATTCTGTAGAAAATAAACACCATTCTTTAATATTTTAAATGGCATACAGATTAAAAAAAGAAATTAAACTATTTCTTTTACATGGAGGAGCCTGTCTGCTTCAGATGTAGGCTTCCAGATGTTTCTGAAACTCACACAGGAGTCTTTTCCCCAAATAATATTTTTTATTGTAGACTGTCTAACAGCTTTGATGCCAAATAGACTAATGTAGAGCAATGAGTAGACCTACATGATCTTTTACAGACAGATGAAGTTGTTTTTAATGAAGAGTTTAACAATAATTTTCTAGATAGACCTAAATTTACTCCATTGCAGCTTCAAATGGCTTAAGTGTAGTATCAATGCAGTTAACATAACACTGAAGCCGGAGTTCGGCAAGTAAGTCTGGGCACAGCTTTATCCTAATGCAGCTTCTTGATATCAGTATGGCTAGAAATGTGGACAGAGTCATCCCAAACTTAACTTCAAAAAAACCTGAACAGTGGTAAATGTCATCCAAGTGTGACGTTTCTTGTAATATTTCAGTGAGGAGAGTTGTTTCAAGGGATAATAGAGAAAGTAAATGTACTTATAATCACAGTAAGCTGCCCACAGACAGGTTACAGATTCTGGCACTTAATGTAGGAAGTTCTGCTGTCAATCCAACAGTTCAACAGGCCCTTTCCCTTTCCCTTTCCCTTTCCCTTTCCCTTTCCCTTTCCCTTTCCCTTTCCCCCTCTTCCTCTCTTTCTCTCCCTTCCTCTCCCAATCCTAGCTCTGTATGGTTGTACCTCTTTCCTTTAGCAGAATTCAAAATAAAAGATGTTTCTCAATAGTCCTCTTGATTCTCCACTCTCTTTTGGAGTTCTCATGTTTTGAACAAACATGGTAGCTCAAATCCTAAAATGTGTAAAGCAACACATGGGTATTGTAAAGAAAAGTGTACCATTGCCAAATGCCAAGAAGGATAAACAAGAGGTGTGTGATCAGAGAGGCTATCTGAGGCTAATGAATTGATACCCAGCTGTGTCTACCCTTCAGATGAAAACCAGTTGAATACCAGTGGCAGGAAGCTGAGACAGATGGCAGTGCAGGATTGGTTAGGAGCAGAGGCACAATTCAGATATTACTCAGTAATGATGCATTTTATATCTTATTCTACAATAAATGAGTAATCTGCCTAATATATATCCTTTGGAAAAGTGGCTGCTGTCATTCTGGCTGCTGCTACGGGACAAGGGACTGAAATACTGAAACTAAAACAAAATTATTGAACTTCTCAGAATTTCAGCTTTAAATTCATATCTGTAAAGAAACCAAAATGAAATGTTTTATATTTTTCTTCCAGCGCTAAAAGTGCTACTCAAGGACCTGTGAACAAGATCAGTGCTTTCTGGTCTATTTTAATTTCTGCAGTTATTTTTTTTAATCAGTCTGGCAAATGAGACAATACTACATAATCCTCCCTTATAAGCATCTATAGAAATGCAAAAGTAACTAGCGTTTGTCTAGGAAGGAAAACATGTGAGCAATTAGAAAAAACCAGAGCAGGTCAAAAAAGTGTTAGGCAGTGACAAAAAGGGAAAAAGAATAGTAGGAGAAAAGTCTTAGCAACTCAGCACTTGCATCAGAGGGAGAAAGTCTGTAACAACCCGGGTATCTGAATGTTGAATTAAGTGACAGACTTAGTCTAGATTTAAAAGTAGAAAATGGGAAAGCAAAGTTAACAAGTTGCAAATTAGGACTCAGTGGCTAAAACACCTTCTAAGTATTTATATGTGTATTGTGTTTGCACGGCAAGACTTTGATAGGGGGCTACAGGAATGACTTCTGTGAGAAGTCGCCAGAAGCTTCCCCCATACCTGAGAGGGCCAATGCCAGCTGACTTCAGCACGGAGCTGCCACTGGCCAAGGCAGACCAAATCAGTGATGGTGGTAACACATTTAAGAAGGTGAAAGGTTTATTGCAAATAAGCGATTGCGTCCCAAGAAGAGAGAGTGGGAATGTATGAGACAAACAGCCCTGCAGACACACGGGTCAGTGAAGAGAGAGTAGGAATGTATGAGACAAACAGCCCTGCAGATACACGGGTCAGTGAAGAAGGAGGGAGGAGAAGGTGCTCCAGGCACTGCAGCAGAGATTCCCCTGTAGTCTGTGGTGCAGGTCATGTTGAGGCAGCTGTGCCCCTGCAGATCATGGAGGACCAGAGATCCTCCTGCAGCCCGTGGGGGGCCCCACATCAGGGGAGGTGGATACCCAAAGGAGGTTGTGATCCTGAAAGAAGCCCAGGCTGGAGCAGTCTGTTCCTGAAGGACTGCACCCCATGGGAGGGACCCACACTGGAGCAGTTCATAAAGAGCTGCAGCCCGTGGGAAGGACTCACCATGGAGAAGTTCATGGAGACTGATTCCCATGGGAGGAACCCCATGGTGGAGCAAAGGGAGAGTATGAGGAGTCCTCCCAGTGTGGAGGAAGAAGCAGTAGAGGCAATGTGTGATGAACTGACTGCAGAGCCTGTTCCTCGTCACCCTTGACCACTGCAGGAGAGAAGGTAGAGAATCACGAGCAAGGTTGCGCCTAGGAAGAAGGGAGGGATGGGTAGAAGGTGGTTCTAAGATTTGGGTTTATTTTTCATGAAACTCCTCTGGATGCTTTGATTGCTAATAAATTTAATTAATGTCCCCAAATCTGTTATTCTTGTGATAGTCGGTGGTGAGTGACCTCTACCTGATCCATGAGCCTTTTATTTTCTCTTCCTTATATAGTTGAAGAGAGCAGTGACAGAGCTGCATTGTTTGGCATCTGGCATCCGCCCAGGGTCACCCCACCACAACATTAAATATGGGGTACATTAATTTTGATAATTTTCAAGTTTTCATCTTGCATTTTGTTTCCCAAAATATTTCAAGTTAATTTTACTGTAAAAAAAAAAAAAATTGGAAATCTGTTTTTTGACTATGCAATTTTCAAATTTATAGAATGAGAATTTTTTAAAATTCATTTTACTAAAGTCTTTTTATCAAAAACTCAGTTATGAGATTTGTAAATAAAGTGATAGATACCCTGATGCTTTATCATCTGAACCAATTCATCCTGAGCTTTATCATTTGTACTTTGAGTGGAAAGACAGAAAGCATATGACATGAAGTTTGTATGTGTGTCTGGAGACTCTGTACATCCTAAAATTTGTCGCTTTCATTAATTAGTAGTTAGAAATTAGACACTTGTCTGTACCATGTGCTGTAACACAAACAAAGGGAGTTTATTAAGTAAAGTGTGATTCTTTACTGAATGGAGCTGCTGGAACTCGAGGTGTTTGACGTTGATCCTTCTCACCTCCAAGGGCATTTAGTTACAGGGTCATGTGAGCTGCTTCTGGCAGTGTTCATAACCTGTATCTCTTGTACACTCCTAGCTTGGGAACGTCTACAACATCTATCTCTCCTCTTCCACTACAAAGGACACTAAAAATTTGGTGTTACTGAGTGCTTTAAGCTTGCTGCAAAAATGTTCAGTAAGAAGAGCAACACAAGTGTCTCTCCACTGCCCCTTTCCAGGAGGAGTCTGCAGCCAGCATCAGGCTTGTGAGAATTCACATCGTGTTTACCATGGTGATTCTTCACCTTGAATATTAAATTAAGGATACATAAAAAGAAAAAAAAAAGTTTGTGTTTCATTATTAAGCAACTAAATATTAAGCAAGTAAATAAACTGTTCACAAATTTATTACAGGAAATTCTTCAATCTTCTCCTTCATCTTTAGCTTTGCCAGCTGTGGACTGTGAGGCTACCAGGTATCTTCTGAGCTTTCTTCAGAAGTTGGGAGATTGGAAGTTAACAAATGTAACTAATCTCAATATCTCTCAGCTGGAACTGAATGCATCTGAAGGAAATTTACTGGTGGTTCAACTGCAACCACCTGTCAGGTAGGAGCTTATCACAAACAGAACTGACCCACATGTGTGCATGATTTGTAGAGCTTTTGAGGATGTCAGCTGTACTCAGGAAATTCTAAAACCAAAGTGGAAGCTTGTAGGGCTCTCACAAGGGTGAATTCAGTTTCAAAGTCCCCTGATGAGCTTACCAGGTGTAATAGATGAATTATGTGGAGAAAGGCAGGCAGGCATGTCTATTTTGTCTGCCTCATTATATGAGAGCAAAGGGACAGCCAATAGAACAAAATGGCAACACCCTTTTAGCAGAAAGGCTCAATTATTTTACTCAACACATGATTAACCTGCAGAATTAATTGCTAGAAGTTATTTCAGGGGCCAAAAAAACCTGGCAGGATAAATAAGCAAGCAAATAAACACTCAGACAAACCTGAGGCTAATATGAATAAAGAGACTGATTTTCATCACTCTGGAAGAAATATGAGGGCTATAATTTTTCATGTTTCCAGCCCCACGAGGACTGTGATCTAACAGAGGTAGAGTGAGACTGTACTTTCAGGTGAGTGTATATTTAGAAAATATAATGCATGGTTGCCCAGCTGCTTCTGCCCTTCCTTCTACCCAGCCTGTTACTTGGACATTTGTACATGTCAGTGTAAGGTGCATATATCAACATGTCCTCAAGAAGTGCAGTTTTAGCTCTCATGTTACTACATGAAAAGAGGTATGATACCTGTTCTAAGGAGCTCATGTACAAATGTGACACAGGGACCAACACCAAATGAAGAGAAAGATCCTCAAAGATTGATCAAAATAACATCAGTAGTCTGGCTTCTCTGTAGTCCAGGAAGTTTAAGGGGTTTAAGGAATCAGCTGAAGATGTGATCCTTGTATTTTAATGACTTTGCAGAAGAAAAGGGTCATTAGAAGGAGATGAGAGAATGATGGAGGGACTGACACTGGCAGTAGTAATCTTTTTACTAGTGAATACCTTCATACATTTCTGGTTCACACTGTTCTTGCTAGAAAACATTTTTAATTATTTTTCTCCCACTCTTTCTGTAGTGGTTTAAAACAGATTTCCACCCTGGAAGCAATTGCTGAAAATGGTAAGTAATATAGCCAAGACAACTAACATTTCATCATTTAAATCTGTGCTGTCACTGGAACAGATTGTATTCTCTAGTTCCTGGTCTTTGCTTTTTGCTATTTAAAGATTTTATTCCCTCCCCATCTATAGTACTTATAAGCAGATGGTTTTCATAATGTTAGAATACTGAGTGTCTGATTCAAAATCTGCCAAACTGGATACAGCTCTGTGACCTGAAATGTAACAATAAGTCATCTCTTCTTCAGGCATGGGCCTTTGCTCATGCTCTGAGTATGAACCCTGTGTCTCCATGCAGATAGGACTACCTCTTTGGTTCTCAGTTTGTACACTGGGAGCTGGAGGTGCCAGGCTCATCCAGCAGTTCCAAGGCCTTGGTCTCAACAAGGAATGTCGGCATTAATAGGAAATGTTTTTCTAATCTTTGTAAGACAACACTTATGGCCTTTATTGCTTTTGATATCAGAGTATTTCACTGGGTTTGCAGTTATTAAAGACTACTTGTTAGAGTTTAATCTCTCCACATAACACTATAAAAAAAAAACCTTTTTCTTGCTTAGCATCTAGTTGAAAAAAAGGTACCACACACCAGAGGCAGTGAGAGGAATCTTATTTTTTGTAGGACTTTCACTTTCTAGTCTAAATTAAAGATTGAGTTATAAAGTCTGCAAATCACTGAAGTGGTTGTTTTGGGGGTATGCCCTGTAGTGTAGTGGGCTGATAATTAAACACTGTTATTAGTGCCTATGACTGTTTCTGCTCAGAGCTGGGGGTGTGAAATCAGAAGTGGATTTGAAAATCAGGAGAAAATATGTTAGTACTGAAATCATTAGTGTGTCCTTTTCTCTTTGTTTTAGCACTACTCAAAAATGAGTGGGTTTTATACTCAAACAAGCAGTTGGACTTAACATCTCTGAATTGCAGAGGAGTTATTTTATTCTCTTTTTCTATCCCCAGAGAATACTAGATAGGAGAGCCTTGACTTAATGTTGGCCATGGCTAAACATTGTTTTTTTCTTTATGAAATGTTTCTTTCAACAGCTTTGCAAACTCAAGGATAAGCTTCCCAAACCATAGAATAGCAGAATATTCTGAGTAAGAAGGGACCCACAAGGACCATCAAGTCCGTCTCCTGGCTCTGTGCAGGACCATCCCCGAGAGTCACACCATGTACCTGAGAGTATTGTCCAAACACTCCTTGAACTTTATCAGGTTTGCTGCTGTGACCACTTCCCTGGGGAGCCCGTTCCGGCACCCAACCACCCTTTAGGTGAAGAACCGTTTGCTAATACCCAACCAAAACCTCTCCTGACACAACTTCAGGCCATTCCCTTGGGTCCTGTCAATGGTCACCACAGAGAAGAGATCAGTGCCTGCCCCTCCTCTTCCTCTCATGAGGAAATTGTAACTGCAATGAGGTCTCTCTGCAGTCTCCTCTTCTCCAGCTGAACAGACAAAGTGCCCTCAGCCACTCCTCATATAGCTTCCCCTCAAGGCCCTTCACCGTCTTTGTTGCTTTCCTTTGGACACTCCAATAACTTAATATCTTTCTTATATTGTGGTGCCTAAAACTGCACAAAATATTCAAGGTGAGGCTGCCCCAGTGCAGAGCAGAGTGGGACAATCCCCTGTCTCAGCAGGCTGGTGATGTTTTGCCAGGACGTGGTTGGCCCTTCTGGCTGCCAGAATACAGTGTTGACTCATGCCACTGTTGTCTCAGACTGCTTTGTTTTGAAAAAACAAAGTTAACAGGTGATCTGTGAAAGAATGAAAGAATAGGCTATGCCAACTCTTTGGTTAATGTCAACTAGCTGTTAATCAGGAAAAAGGTGTGTGGATTAGAGAAGATGTGCCACTTTGCATGGCCAAGTGCAAAGTCTGCAGTATTGCTCCCATGTAGGCACATAATTTAGGTGCTTTCAAATATGGTGGACAATCCGGATCCTTTTCCTTAAAGAATCTGAACATACTTCATGAGCAACGTGGGGTTCTGATGAAAAAGGCCAAGTAAGATCTGTATCAACTCTGTTGTGATAGGTGTGTTCACAAAAACCTCTCTGAATGAAGGAATTGCCTCTAGAATCTTCCCAAAGCAGGAGTTACAGATGCTACTGGTAACTGTAGTTACATGTAGCTCCTTGCTGAAGTGAAATGAACATGAAGCTATTGGTTTCTTTAATGAGAGAAAAAAACAAAGACCACCTATGCATTTTTATATGTATTATTTTTATTTCTGCAAATTTTATCTGAGACTGATGAGAATTTCCAAAATCTATGAATCTGGAATACAAAATGTGTTATGTAATGCCTTGGATCTCCACAACCAATATAATTGCATTAGTAGTAGTTAAGCAGTTGTTTTACTGACTACTAAGTACATTTCTTACAGTAGATCCTTTTAGCAAGAATTTTGAAGGAATATTTATATAGCTATGATTCTTGAGTAATATGAGGAAATCAATTTGATTAAAACCCCACAGACAAACCAGTACTTACAAAACTATTCTTAGAAAAGCTAAACATTTTACTTGGCCAGGAGACAGTAATTATGGTAAATAGAAGAGATTAAAGATAATATAGTAATATAAACTATATTTCCACTACATGAGAGTAAAACACAATTTCTGTAAAGTATAACCTCAAAACCTGAGAAATCTGTGTGTCCAGGCTATAAAATATGCATTCACCAGGCTGGTACATGGATGAGAAGTGAGAAGGCACTGAAACAGTAAATGTGAGTCTGCTTGCTTGTTTCCCTAGCAGTCCGAGTAACACCACTAATAATGGTTCATGATTCACAACTGTTTTGCTTCTTATTATAAGCAGATGTTAATATTTCTTGTATAGAGCTTGAAAACACTTATCAGTTTCAAGTATTTGTTGTAACTGCCTGTGGTTTCAGAACTAAAGGAGGATCTTCTGTAGAGGCACATTTGGACTGTTGTGAAAGGTCTTCACTTCCTTACTTGTCTTCTTCCTTTTTCAGAAATAGTCCACCATAAGTCTCCTTTGGCCTCCACTGTAGTCAACAGCAAAATTTTCTGTATCCTGTTGGGTATGCAGAATCAGGCTTTATATCCACTGAAGCCAAAAGAAATATTGATGCCAATATTATGCATATCATACTCCACACTAAGCACTGCGTTTTGAGTAGTGTTTCTCAGTGATAGGTTCAGTGTACTTTGTAATTCACAAAGTAATACGCCTTAACTTTATTATGTATGTATGAATTTTTCACTTGACTAACACTATATGCATCCTGCTCTCATCTCTTAAATTATTTCTTCTGCTCTTGTTTTTAATTGCCCAAAGTTCAAACTTTTGTGTACTGTTTCTATGGTATTTACTCTTCTGTTTCAATATCACCCCCTTTTCTGAACTCTTGCAATGGTTTCTTTTGGTATTATTTCACTGAAAAATTACATTTTCAAGACACTGAACATGTAATCTGATTTTTACCTACTGACCTATCAATGGTAAGGACCCTTAAATTACTTAATAAACTAAAAAAAATTAAACATTGAGCTTATTACTTCTCCAACTACTGTAGGATTTTAGCTTTCTCAGCTTACAGAATTTGTTAAATTATATGTTTCTATTAACAGACAAATTAATTGGAAGAGTAACCATGGATCTGCAGGAACGAGGGATTCATTTTTCAGTAATTTATACTGCAGTGAGACCTTCAAGGGTGAGTAATCTTCAGTGCCTAGAACTGTCAGTTTTTATTACCCAACAACTTAATGTTTACAGAGGAATGCTGTAGATGATTTTCAAGATTATACAGGCAAACAATCTGTATTATATGAGGTTTTGACCAGAAAAGATTGCATGAATCTTCATATACAAAAACTACATCACATAACTATAGAAGTTTTACTGTTCTAGGAGACCATAAGTCTGCCATTGTCTGTAGAAGTTATTTCTAAGAACTGTAAATTAAGGGGGGTTTCCTCCATTTAACTCTAATGGTTTTATAGTGAGTTCTAAGTGGAAACTTATTAAGCTTCCTACTCTAGTGGGTCAGTAAGGATGAAGTGTTACTAATTAACTGAAGGCTACTAATGCGCACATTTTTAAATTAATTGGTTTAATTCCTTTTAGTCAATAATTGGTATTTACAACTGGAAAGTAAAGTTTTGATCCTTGCTGATAGTAAAAACATCATTCATAGATCACATCATATCATGACAACAGCAAGTAGCAACATAGAATAATTATTTATGCAGAGTTACCTTTTTGTATGATGTTCAGGTTGCAATCAAAAAATACTCAGTTTTTAATTTTAATGTGATTAAATGGAAGAGAGTCCTGCCTTGAGGAAAACAGAATTCAGTTGCCATTATAAAGAGAAACATATAAGGGATGGGGTGAATCCTAAAAAACACAACTTTGAAAGAAACATGTCTGTCTTTTCCAGCAATAACACATCTGAGCTCCTAATATGATAACAGAATCATAGAATCATTAAGGTTGGAAAGGACTTCCAAGGTCATTTGACTGATCACCTTTGACTGAACACCATCATGTCAACTAAACCATAGCACCAAGTGCCACATTCAGTTTCTTGAACACTTCCAGAGGTGGTGATTGCACCACTTCCCTGGGCAGCCTGTTTCAATGCTTGACAACCCTTCCAGTGATGTCCAACCTGAACCTCCCCTGGTGCAACTTGAGGCCGTTTCTAGTCATCCTGTCACTAGTTTCATGGGAGAAAAAACTGACCCCCATCTGGCTACAGTCTCCTTTCAGGTAATTGTAGAGAGCAGTAAGGTCTCCCCTGATCCTCCTTCTCTCCAAACTGAACAGTGCCAGCTCCCCTAGCTGTTCCTCATAGGATTTACTCTCTAGACTCTTCCCTAGCTTTGCTGTCCTTCTCTAGACTCACTGCAGCACCTCAATGTTTTTCTTACAGTGAGGGACCCAGAACTGAACACAGGATTTGAGGTGTGACCTCACCAGTGCTGACTACAGGGAGATGGTCACTGCCCTAGTCTGGCTGGGCACACTATTTCTGATCCAAGCCAGGATACCATTGGCCTTCTTGGCCTCCTGGGCACACTGGTGGCTCATGTTCATCTGACTGTCAGCCAGCACCCCCAGGTCCTTTTCTGCTGGGCTATTTTCCAACCACTCTTCCCTAAACCTGTAGTGCTGCCTGGGCTTGTTGCAACCCAAGTGCAGGACTCAGCATTTTGCCTTCTTGAACCTCATACCCTTGACCTTGGCCCATCAATTCAGCCTGTCCAGATCCCTCGGCAGAGCGTTCCTGCCCTCCAGCAAATCAACACTCTGGCCCAGCTCTGTGTAACCTGCAAACTGCTAAGGGTGCCTTCAGTTTCTTCTCCAAATAATTGATGAAGAAGTTAGGACTGGTGCCAGCACTGAGCCCTGGGGATCCCCACTAAATGTAGCACCATTCAACACCATTCTCTGGGCCCAGCCATCCAGCCAGGTTTTAACCGAGGGAAGAGTGCCCCCTCTGAGCTGTGGACTGCCAGATTCTCCAAGAGAATGCCGTGGGAGACTTTATCAAAGGCTTTACTGAAGTCCACAGCCTTTCCCTCATCCACTGTGTAGGTCACCTGGTCATAAAAGGAAATCTGGTTGGTCAAGCAGGGCCTGTTTCTCCTAAACCCAAGCTGTCTGGGTCTGATCCCCTGCTTATCCCATACATGCTTTGTAATTGCACTCAAGATAATGTTCCATAACCTTCTGTGGTACTGAGGTCAGGCTGACAAACCTGTCATTCCCTGATTACTCGTACCAACACTTCTTCAGCATGGGTGTGACACTGGCCATCCTCCAGTAGTCTCGGCGCTCCCTGGTTAGCCAGAACTGCTGGTGAATGATGGAGAGAGGCTGGGCAAGTTATTCCACCATCTCCCACAGTACCCTCTGGGTGAATCCCATCTGGTCCCATAGACTTGTGAGTGACTAAGTGACACAGCAGGTCACTACCTCTGGGATTGCAAGGGTTTTACTCTGTTTCCAATTCCTGTCTACCAGCTCAGAGGGTAGGTTGCTCTAAGAATAACTAGTGTTGCTGTTAAAGACTGAGGCAAAGAAGGCATTAGGGTACCTCAGCATTTTCTTCATCCTTTGTTACAATGTCTCCTCACTGCCCCTGTGTCCAATAAAGGGTGGAGACTTTCATTGGCTCTCCTTTTGTTGTTAATGTATTTATAAAAACACTTTATATTATCTTTCACAGCAGTTTCCAAATTAAGTTCTAGCTGAGTTTTAGCATTTCCAATTTTCTCTCAACATGACCTAATGACATCCTTGTACTCTTTCTGAGTTCCCTGCCCCTTCTTGCAAAGATCATAAATGATTTTTCAGCTCTGAATTCCAGCAAAAGGTCCCCCTTCAGCCAGGCTGGTCTTCTCCCCTGCCAGCTCATCTTTCAGCACTTGGAGTTGGCCTGATTCTTTGCCTTTAAGATTTTCTCCCTAAATTATTTCCAGTCTTCCTGGATCCCTTTGTTATTAAGGACTATTTTCCGAGGGAGTCTCCGAATCAGTGTCCTGAACAGGCCAAACTCCACCCTCCAGAAGTCCAAAGCGGAGGTTTTGTTGACCCCTTTCCTTGCTGCACCAAGAATCAAACACTCTGGCATTCTCTGGTCACTCTGCTGACCACCACATCTCCCACCAGCCCACCTGCTGTTTGTAAACAGCAGGTCTAGCAGGGCACTGCCCCTGGTAGGCTTGCTAACCAGGTACATCAGGAGTTCATCTTCCACACACTCCAGGAACTTCCTAGACTGTCTTCCCCCTACAATGTTGAGTTTCCAGCAGACATTCAACACATTAAAGTCTCCCACAAGAACAAGGGCTAGCCATCATGAAACATCAGTCAGTCACGTAATATTTCATCTGTCTTCCCTTGGTTTAGGCAATAGGAAAGACATTTGTGGGATTGTCTGGATCTAGCATGAGCAATACTGACAGGATCTTGAAAGACTGCAGGGTTTTCAGGAGAGTGCACTATAAAAAGTGCGCAGCTATTATCACAAGGATAAAACCTAGAAAACCTGTGCTTAATAGGTATGTAAGGAAGTCCATTTATCTTATCCAAAAGAAAATTAACTTGATTGAACTTCATGAATGTTCTTTAAGTCAAAAGTGGAAAACCCCTCAAAGATGTTCTGTGTTCAATCCAAAGAGATACAGATTTTAGCATAGAGGTAGGATCTTGAACCTCCAACTATCCAGTGAGATGATCCAAATAGTCCCTTCCAACTCCAACACAAAGTCTAGTTCTACTGAAGCAAAACAAGAAATTTCTTCAATAATCCACCCTGTGAAATTAATTTCCAGAGACTGAATTTTGAAGACCAGACTTCTAATAAAAAGACAGAGCAGCATAAGGGAGCAAACTCACATTGATGTTCTGTGTACTTTATGTTTTTGTGGCAAAGGAGAGAATATGAATCCAAGACTTGTGATCTGCCTGCTTTTCTGTGGTTTGGGTTTTTTTGCTCCATTTTGGTTGATTTTTTTTTTTTTTAATAAAGATCCAAAATAAAAATAAAAATTAGTTATTGTGTCCCTTTACCACTTGAAACCAAAGTCACTTGGGCATTCTTAGCTGAAAATTGCATTTAGAACAATTGAAATGAAAAATATTTTTAAATAATGGAAGAATTGGAGTTAAGAGAAGGAATTTTTTTAATGAATTTCAAATCTATACGTATTTCAATAGGCTTTCTAAATTAAAATAACTTAGTTTGAGCAACTGAATCACTTTTAAATAATTAAAGCAATGCCTTTTAAGATGCTCTACATCTTTTAAAAGTAAGCAATTTAACCTTTTCTTAATTGTATAAATTCTGTGCTGTATAAAACCATTTGAAGCATTTTTCCCTCTCATGATAACTTATTTCATTGCATTCAAGGATATCAGCTTCTGTACAGAGCTAGAAAAGGTAAAGCAGAAAGTGCCCGTGAGGGTTCATCAGTCTGTACATTTGCGTGTAACCTGTTCTTAGCATGTATTGCATATCTTTGGCTGTGCTTGAACCATGAAAGAGATAAATCGTTTCATAACCATAGGCAAAAGTACTAACTCCCTTTGCTTCAGCTATGAAGACCATATGGTGTGATCTAGAAGCTACAGGGTCACTCCCCAGTGATAGCCAAGATTGATAGATATGAGAAGTAAAAGGCTTTAATCATATTGAGAAAGTTTACATTACATAGTGCATTTGCAAATCAATAGCAATCATTCAGTATGGAAGATTTGCCTTTACTAAGTTGCCTTATTCTTGGAGATGAAGGAAATCAGCTTTAGGTATTACACTTAAAACAAAAAAAAAACAAAAACCAAAACAACAACAACAAAAACGGAAAAAAAACCAAAACAAAAACAAACCAAAACAAAAACCCAAAACAAACAAGCAAAAAAAAAAAAACAGACAAAAAAAAACAAAACCAAAAAGTTCCTTCTAGTCATGTAATTGAATTTTATACAATTCAGCTTCCAAAAAGGGGCACTTTGAGATACTTCTCTCACAAACGCCCTACCCCTTTGCTTTTGGGCAGTTGATGGCTTCAAAGCATCATCACATTAAATTCATTTGTTCTGTTGCCTCAAGGATTGAAAAATAAACATTGAGAAATGCATATGTTGGAAAAACTTCCAGACAAGTATTGGCTTTACAGAAAGTGAATTAATGAGACAGGAAGCAAAACTCCCCTGTGACTGAGCCTCTTTTCTGATTTGATGAGACAGACCTGCTTAGTTTAGTCAGTGCAGACACAGATGCCTTTGGGCTATTGTAATTACCAGTTCATTACCCCAGTGCATGATGGAGATTTCTTCGGGCTGCCTCTTGTTCTGTTCCTGTTTCACCATGATTGGAGTACTAGAACACCTATGAAGAAAGGCTAAGTTAACTGGGATTGTTCAGCCTGGAGAAGAGAAAGCTTCAGGGTGAACTAATTGCAGCCTCCCAGTACCTGAAGTGAGCCTGCAAGAAAGATGTAGAGGGACTATTTACAAGGGCGTATAGTGATAGGACAGAGGGGAATGGCATTATTAGGAAGAACTACTTGAAATGGTTTCACTAACCAGCTCATGATTTCTCTCATTATCTCATAAAGGAGACACCTTCCTCCAACAAAGCAAGTGCCAAGTCTTGTGACTCTTGTTCTGAAATGCTTTGTGTTGTGGGTGTAGCTGAGTTGAGATGACTCTGAGAGAATGATTTGTAACACCTAATTCTGGGCAAGTGAAGTGTTTATGTCTACTTCTGAAGTTATCAGCCAGGATTCTCTTTACAATCAAGGACTTTTTAGGGTTTGATCCTTCTGACTGTTTTGTAGAGGATTGCTGCAGGATGAGATGAAACTTGCCCTTCATAATCTTTGTCTCTAAAAACCATGAAGGCAGTCCCCACGCTTAGATCAGATCTTGACATGCATGTATAATTGGTCAACTCTCACTCAACATTTCTCATACTCTTTTTCATTAAAAGCCAGAAATTTATCCCAAGCATTGAGGAGTCTCCTGCCAAGACCTTTCTTTCCTTTGAAGCTCATTTGATAGCTTATTTTATCTCTGAAGAACCAAACACTAAGGACCAAACAGTCCATCTTCCACTCTTGCATCAGGAGTTCTTGTGAATATATGAATTTCTGTATTCTTGGGGTTTTTGATCAAGGTCAGCCCTCTACTTGTGCTTGCTGCAAGTTACTTTTTTGGCTTATGGTTGAAATATATAATTTTACCTTTCTGTTGTAATTGGGGAGTTTAAAAACACTGCAGTGATTTAAAGATAATGCATCAAATCATAAACCCCATCTTTCAGATCCTCACGGTGTCCGTGTAGTATTTTTACTAGTTTCCTTCTGAAACTGCAAGAGACTTTTATAGTTGTTATTTTTTCCCAGTTAGATTGAATGCTCAGAGGTCACATACTGCTAAAAGGAGATTTATGGCTATGTCCCTGCTGATCATTTTGTTGATTCCCCTTTTTACAGATGCATTGTGAAATGCTGTTTAAACCTTCTCTGTTGCTTCCACATTTTCAGAGAGCTCCAACTACCAACAGCTTTGGGCTGCTTCATTCTGCAAACTGTTTGCTCTGGTTGGTGTTTGTGTTTAGTCTTTGATCCCACTCAGAACCAAGCAATATAAGTTATAGAAGCTCTTTTCAGCCAGAAGTAACATTCGAATCTGCAGCATAAGTGGTTACTTTTGACTATGAAAAAGCATCTCTTGAAGGTATCCTCGGGTGCTATTGATATGCACCCCAGCTGAAAAGAGTATTAAGGTTTTATCTGCTTTGGTGAGTGCTTGTGGCTAAATTTTCTTTGCTTCTGCCTTCTACCCAACACATTTTTTAAAATGCATCACATTTTGCTGTGCTTCATCTTCCACTTGCATCCAGCTCCTCTGTTTTGTTGACTATTCAGTTTACCGCTCAGGAGTCTAAACACTGCAACAGCCACCCCACTGACTTCACAGCTTCTGGTTAATGGAATGCTTTTGACCATTTAATATACTGAAACATTATATGATGTGAGCTTTCCAATGAATGGAACATTAGAAAAATGCTTATAATGCCATTTGCAGGGGTTGAGATGTAGGTTTAATATCCTCATGCATCCTTGAATACAGAAATTGCAGTACTCATTTAGTCTTGTATTTTTACATTTGAATGAGAAATTATAGTTTAGCATAGTATAAAAAAGCATCAGTGTTTCCAGCCTAAAAGAAGAAACCACAGGAATGACTCACCTTTTGGTCCTTTCCTCTCCCCACTTAAAGAATGCCATTATATTAAAAAATAAATTATAATTTGTGGAGGCAGAATGTACATTTGATTATTTTCTAACTCAGTTTTGAGTATTCTTTTCTGATACAGGTATTTTTAAATAATTACAAAAGAACCTGAAGTCTGATTGTAGCCAATTAGTTGTCAGTCTAGAGGAAAAAACTGAAAGAGGAAAATATTTAGCAAACTTAGCTTTGAAGTTGAATGATAAAGATGTGAGAGATGCTTGTTAGCAATTCTGTATGATTCATTCCATGTGTTAGTGGGGAATGTAGAGAAATAACTAAAAACTAATGGTTAACCTTTAACTCTAGACTTTACACCAGGATGACTTAAGAGTCACCTACTTTAAACATTTTTACAACTTAAGCTTACATTTTGTATTATGTTTATATATATATATATATGCATATTGACTTCACTGCTAAATGCCCTAAAAGGGCAGCATGGAAGTGAGCTGTTACTCTTATCTGATCAGAACAATGTTGCTATTTTCTACTGCTAACATTTTAAGGCATAGATGAAGCCTGTACAGATGTTCCGTATTGCATCAAATTTGAAAGTTATATTTATTTTGCATTTAAAACTAAGGACCAAGGGAACTGGGATGGAGGAGGGATAGTGGAGAAGGACACAGGTGAGGATGAATTGTATCTTAGGCAAAAAACAGGAATTGGTAAAATGCAGGTATGAAAACTGCAATGAATACTCTAAAAGACACAGTCATATATTAATTGAGGTCATAACCATAATAATTCAGACTAAAATTAGGGTATAATGCTAAAATATGATAGAATAAATTGAATGTGTGACTCTAAACAAGCATATTGATATGATATATTGACAGGCATGCTAAAAACTTTCAGTAAGGAAAATGCCAAGGTTAAAATAAAGCATTAGACAGAATAGATCTGTGAAGGACTGCTGTTGAATCTTACAGGAATTTTAGATTCAAGGAGACAAATATTCTGAGACTTCTAGGGTCCTAAAAAGTGCCTTTGAAGACTAAGGCTGAACACAGCATCCAAGTGATATGACTTTAACCTAAAGATTTATATAATCCATCTATCTACAATTTGATGAATTGCCTAGTAATCTCCACTAATTATGTTGAGTGACACTGTTTATATCTGGAATACAAACTGTTTTAACATAAAATATTAAAAGGTCAAATTTTATGTAAAAAAAAAACCCAAAACATTTCCTCCCCTCATGCTCTTCCTGACATGGAAACATACCAAACTGTAATTAACAGAGTGAAAGAGAAATAATAAAGCCATGCTTCAAAAAGCACAGTCCTGTATGCATTAGGAAAATTAAAAGGAATATAAATTCTTGCAAATTTAGTACAATATTATATGACAGACCCAAAGAGATTCAGAGGAATAATGTGCACAAGACATAAAAACTATTCATAAAAACATATTAGACAGGAGTTCTTTCAGAGGACACTGGATTTAATGAAAAAGAGGAACTCAGGAAAATTACTGACACTGCAAAGCCAAATGGCCTGTGTGTTGATCATTGGTGTGGTAGAACACAGACAAGTTCTCAGTTAAAATATTTTTTCAAAAATCATTGAGTCTCAAAACTTTTGCTGCTGATGAGGTGGCAATAGAAGTGACTTCAGGATAAATCTATAAAATTAATAGTGTCATATCATCAATGTCAAGTATTTTTCACCAAAGTTTAACCTAAAATAAGAAACCACCAGACCGTCATCATGTTTTCTTATGTACAACTTTTAAATTATAATTTATACAATATATATGAAAATTACAAAATAGTTTGGCCTTCACCCCAGAGGAGTAGGATGTTTTAAGTGTGACATGGGGTTTGAAAAGAGGCTCCATATCTCTGGAGAAATACAACCCTGAAGCCCACCTCTTATACTGACAAAATTGGTTGAAACTGAAATCATAAATATGTGGATATATGACAAAAATACAGTATGGATTCACTGTTCTCTGAGAGGCATAAAATATGCAGGTAAAAGTAATTGCGTTGCTAGGGTAAAAAAGATAAAATATAATTATTTTGGAGCAGAAGTAAAATATTAAAGGTAGAAAACAAAGGATAAAAATAAAGGATTCGTGTTCACAGTGGGGCGTATTTGCCAGTGGGATTCTGTGAGGGTTGATGTTGATGCCTGTGCTGTTCAACAGGAAGGAAAAGGGGCTGAAATACAGAGATGCCAAAGTTTGCTGATGTGCTGACAAGTTGGAGAAGCCACTGACAGCACTGCCTTACTGGGTGACAAAAAGACAGATGCAATCCGGTCTGAAGAAAAGTAACACATAAAGAGAACCTTAAATATGTGTATTACACTATGGTGAGCGGCTGCTGTTTCTCAGAAGAGGCATCACAGTGTAAATGTGGGTAGATCTCTTGGAACATCCCAGCAGTTACCCATTATTTGGAAAGGAGGAGGACAAAGTGGCAAGTGCAATTAATTCACTAAGCCTTTGGTGAGTCCAAGTCTGCCAGTGGAATAGTGCATGTGGTTCTGGACATCGCATCTCCAAGGGATAAAGCTATGAGATGAAAACATTTCAGCCAGAAAAAGGGCCAGTTCAAGATGGAAATAATAAATAAAACCATCAGTAACATGGATGGGCTGAACATGAAATAATTACTGTGTCTGGACGGTATTCATGACTATCACCACTCACAGATCATAACACAGGAATGCAGGAGCACCAAATTCCTTTGAAGAAACAAAGTAAACTGGTTTTGGATGACAAAAGCACATAGATTTCAGTGACTAGATAAACTAATGGAAGAAAGACAGGAAGGATGGATGTAAATAAGATCCTAGTACACATGTTCATTTGAATGCAACATTCAGCTCTGAAGGTTGCTAACCCAAAGATTACAGAAATCAAAGAGGGCATTCTAGGACACGTATTTGTTTGTATTTACCCTCTTATTTTAGCTGCCAGTTACAATCAGGAGCAGTGGCTGTGTGCTAGGTGGACCTTTGCTCTCACACGGTTTCGCTGTTCTCATGTCTTGGCAGAGGAAGTTTGGGATATTGACATAGGGTTTCTCTGGGACAGAACTGTGAAAGGTAATATGTAACTTATTTAACTAAAGGCCAAGAGCCAGAAGAGGCAGACAACAGACTAAAAGGAACTCACGGACTTTCCTCCTCATTCTTGCCTGTTAGGCTGTTGTAGAATTGTCACCTTTGAAAATGAAAATAATTGCCACATTAAGAAAATAAACAAACAAAACCCCTGCTGCTGCAGGCAATCTGGAAATCCATGAGAAGTGACTGTGTCATCTGGAAATTGGGTAGGTTGCATCTCAAGCTTGGTGCAGTCTTCTTTAAGTGAAACAGACTGGATTCTAGAGATTCTTGTGATTAGGCATCTGCAAATTGCCTCTGGGATTGCTGAATCCTTTCGCCATTCATGGCTATTGTTGAGCACAGAGACTTGTGTCTTCAGGGCCATCTCCAGACACCAAAGCCCATAGACATAATCCTTTTCAGAGGCAGAAATATGTTGCAATTTTGGGCATTTTGGGGAAGCAAAGATGTTAGAAACAGGAAATGATCGTATCTACCTAGAGGATCCCAGTGTATGTGTGTCCTCTGAAGACACCACTAGAACTGAAAAGCCAGGAGCTGAGAGATGTGTGGCTAAGTAGCTTCTGCATGTGGTCAGAGCAGCCTTGCCCTAAATATCTACCTGCAGCACTTCTTGTCTCCTTCCCTTTGTAGGACTTTAAAGCTGGTAAAAGAACATGCTGGCGCAATCACAGGGACGCTCCATACACTGGAAAAAAAATTTGTATCCTGCACCATTTGATTTGTATTGCAGCCTCTGTTGTAACAAACACCTAGGCTTTAGTGCATCCAATCTGTAACACAGTTAATACTAATTAAAAGAAACCTGATTTATTTAATTTTAGTTTCAGATGGTATTTCATATTCTTTCTTTTTATAAAACAGTTCGCTCACTTCATGTAGTGTCACAGAAAGTTTTGATTTTAGAAATTTGTTAGGTAGGAAGACATTTTGTTGTGCAGCTCTAGATCTGCTGTATTTATGCATGTAGTGGCTGTGTTTTTCTCCAATTTCTAACTCTTAGGCTGCATGTGATCCCCTGAAGTATTAGACTCTGTTCAAAGCCATCAACTAATGATTTCTTGCTATTTGAAACCGTAAAAGAGGGGCCATAATTTTTCATGCATAGCCATTGAGTGTACAAAATGGGTACAAATGGGATCATTAAGGTTAGAAAAGACCTCCAAGACCATCGAGTCCAACCATAAACCTATGCAGCCATTAAACTCATAAATATGGCATACACGCCCCTAAATTTAGGGTAGATTATGATAACTTTTTAGTGTAATATTCAAACATATTTATGATTTTAGCAAAGGAATCTATTCTTGCTTTAGGGATAGGTAGTTTTATTGAAATGGTCTCCCTAAAAGTTCCTTTTTATTAAACCCTAAAGGCTTTTCCATAAAAATCTGTGAACCTGGAACTGTGTGCAAGTCTCCGTTCCCAAAGTTTGCATGTTTAGAGCTTTAGCATTCAAAGCTAAGAACTAGCCAGTGTGTTAATGAAATCTTAACAGACTGTTAATGCAGTGTTTGTGTATTGAAACACAGATCTTATTTCTTTCTGAGGGCAGTAATTCCCCAGCCCTGGTAGCTGACAATTTTAAATGGAATCAGATTTCAGTTAACTAATGGTATCTTTGCTTTTAGAAAGCTGTCCAATTAGAAAGTTGACTGATTACAGAAAATGGTGGTGTTAATATGCTTTGAGGAAATAGTCATGTATGATCAGACCCCTGTGCAGTCACCTGTGCTAGCAGCAGTCAAACTACAGCTGACCTAAAGACAAAGAGTGGAAAAGCTCTGGGATTTGCCACTGGATCCCTGAACTGTTAGCTGGGGATGCTATAAGAGAAGAGGCAAATTTGCCCAGCATGAGGTTGAACTAGTCGTTGCTTACTCTGGGATCCAACCTAATATCATAGCACTGTTCTGACCCATGCAGGCTTACCAGCTCTCTCCAGCCTCCCATGGGAATCTCAGTTATTGGGTTGTTGTCTGACATCTTTCCTTAGTGTTACTGGCAAACCAGAGAAAAGGCAAGAAAATAATCTCTTTCCTGCCAAAATGCCACAGGGATATTTTTCAATTTGTCGATGGAAGCATTTCTATAAAAGCTGTACATAAGGTGATACCTGACATCAAATTTGATATTGCATGGTATATTTTGTTCTTATTCTTTTTCATTTTACTAAAACTTCATTGTTTACATTTCTATTGAAAAATTGCAACTGTTATTCTGAGATGGGATTTCTGTTTTAACCTGAGTGTTTGAGTGACTTCCTATATTGATATTTAATAATCATGAGAAGTACATTCTAATTTTAGTGCACTATAGTATGAAAGTTAAACCCCAGTTATTCTAACTGCTAGATGTCTCTGCCTCTGAGGCTTCCAGCCAAATCTTTTGCAAAATCCTGCAACAGAATCATCATCATGGCTAGACTCGCGAACGAAGATTTGGGAGGGTTTTACCCACGCTTGCTGCAAGCGCACTGATGGCTGATAAGGCCAATGTGGCATAGGCAAGTCTGGTTGCAAAAGGCACAGCAGAAAGTCTCCGTAGGTGGTACTGTTAAGGCACAGTTCTTTCTGTGTTGTCTTTTCTCCTCCAGGCTGATTCTGTGTGCAGTTTCAAAGGAGACAGCAGCGTTATAGATTGTGTGTCTCCACGACTCCCAACTGGAGGCCAGAGTGGACCACTGATGGTGGTCAACATGGCCAAGGCTGAGGTGTCGTTTCAGGCAGTCCTTGTATGTCTTCTGGGGGGCTCCTCTCTTGCGGCAGCCGGTGGTGAGTTCACCATAGAGCACAATCTTAGGGAGGCGGTGATCCTCCATCCTGGAGACGTGCCCTGCCCAGTGCAGCTGTGTTCTCAGCAGCATGGTCTCGATACTGGTGACCATGTTGAGCAGAACTATTGCAAGATGAATGTTGGATCCTACTGTGCTTCCTCAGTGTTAAAAATTCCCTACTACTCCCTAGTATATGGTTTCAGCATGACCTTGACAATATTCCTAGCTCCTGATTCACAGCTTTTCTCAAGATCTGAACTTCTATCAGGAGCAATTGTGGTTGAGCCAATCCCCATGCAGGCTTGCCGTTACCTGGCATAGAAGCTTGGCTGTGGTGTAGGAACAGTAATAGGCATCAAATCCTACAGGAATGCAGGAAGAAAGTTGGTATTTGTTTTCTAATGTGCCACACCTTATAAATTTCAGTTTTACATAGTTTCATATCAAAACATTGTGACAGGGTTCAGTAACCAGCAGCCACAGAGGTGGCAGTTCCACCTAACTGCTGGCCAAGATTGCATGCTTTGGTCTCATTTTGGTTTGGTTGTTGGGCTAGAGACTGGTAGGAGATGAAGGGAATTATGAAACTGAGACTGATGACGTTGACTGAGATATGTCAGCTAGAAGTTTAAACTAGACTTTTCCACAAGGTTGGTGGAGACATGCCTATTTTGAGACAAACTTGGAAGAAATAAAAAGGCTTATCAAGAGAAATGAAAGTACATTAATTTCCTTCAAAACAGCATGGATGTTCTTTCTAAGATTAGCTTTGCACTTTCTGAAGTGGATTTTATTTATATATATACACCCTCTATCTTACATACACTATTTCAGAAAAATTAGGTGACTATTCGGTGCAACAAAGCAGAGTAGATACTAAGCACCTGTTTATAGATTTTCTGGGGGAAAAAAATTCCTTTTTTTAACTTCCCTGTCAAAGAGATCCAATTTGCTAGATTTATTGTTTTTTATTTTTTGATTCAGCAAAATTTGGAAGACAGAGCCAGACCCCCTGACAAGTTCCTGCCGTGCAATGTCTGGTATCCTCTGTTTTCTCCAAGAGTTATCATACACAGATAGAGACACCAAAAGCAAAGAAAGGTGTTTTTGCACACAGTATTTTTATGGGGAGAATTTGAAAAACCTGCAGGTAATTTATTACAGCCAGGACTGAGGAACTGTAGGAATTCTGTGTTATTTTTTTTAAGTTAAAAATTTATTTCCTTGAATTCTCAATAAAAATTTGAAGAATCGTATGTAATGCTATTTTGCTGTCCATACACCTTTCTTCAGGTTAGGAAAAAAAGGGAGCTGGCTCCCTAGTTTTGAGATTAGTCCCCAGAGTGCTGCAGGATCAAAATATTATGTGGAGGAAGGGAGAATTTTAGGGGTCTTCGGATTTCTAATTTGCTGTAACTAGCTTGCATCTGGGACAAATAGTGCTGGCAACTCTCCCAGCACTTTGAGTTAACACTTTTTGCTTACTGTCTGTATTTTTCAATTAAGTAACCTACCAGCCCCCATCTAACCTCTGTCCAGCTCTCACTACATATCTGTTTGCTTTTATTGCAGCAGACGCTCCTCCATCCTTTTTCACATCTCCCATGGCAACTTGAATTCCACATATGGACAAAAGAAAGGGGGGAAAACAACCAGTTGGAAGTGGGTATTCCCCTAGCAGTCTAAAAATTGTGCAAAATCTGTAGCTTCTATACTCTCTGTGGCAGAATTGCCTGAAACAGTGCCAAAAATCTGATGCCAGAGCTGGGGAGATTGGCATCAGCAAATATTCCTTGAATGGTACATCTGGTAGATTCCTTTCAGGATTAATTGTATTATACAATGCAAACTTTTAATGAATTTTTTCTCTTTTGTACATTACATTGCAAAATCAGATTTAACTAGAACAGGTACATGAGTTTTAACACTCTTGAAGATGACCAAGACACTCCTTTCATTGAAACATTTGTGTTTGGGTTATTTGTCCTATATGAAATTCAGGGTGGAGAATTAAGTATAGTAGCTCCTTCCACTGCTACTCCAGGTTATGCACATTCTCTTTTATTTTCTAAAATCAGGATATTTTTGTAGACCAATTCCAGATCTTTCTTAAGTTAGATGAAAAAGTCTGATATAAAACTCCATTAAAAATTCTAGCAAGAAAATAACAGAAAATACAATTTTCTTCCAAAAACTGAGACTACTCTGGAATTTATGGAATTTGTGTGTGCCATGCATGCAAAAATTCCTAGCCTTATTTTAAGGCTTTTCAAGCACATTGGTTATCACAAGTACTGCATCACACCACATTCCTCTTCACTGGGTTCTGTTGCTTGCACAGTCACTGCTAACTCACTTTTCTGCACAATATTAGTGGCACAGAGTAGTCACATTCTCTAAATGACAGTCAAGGGATCTTGTATACAGCCCAGCGCTGCTAAAGGACAGGTCTGTGAAGAATCACATCTGGCCTTAAACATGCAAGCTGACACTGTAGATGGTGTTTATGCAGGCCACTGAACTGAGCAGCATAATAAATATTGCAGTCTTATTGTCCCTTCTAACAGAAGATCCTAAAGTACTTGGTCATGACTTGGGTACTCTCCACAAGTTCCAGCAGTTCTATCAATTACAAGAGAACATGATATTTTACAGTGAGTTCATTATCTCTTACATTAAGGAATACATTTTGACTTTAAGCCTTGCTTTTGTGAAAAACCCTGGGACATACAGAACCCCCAGTGTGAGCTGAGTGTCACAGTCCCCAAGCCATTTGGCTTTCTGGTAGAAGTATTTGTGGTTGGACAGGGGTTACATCACATAATAATGTGAGACACTAAGATTGGTCATATATCCTACAAGGTACTAAAATGATAGTAATCATGGTTAGTAAATGATTGCTGTTGATGCAATATACCTAATTTCTGTGCATTCTTTTTCTCCCGCTTTATTAAAATATTAATAAAGACAGGAAATAGAGATGAAGGATTATTCTGGACAAAATGCCATGCTATTGACTTTTATTCTGATGTCTTGGTTAGACTTACAGTTGCTGTACAAATATGGGAAATAGGGCTGGAAGGGACTCTAAAGATCATCAAGTTCCAGCTGCCATGCTGTGAGTAGAGACACTTTTCACTAGATATAGTTGCTCTAAGCACTGTCCAACCTGGCCTTCACCACTTCAAGGATGTGCAGCCACAAGTCAGTCTAGAGGAGAATTAAAAACCAAAACCCCTGAAACATTAGAAATCATAGAAAGGTAAACAGTTCAAACTTTCAAAAGTAGAGATAATTGGTAGCTCTTTGCTTAATGTTCTAGATTTTGACAGCTTAAAGCACTGTTATGCTCTCGTCTTGCATGAATCAAATAAATGCATTCAAATGCATTCTTTCTGCTTGCAGTGTGTATTAGTTTACCAACTTGATACTGCAAAGAATGTTTTTATGGTTATACCAAGTTCTAATGCTTGACTTTCAAGTTGCTGATGTTTAGCAGTGAGATACAACCAACCACTGCCTGCATCACAGATTTGTTGTACACTGCCCTTCAGAAAAATTGATGTGTTAATATGGGTGGTGGTGATGCTATCCGTAGTGAGGCTATAATGCCATGATCAGTTAGAAAACATGGAGGAAAACTGTCTGGTTTGTGTGGGAGGGAATCTGAAATGGTAATTTTAGAAAAAGCATTTTTAATGTGCTAATTCTTGGCGGGGATGTGAATGCTGAGTGTCTTCTGATGTGGGAAAGCCAAACCCCAGCACCCAGCATGATCTGCCATTCTGTAGTACCCCCGCACTGAGCACATGGCAGCTTCCTGGAGTCGAATTTTGAAGGATACATTGGTTCCTGTTAAGGCAAATTCAGAGAGTGCAGGCATGCAGTCAGTTTGGTGTCCTGTCAAAAGAATTACAGTTGGTATGTGACATGTTCAGCTGACTGGTATTTGAAGTGCTGTGGTGGCAGTCGCAGTGCCCGCCCTCCCTTCTTGGGGAGGCACCTCATGATTCAGGCCATCACAAGTGACCCAAAAGGATTCTTTGGCCTCCTATTCCACAATGTATTTTGACCTTTGGCTTATACATGCATTCCCTAAGGATTTTCAGGTTCTTTTTTCCATTTCTGAAGAGTAATCTTGTTAAGCAATATCTTCTTCTTATACTGCACTAAATCCCATGTTGACATTAGTGTGAAATGTATCCTGTTTCCGTGGTTCATTACTCTTTGTCATTTCACTGAATGAAAGTTTCATTTTCACACTATTTTATATTTTTCTCGTATGTATTTACAATAATTTGATTTATATTTGTTTTCAGTTATAATTTCAAATGTATAAAATGGTCCCAGGTATTTTTTTTCTTCTCTCTAGCCATTCTGTGTTGGAACAGTCAACAAAGCTGTGGCAACAACAGCAAAACAAATTAATAACTTTGGATGTAAAATCTGTTTGGTTTGAAAAAGATTAGTATATTGGGGCATCAAAATGTTGCCAGATCAGCTTCCTTTCTTCTTTCCAAGAAAGAACATTCTGAATTAGGAGGCTTGCTAAACAGATCAAAGGGAAGAATTGTGATCAGGCCACCTATATTTCAGGTTCAGCTAGTAATTACAGCATTCAATTCTGGTCTACGAAAATGTAAATTACATCCTTTCTTTTCAGTATCTTATTTAATCAGTTCTTATGGTTGGTTACCGCACATCTGAGATCAAAAATGCCATTGATAAATCCAAAGAACAAGATAGTGACTTACACATCCCATGGTTCAGATCAGGTAAAGGTGAAGGGCACAGTGAACAACACAATTCAGTATGATTTAATGATTGGTTACACTTCCACTGTGGATTGATCCTAAATAATCTCATTTGATTTACAATAATTCAGTGTAAATATGATCCATTTCTCGAGGAAGTGTCATGTAGTTTATAGTTTAGCGTGAAATATATGGCATGGGGAGAAAGATTTTATTTCACTAAGCTTCTGTTTGTGCAGCAACCAAAGAATAAGAAAACGTGCCTGAAAGGGAGAAGCAGGGACATGGTGGGGGAGCTCTCAGCTTCCCACTGCAGGTCAGCTCTCTTCAGGTCTCCCGTGGGTCCCAGGCTGGGCCATTTCAGAGATCCTTGTCCAGCCTCAGGACTAAATTACCTCGATTCTTTTTCTGATTTCAAGTGTGCTGAATTTCCTCAGCCGCAGGTAACATAGAGAAATGCATCTCCAGGCTAAAGGGATAATATAGAGGTTAGTGAGTCTTTAGGGGATATTTTTTCAGAGAGCTGATACTTTAAATCTCCTGTTTAGTGATGTGGTCCTCCCTGCCTATAGCTGTGCACATGGAGCCTCTCTGGGCTGCACAGCCCATCGATGCCTATATTTTCATTCACAAATATGAAGGAAACAAAAGCCCTTTTTGGAGTGTTTTTGGGGAGCTGTGTTGCCTCCCTTCTTCAGCATGGGCAAGTTTCTTAAAACAGGTTTAATCATGGAAAACTAGTGGATTTCTTTTTCCCTGAAACCTCCTCTTTCCAGGCAAACACTTTTGATTCATATGCTTTTTCAGAAATGGAAGAGAATATGTGAGAACCTCATGACAAAGTACTGTCAGGAGAGCAACAGAAATAAAGCCATAGTCTTATGATTATATTTTAATAGCTTTCTTTTTATTTTAAGGTACTTAAAGCTAATCCCCAAGTTCTCTCAATGACAGTATCTAATGTAGCATTGTTTTCAGCTACTAGCAGGTGGTTTTTAAAGCCCTCTTTGGGCGATACACAGGGCCTACATTGTGAAGTCAATAGCCAGAAAGGGTATAATTTAGACTTCAGCTTTTCCCCTCAGTTTGAAATAAAATTATTACATTTAAAGGAAGCCTAAGGAAAGATTAAAAGTTTTATATCAAAATTTTAATATTTTCTTTTGTTGTATCCTCTTCTTTTAAAGAAAATGATATTCATTTAAAATAATGCATGTTCTAATGTATTTGAAAAGGCACTACTCTATATTAAAAAGAAATTCATAAAGTATGCACGTAAGGGAGAGGAAGATTGCAATCTTCACTGGAGCATTTAGTCAAAAGGTTTTAATGTAGCCCATTCTGCTTTATTCATAGAATGAGGTATCTGCGAAGATGTGTTGTAAATAACAGACGGCCAATAGCATTTACAGAGCATCAGTTAAGGTGATAAAATCTCCTGAGGCTCCTCTCCACAGGCAGGTTATAAAGTGACATTATAGCGTCTGTTCCAGACTTCAAAAAGGGTCTTTGACTGTCTTTAAACCTGTTAACAGTAGTTCCAGGCAATAGCTCTACATAATTATAGTTCTAGTAACCCCTGCGATGCCTTTCATTTCCTGTACCCCAAAGTTATACAAGGGTGGAGACAGCTTGTAGCATACAAAGTTGTAAACTGACATGGGACTTAAAAATATGTGGAATATCCCAGATATGAACACAGTAAGAAGTGAGGATTAAGATATGAACAACAGGATAAAGTAGTTGTCTAATAAGGTCAGTTTTTACTGTTGCTATCAGTGGGGCTGTTTTACCAAGGGTGCCCTGGGCACATTTTTTTAAAAGCATTACCTAAAAAAGAGAATTCCTGGAAAGCTCCTAGTAGCAAATGTGTCTCATGTAGGAGTTCACCACATCAACCAATTGAGCATAGGTCTTCTTTTTCCAGAAATCATCAGAAGTTCAAAAAGATCCCTGCAGCAGTTAAGTAGACTTCTTTCATGTCTGTTAAAATGAGGAGTGCAAAAACTATTATTGTTACTAAAGGATGATTGTCGGGGTTGGTGATGGTGAAATACGGCAAGAGAATTATGAGAGATGGAAGAGAGTATACTGTCCAACTGAATGAGAAAGCAAGAGGAAGACAAATCATCATGCGGGAAGAAATTAAAAAATATAGGACTCTTCATATAGGACTGTTTATTTGCTGTATTAACGGGTTTTTAAAGTGGTTTTCTAGTAATATTCCATACTGTAATAGACTTGTATAGAAGTTCTGTGACTGGTTAATCTATGGTGCAGTGCACCAGTTCCATATTTGTTCATGTTGCACCCCTTCCTTACACGTATGGTTATATATCCACCCACTCCTGGCCAAGTTGGAAAGTTCCCACCTACCCTTTTCCTTGTTCATCAAACATCACCTCTTTTTCCTGAACCTTCCTCTGCTCCTCTATAAAAGAGGGGCTCCCTTGTTGAATAAAGGCTCACTCCTTTTCACCTCAGACGCTGGTCAGACCTCTTTTTTGAACCCTCCCTCTATTGCCACAGACCGCAATAGAGGGCCCTTCCCTTATCAGCCTGCCACCCCCTAATAGATGATCATCACTGAACTGGCAAGCTGAAATTTTCTTGTGATTTTAGTGCAGAAAAAAAAAAAAAGTCCATTTCTTTTAGTGTATTCTCCTGGGGAAAAAATAGTTCTTTTACCTGTTAGCACTAATGCATACTACTATCATACATACTAACAACATGGTTTTACATTCATTTACTAGTATCAGTGGTGTTTGTTTTCACACGTGGGCACCTGGCCATGGGAACCTAGGGTAACACTGCCTCATTAGTCTCCATACTTCCTGTTAAACAGACAGACAATAAGAAATACTGAGGTTGATAAAGATTTAAGAAGAATGGGTGCTCATGGTACAAAATGGTGGAGCCCTGTGTTCATTTGATACTAACTCTTACAAAGGACATGAATTTTTAATGTGCTGTTTTTTTCAGATTTCTAGAAGAACTGATGTGGTGGCAGAATTAAGACGTCAGTTAATGGCTTCTGAGGAAGAAGACAGTGTGTCATACCCTCCTCTGAATGTGACCACTGGAAATTCTACATGCATCCTTTTTTATGCTGGTAATTTTAGCCTCATCGCCAACAATTCAGTTTTTATAGATTTGACAAATGCAACGTTTGTAACAGCGAATGTGGATACTTCTGCCTCTGAGTGCTCAGGCAGCAACACAACGTGAGTAGCAGAAGAAATTTCATATCATAATACTTGTGAATCTGAACACTAATCAGAAAAAGTGCAGTGTCAAGTTAATGCTAATTTATTTTCTTCTCCTAAGCATCCTAAATTTAAAAAAAGCATATTTTTAAAAGAAAAAATTAAGACCACAAAAATTGCTCAGATGCAGCCTCTTATTTTCACCTTTATTCCCTCATATGTTCCTTACTTCCTTGTTTGTTTATATTTGATCCAAATAGGTTTCCTTGTGTCTGCTCTCACATTCACAGAAATCTCTACTGACATTAATGAAATCATAATTTCATTCCCTTGAAGGGAAGTATTGCTAGTTACTAGGTAGTAATTCAGCTGGAAGTGCATTAATGAAACATGATCTCTGTTTTCCTTTACTTCAAAACACCTGCTCTTGGGTAAATAAAACCCTAGAAATATTTAGTCATATTTTTCTGTGTATTGAACCTTTGCTATATGACTTTTGTAATTGCCTATTGATTAAGACTATTCCCTCTGATTGGAATGTCACAATGATCTAATTAAAGCTGACTACTCTAATATTAAAATTCTGTTTCTTATTCTTAGACTGTCATTAAAATACACAAAGCCAGTGAACGGAATCGACAACCTAGAGATAAGGTAACTTATGATTTATTCTTAAATATATCTTTACAACACCTGTTTGTAAGTTAGGAGCACAAAAAATTAGTTAAGTGAAAATATTTTTGAGTTTATAATTTGTTTTCTCTTCTGAGGAGTTACTACACAGGAGAACAGTAATACAGTCTTTATATAGAGAACACATTAATATGCTCAGGTAAAGGTCTGAAAAAAATATTGTAGATAAAAATCCATACTGTAAGTATATGCAGCATCCTATTTTACTAATAGAATCAAGTCCACAATCCTATCTCAGGTAAATGTAACTGTGATTTATAAAAAATACTGGGAGCTGAAATCTACTTGAACGGCCAGGGCTGTATTTAGTCCTAAAGTGGATTCCCTGTGTCCTCTATTAGTTCTAACTTGTGGGTAATGAAGGTTGAAAAACCTTGCTTTTCTGCTTCAGAAGAAAGGCAATGTTTCTTCAACTGTGAGAAGGGAGGAAAAAAGCTAGGGAAATTGAAGACTTGTGAAGAACAATCAGAGAATCACAGAATCACAGAATCATTTAGGTTGAAAAATAACTCTAGGATCAACCTTTAACCCAGTGCTGCCAGGTCCACCAGTAAATCATGTCCCTAAGTGCCATATCTACACGGCTTTTAAATGCCTCCAGAGATGCTGACTCAGCCACTTACTAGGCACCCTGTTCCAAGACTTGACAACCTTTTTGCTGAAGAAATTTTTCATAATGTCTAGCCCAAACCTCCCTGATGCAATTTGAGGCCATTTCCTCTTGTTCTATGGCTTACCTGGGAGAAGAAACTAATTCCCACCTCAATCAAGTCTCCTTTGAGGTAGTTGTAGAGAGCAATAAGGTTTCTCCTCAGCCTCCTTTTCTCCAGGCTTAACACCCCAAGCTCCCTTAGTCACTTCTTATCAGACTTGTGCTCCAGACCCTTCACCAGCTTCGCTGCCCTTCTCTTGACATGCTCTAGCAGCGCGGTGTCCATCTTGCAGTGAGGTGCCCAGAACTGAACAGTGGATTTGAGATGTGAACTCACCAGTGCTGAGCACAGGGGGACAATCACTGCCCTGGTCCTGCTTGCCATACTATTTCTGGTCCAAGCCAGGATGCCACAGGCCTTCTTGGCCACCTGAGCACACTGCTGGCTCATGTTCAACAGCTGTTGACCAGCACTCTCACATGCCCTTTTCCAATGGGCTTCTTTCCATCCACTTTTCCCAAAGCCTGTAGCTTTGCATGGGTTTTTTATGACCCAAGTGCTGGACGTGGCACTTGGCCTTACTGAACTTCATACAGCTGGCCTTGTCCCACGGATCCAACCTGTCCAGATATCTCTGCAGAGCCCTCCTACCCTCCAGCAGATCAACACTCCCACCAAAATGGTGTCTGCAAACTTACTGAGGGTGCCCTCAATCCACTTGCCCAAACAACTGATAAGGATATTAAGCAGAACTTGCCCCAACACTGAGCCCAGAGGAACATCACCTATGACTGTCCACCAGCTGGATTTAACTTCATTCATCGCCACTCTGAGAATTTGCACTACTGTTCTCACTAGTGGATTCTACAGATGGGGAAAGCATCTGCTAGAGTGCAGCCATACAGCTCCTGGTCAAGAAATATAAATTCTTTCCTTTGCAGCAGGAACAGCAGTTAATATTATTTTCTCAAGCTCTAGCAAAGATAATGTGGCCTGCTCTTTTCATTTTGGTACCTCAGCTGCTTAAAGTTATTTGTGAAGGATTTGAGCCAGGCAATTTGCACTAAATTAAATTTCTGTATTTTAGATTATGAACTGGAGGTTCACTTGGGCAGCAGGACACATGGCTATTGCCAGCTAAAGCACTTTTCACCTTTTGAATAAGGGAAATTGAAATCCAAAGAAACCAAAGGAAGGAAAATAAAGTAATAATGAGGGAGACAACAAAAGCTTGAACAACCTTCTGGTAAAAGAGTGAAAGAAGCACATGGCACTAAGATGATAAGCTCAAATGAATCAATTCCATTATTTAAACTGAGACAGAAGAACATTCTACATTTAGGTAAAAGAACTTGTGTTGAGGAGAGTCAGTGATGTGTTTCTAGTTGTATTCAGAGCACATAGAAATGTTTGCAGTCATTATCAGAGACCATGGCAGTCGGCAAAAAACAGACATGCATTGTTACCTAACATCTCTCCTTCAAGCATCTAGAACTTTGTGAAAGAACATAATGTACAAATAAGATTGCTGTTAGTATAGTATTTTTACTTTTTTGACTATTGCAATTCACTGTGTACAGGATCGTGAGACTTGTCCTTGGTGATGGTGTCAAGCATGTCTTGGTGTCAGTACTGTAGATTACCAAAGGGATGTGTATTTTCCTAAACACTATGGGGAAATAAGGAATTATTTTCCTTGGATTCCATTCCAAAAATACTATTGCAAAACCAAGACTCTGTGCAAATTGTATTTTTCCTTTTACTACAGGTCTCAAAAGACCACTTTCTCTGGTGCTGCCCTGGTGCTTTTCTGTCTCCTCTTTGCTGCTCCTGTCCCACTGGGTTAGACACAGATCCTATAAAACAATGCTCTTCATTCTCATTCTGCATCTTTGCTCATCAGCTCGTACAGCTGTTCTCCTGTAATCTTGCTGTATGAATCAGTCTGGTTGTTTTCTACATTTGTCCTGAATGTGACCATCCTCAACATGCTTTATCATGCTTTATAGTAAAGTTACAGTTCCAAGAAAATAACATGGATCATAAAGCATCCTGTGGAGCATGACACTGTGCTTCAAGACTAGTTAACTGCTAGATCTTAAAGGTGTTGTTTTCTTTAAAGTAATCAATAGTTTTACTTAACTATTAAACAGCAAATTGCAAACCTTAGGGTGCTACTATAGAAACAGAGTCCTTTGGCATTTATCTTAGATTTTGTTTTCTGCATCAGGCATAAGAAGATCAAATGTGATGTTAATGCATACATATGGACTTAATGAGGATTATTCAGATTTATATTGAGTGATCTGTTATTTAAACACTTATAATTTTAATTAATTATTGGATGAAAATTGTAATGTCAGAATCGAAGGTGAATCTGAAAAGAATAAATTTGAAGCAACTCTGCAGACAGACTTACTGTAACTTAAAGGAGAACATCAGTCCAAATGTTGAATGGTTCATGTTTTCTCTCTTTTTAAGGCATGTTTTTTTATATTATTTGAGCCTGTGGTAGTAAAGGTAGAAATAATCACCGAGTTTCTCTTGACCTTTGCTTCTACTTGAACATATTATAACTAAACACCAAAATGCACAAACAGCCCTTGAAGCTGGAGTAAAAATCTCAGGCTTCACAATTAGCTGAGGACTTGGAAAGACAGCTCAGGTAAAGCCCAGCAATAATAGCATAGACTGGCTGTGTTTTGCAGGAGAATTTGATTTATTCCATGGAGCAGTGTGTGGTCCAGACTTTTAGTAGCCCTTGGGGCATTTAGACACAAATTTGTGTGTGTGACACAGGTAATTTGTGTGTGTGACACAGGTATTAGCAGTTGAAAATGGAACAGAGGAAGAATGTAGGCAGTAGCTTCCAGAGTAGCCCTTGCTTGGGCATTCACTGTGTATTGACCTGCATGGAAGACACACGGGGTTCTTAGAGTTGCTTCTGTATTGCTTTTTTCCCCCCTTGTTCCTTAACTTATTAACCTGTTCTTATTTTGACCTGCAAATTTCCTCAGTTTTGCTCCTGCTGTTCTCCCCCTATCTACTTGTTTAGGACAGGGAGTGATCAAAAAGTTACATGGGTTCTTAGCTGCTGGCTGGTGTCAGCCCGTATCAACTCAGAAGCCTTTATAAATTAACGATAATGCTAAATACTCACGTGATTATTTGTGATGTTTTCTCTTGGATTGCCATTTGATTTGTGAGACAATGGTCTCATTTTAGGTGTCTATTAGCTAACATAACAAAACATTGTATGCTGTATAATGCAAATAATAAGATATGCTCAACAGAACCAGAGCAAGCCATTGATTTTTTTTTATTATTACCCACTAACACTTTATTCACCTTTTTTACTGTGTTTAGCATGTCCCTTGTCAAGAGCTTCTAAAATCTATTATCTAAAACCGTTCTTTTCCCCTTCTGGTAAACTTTGGTTGTATTTCTTGTTCACTATTACACCTTGGTAAGATTATGGTCTGCCTTAATAAACAGGACATAAGCAGGGAAAAGAGGTGGAAAGGAACAGAGCTTAGAGCCACAGCTGCATTTTTTTCCCCCTGTAAAGGCCATATTTTATACGTAGCATCCTTTGAAGACAGAAAGTGACTCCCAGGGGGACCACATTCAAGTAGCTCAATTTATTCTTCAACAGAAGAGGCTTTCAGTTCAGCAGCAATTAGCCAGATCCAAAGCCTGCCCCCTTACCAACACCAGTCTACCCCCACGTACTGAGCAGCTGGTCATATCCCACCTCCCACTAGCAGCTGCGATAGCTGCTTCATCCTGTGCAAACAGCTGTCACCTCCCTCTCTCTAGCAAGAACTACAGTCCCACTCCTCCTCCTGCACTTGCCACTGAGAGGTGAGCTGTTAGGGAATGGTTGCAGAGTTGTGATAGTGTTAGAAAAGTGAGCTACTGCTGCTGCAGGAGTGGGAGCAGCGGGCAGTAGTTTTTTTGCTGGAAGAAGCATCATCTCAGCTCTCTCATAAACTGACATCCAGTTACTCAAGCACTTGTCTATCATTTTCTTTGGGAAAAAGTGTCAAAGTGGATGAAAGTGTAGAGCATTTTTCACAATTACATTGATACATGCTTGACTGTTACTGTTGCTCATAGCATATAAAGAATAGGATTGCCCAAAACCCATGTTTTAAAGTCTTTTACCAAACAGTTGTGTTTCTTTTTGAATCTTTAAACAGTAGTAATTCTAGCTATATTCATTTTCGGCAATACCTCTGCTTGTAATGATTAGCCATTTGAGACGTGATCAGTAACAGGTGGTGGCATTCAAATTTCATATAGTTACCTGGCACGAAGGGAGCCTGGCCCACGAACAGGAATTTTTGTGCCACCATACATAAAGTACATGATGTGTCTGATGTTAAGTGCAATTGCAACATATCCTATAAAAGCCAAGGTATTTTCAGTTATGCAGATAAAACCTTTGTTCTCTTGTCCTTGTAATTCATTTGCTAAAATGTGCTCTTTCTATTTTTTATCTGCTCATCTGAGAAAATATTAAACTAAATGAAGCAATTCTATAGATTTTTCTTGTTTGACTGTTTGTTGGGTTTGTTTGTTTGTTTGTTTTTAATTTAATGAATCATAATTATGTCAGTTATGGGTTAAGTCTTTGCTTGTTGGAGGCTGTTCACTATCAGTTTGGAGAAATGCTAAGGATAAAAGCCTATATTAGTACGTCAATCATGTTCAACTAGTTCACTAATTAGAATGTTAATTCTCATAAATTGGCAAGTTAACACAACAATTTAGTCTTTGTTGTAAGGTGCAGAGAACATTCTCTTGGAGATCACCTTAGACTGTACTCACATGCATGGCCTTGTTAAACTTGTTTGAATCGTGTGTTAAGTTTGCAAGGAATTGCCTTGTCACTTTTCTCATCTGCTCAGCAAAAGCACAGACCACACCCTGCATTGGTGTTTGGCATAAACATTTAAGTAAACATCTCTGTGTTTATAACAGGCTTTCAGCTAGTGGATGTAACGTTGCTAATGGGACACCATGGAAATTCTGTCCAAATTGTACTCTATATGACGAAAAGATTCCTGTCTTCCAACCATTAATATCAGGTCTAAAACATGTTTAAATTTTGTAACTCCATAACAATAGAATTTTTTATGTAAATATTTGTGAATGTATACTAGATGAAATTCTTTTTTTTTCTTTTTAACTGATGCCTGCAACTCAGTGTTGTATGGATAGAGCTTTTTAGCCTTAAAACATAAGGCATGTCATAAGACAAAACATCCTTTTCTCATTTCAATGATACTTTGAGTTCTGGGATTCCTTCTGAGCGTTTTGAAACTCTTGAGATTTCTGAAGTTACATAAATCAAAAGCCACAGATTATTAGCAATATAAAAAACCAAACAAAATTTAAAAATTAAAAAAGGAAAGGGTTCAGTTACCATAGTAACCCCACCTGTCATGTTTTTGTGTGTTACTCCTAAGGAGCATCATTTGGGTTTAGACTCTGTGTTGTGTGGATGACATGATACTGAAAGCAACTAATTTGATTAAACAAGCAATATTCTACAACAAAGAATATTCTCTAAGTTATTACCTCAAATTTTAAAGTCAGTATATGGTGTTACCCATGGGGGATAGACATATTAGAATATTTCATTTTGTATTAACTCTCAGTTATTGCTAAAAAGATTCCTCTTCTAAATCCTTTGTGGTAACCGATAATCAAAATAAATAATTGGCAAGCTATATAAAAGAATATGTGTGTAGGCCAAGTAGGGCTAAAGTATTAAGCAACATAGAATAAGGAGAAAGGTTTATCATTTCCTTAGGAGATAGCTGGAATGCCTAGAACTGGATCAAAAATGGTGAAGACTAGGACATCATCCTAATCTGTAAAGGATTTGGATATACTTCTGCATGTTCTCAATTATTTCTGTTTCAGAGCATTTGAGGTGTTCAGACAGTATTGGTAGTAACATACATATAAATTCCATCATTATAAACTACTGGAAATTGCTGCAATACCAAACATACACAGATCTTTTCAAAATGAGAAACATTGTGCCTAACTTAGTACAAATTGTGAAACTACAGCTGATGAAACACTCCCCACCCTCCAGTGAGAGAAAACTCTGTCTCCTGCATCAAATTCAAACCTTTGCAAAAGAAAATATCATTTAGGCATTTGAACCAAGAAAGAATTGCAATGATAAATCAGAATGGCTATCATGCTTGTACCTATCATAAATTTTTTAAAAAATCCCATCAAATATTCATTCTGAGCCACTGCAGGCTTACTGACAGTCTTTCAACTTCTCCTTCACTGCTTATAAACTGTTGGTAACTGATGAAATACTTCACTGGCAGAGGCCCTTGAATGAAATTGCATTTGCTCCTTACTTGCCACAGCTGTGGAAAGCTGTGCTTGTAAGATGAAACTCTTAAGATGTGATATACACACAGAATCATGTCACTTATGAACAATCCTAATGAAATGGGAGGCCATGTAGTCATCAACTGTGATGTTTGCAACCAGTAATAGTGAACCTTTATCTGCCACTAGTACTTATTCAAATGGATATTAACTTTTTCCTTATAACCTTTTGACTTTTTTTTTCTTCTCTGTTGTTTTTCTAGGTTTTTAATGACCAACAGGTTCTATGAAGGTTCAGCTAGACAATGGTCCACTTTATATTCAGTTGAGATTATACAAGACGAAGCAAAGTTTGCTAAATTTAGTGTTTCTGCCATCTCTGCTCCTGCAGAGTATTCATTTCATTGTCAGCTGGTGGGAACAAACAATCTCTATCCTGCAAGGCTGGTTCCAGCCAACGATGAGGCAAAAACTTGGAGTGTTTTCATTTCCATGTTGCAAGTGAGTACACATTGCCATTTCAGAGATAACTCCAAGAATTATTACTTGCTATTGTAGATGCTGAATGACACACATTCATAATGCCCTTACTTTCATTTTAGCCTGAGGGAGAATACAAAAACACCCTGTCCTTCATGTGAGCTGTTCAGTACAGGGGTAAAAAACGATGCCAGTTGCTGAACAAAGAGAACATGAAAGTACAGCTTTGAAAAACAAAGCTATGAAGTTGCCCACAGAAAGGAAAAACCAATTAAACCAAATGCGCTTAATCAGGCAAAGAATTACTAAGTCCCCATGCCTGTTTAATGAATTGGACTGCTCTTGGAAACAAAGGCCTATTAAGTGGGTGGCTTTATGCTGCTTACTTTGTTTTTATATGATTTCTTGGCACTTTGTTTACCTGGGTAAATACAGCTTAGTGTGGCTGCTGTTTTCAGTGGCATAGACTGTCTGTACTCCTACAGATAGAAACAAAGCCCAGTGCAATTAGATTTAATGGAAGGTTTGCCATGGACTTCAATTAAGAGCAATACTAGGTCCTGCATGGACCAGAAGGAAAGCAACTGGCTTTTTTTGAATGCAACATAGATTTTCTGTGCTTTTAGTACAGTAGTCCACGCTATATATGTGAGATGCAGGTTATTACATCTTCATTATTTTGAGCTTTGTTCTTGACTTAGGAGAAGCATGTCAATGTTAATATCTTAAACCAATATTGACTAAGGGATCTCTTTGATGAAAGACATCATGAAAATAATTGGAATTCTTTGAAACTGTACTCTATTTGTCAAATGTGAGCTAAGCACATGGTAACTGGATACGAATGCTGATATAATTTATGATTTTGATAACAAACCAAATCTTGATAATCTGGCTCCAGACTTGATATTTCTGCCTAAATAATACAAATCTCAAAGGAATATCACTGGTGCTGAGGTTTATTTTCCACAAATTTCAGTATCGAGTCTCACAATTTTTTGAGAAACAACATAGCAATACATATCAATATTGTGAAGGTTCCTTCTGATGATATTTTTTATGGAAAGGCTTGAAAATACCAAAGTTCATTCAGCTGTACTTTGCCTAGCCAACTCTTTGGAGGTAGGTTTTTTCACCTCTGGGATATAAAAGTGCATGAACAATGAAAATACAAAGGGTCTCTTACAACCTATCTTTCCCTTCAATTTATGTATACTTTGAAACTACTGCCTTATTAAATCTTAACGAGACCTTGCTCCATTCTTAGTAAGCATCCTTTCATTGTGGTCTTAATCAAGAGTAGAAGTAGTAGATTCCTTATTGATTTGAAGGAGCAGCTACTTCCACTGTTCAGACAACAGAACTTGCAGTTCCTCTTGAGAAATGCCTTTTTCTCTCATCAGGTCCTAAGCGTGCAACACAACTTGAAAAGTCCTGTTCTGATTTTTATTATTGTATGAGAAAACAAAGTCATCATTCGTGGCTCATTTTCAAGTTCTTTCTGAACTAGATCATACTTTCCCAGGTATCCTCCACTGATAAATAGTACAATATGATCCCAGTATCAGACTTCTAGAATGAGGTTTTAAAACCGCCAAACTCTGTTGAGTGATAAAAAAGCCTATGAGATGTGCTCAGTGGTTGCAACCAGCACAAAATCCTAATGCTGAAACTAAGGAGCATGATTTTCATGTCAATGTTACGCAATGAATTAGAAACCAGGATGCAATGCCAATCAAATGGGTACCCAGCACTTTGCAATGCTGTACCCTGAAAACAGTATCACAGTAATAGAGGGACACAGCAGCTGCATAGGGAAACCTCGCACAGCTTGTTCCAAGACAGGCTGAACCGGTGCAGCCTTTCAGTTCTGCAGCTAGTTCACTCACTACCATCTAAAGAACCTCTGTGGGGTGCTGCCTAAGCATCCTCGTAGCCTAGGGTGTCACCTCTCATAGCTGTTCACTGCACAGAAACTGCTCTGCGTTTGGTGGGTCTTTTTGTTGGTTGTTTTACCACACTCTTTTGAGGATCTCAGAATTGTCAGTGAAGTGAAAGAGGAGACTGCTACCAAAAGCACTGCTTTTCTGTAGTATGTCACAGTAGTTTAGGAGCACTTTGGTACCAAAGAAAAACTGCCAAAAATTAAAAATCAAGAGTGTTAGGATCCTTTGTGCCTAAAATATTTCAAAGTTCAAAAATTAGATGATTAGTGTACACTTAAGAGCCACGAAAGCATCATATTTTACTTGAAGTCTTTGTCAAGGATCAAATGATGAAAAAATTCCATTGAAAAAATATTTTAAAAACTAACAGTAAATAGAGACTTGTATAACCAAGACAAATGGCACTGGTCCAAACACTAAAGTTGAAAGTTCTGCAGTACAGACACCTCTATCCAAAAGACTTACATTCATAAAAATTAGAACCACGTGTAAGTATTTTTAACTTTTCTATAGGTAGAAAATGCTGCTAGGAGTCACATTGTTAGCTCCCACCTGTGATCTAACACCCCTACAGAAATGATGAAGCTTCAGAAAAACAATAAAACAACCCTGCGTATTCTTCAGCTCCTGCCTAAAAGTAGACATAGCATTTGAAGAATGCACAATTGAGTATCTCACCTTGAAGGTTCAATAAACAAAATCCAGTTTAGGAAAAAAAATAAGACTGAAATAATAAAATTAACTATTTCTGACTAAATCTGAAGTGGCAAAGCCTTTCTTAAGCAATTATATTCTTAACCAATTATATATGTCAGGTACTTCAGAGATTCCTTGTAAATGTGGTAGGAAGTGTGTATTCTTTTACAAAATTTAAATCCTTATTTTTTTGAACACAAATGACATAAATCATCACCTGCTTTCTGTATTTGTTGGAATTAAGTCCTTCAGGTTGCATTTCATGACTCCTATTCACATGCTCAGTTGTGGTCAAAACAGTGGCTTAACAAGCAAAGGCTTTTGCAAACACCTGCATTCTCTAAAACTGTGCAAGCGATTATGTAGCCCAGAAGCTTATTTTCACTAATCCTGCTTTAATCAGAAGTTGTGACTACCTCTGATGAAAGCAAGTTGGAAAGATTCTTCTGAGATGTGTAGAAAAGGTTGAACTGCTAAAAGTGCCTTCACCTCCACATTACCTAAAGAGCCCTTTAGTGCTGCATATAATAATAGTTTTATTAATCAGCATTTTGAAAGGTACAGACATTGGTCATAACACACTTATTATGTGCACATTAACTGTAGCCTTCTGAGCCATGAGTCAGCTCAGACCCGGACTGCTTCCTGGTATGCAAACCACAAATTGATCTGCTCAATGTATCAACAGCTTTCCTACGAAGTGCAAACTCTTTTATTACCATTAATAAACTAAAACTCCCCACCTAGTTAATTGTGAATCATAGAATAATCATGGAGTGGGAACATATGAAAGTAGAAATCCATGATCTTCTGCTTTCCTGCTTACTGCCTGGTGAGAGAATTGATTTAAATAAAATAATCCCTTTTATTTTATTCTATAAAATTTAATAGAAAAACGTAATTTTAAGGTTTTGTTTCTTCACCAGTAGGTTTAGGATGTTTGACATTTTTCCTTACACACCCATTTCAAGGATTCTGTAAATGCATGAGAATCTTAGTCTTCATTTTTCTTTATAAAATTATTCAAGAAAGACTCAAAACTCAATTCTTTCTCTTCTTCCACTAGTTAGATTCCCTTGTTTCTGAAGGAATGAGTGCTTATGTACCTGTGTGTAGAGGGGGGATTGTCTTCCTTTAACTGGTTTGAACAAAATTTCTAGAAAGTTAGTGGCCTCAAAGATATTCACTTTGTTGATACTTTTTGTACCATTGGTAGCTATATATTTCTAAATTAGTTGATTTTTTTTGAAGAAAAATATGTATGGTAGGGGCTCAGTCAGTGGCAGACATTGGGAATTCAGTGCAAGCAGAGAGATTACAGATTTTTCTAACAAGCTGGGAAAGCTTATACAGGTTTCATAGGTTAGTAGACAACATATACCCTATACCTCAATAAAGCAAGCCCTCCGTCCTGTTTTGAGTCTTTGATGTCTTAGGAGGGAGGAAGAAAGGTTTTTCAACTGTTTTCTCCTTGAACTTTCACTAAAACTCAGCTAAAAAAGGTAATCTTCATTAGATGTGTTTTAAAGTAAGTTCCAAGAGTTTTGTTTGTCAAGGAGGCGTTAGCTAAATCTCTGGGTATTTCAGCAAATCTCATGATCTGAGGAGGCGTTAACTCTCATACCTTTGAGTGCTTTTGAGTTTCCTGGTTCTGAAGTGGTCATTGAGTTGATGATCAACAAATACTGATATACAGATCACATGAATACAGAATGCTGATCACATATCCCCTTTGGGACTTTATTACTAAAAGTAACAAGTTTTTGAAGCAGGAAACCTTTTTCTTGTCAAAGAAATAGATTCTGCAACTTTTAATTTCCTGGATGCAAAGGACATCTGGGAAATTGTTACACAGCTGTTTGTTGGTTTGGGTTTTGTGGGTTTTTTTGCACTCTTTTTAATGGGCAGAGTATGATTGGTAATTAAAATGTGCAGGTTTTTTACTTACCACATATATATCTTGAGAGTAGGGACTGTGCTCCAAACTTAATTCCACTCATCTATCTACCATTCTTCATTTTCAGATTCAAGGCTTCAACATTGAAAACAATCAGTTTTCCTATGCAAGTGACTGTACAGGTTTTTTCACTCCTGGAATCTGGATGGGCCTGGTAACATCTGTAATTTTAGTGTGGATCCTGACTTATGGAATCCATATGATCACGCAGCTCACAACAAACAACAGATTTGATGATCCCAAAGGTCCAGCTCTGTCAGTTCCTCAGACTGAATAGCCACAGCCTGGCTTAATGGTGCTGTGGCTTTTCCTGATCTGATATTTATGATTTTTATAACCTTTTTACTTCATAATATGTGTAACCTAAAAAGTTACCATAGCAGAAAGAGATAATTAAGCTACATATAAAAATGATCCTTATGCTTGGCAACAATAATAATTCTATTCTTTATTACCATAATTTGTTAACAGCTATCTGTGTTAAGGTTCTGAAGTGAGGCTATAGAGGTTTCTACTCTCTCTGGCTATTAGAAAGACCATTAAAACTGCATTCAGATTAACTATTATTGGCAAAGAAAGAATATTGCAACAGAGATAATTGGGGAGATAAATAACTTATTTGATGGGGAATTATATGTGGAAAATACTGGTCTCTCTAAAGGCTCTTTAGTAAGTATGTCATGATGATGCTGCATCTTAAGAAGGCTAAAATGTGTCTTGTAATTTTTTTGCTTGACTAAAGCATTCAGAAATGTACAGAACTAATAAAGCTAACAAGTCACTAAATAAATGGTCTTGAATATTCTTTTCAAAATATGTCACTTTTTTCAGATGTGGCGTCACAAGTGAAAGTGAGTAGGTGAAGGTTTAGCTTCCCTGTAATGCTATCTTACACTTGTGAGAACTATCCTGAGTTACACTGACTCATGTTTTTTAGCCATGGGAAGTTGATGAAGTTACTAAGCAAGATGGTTTGTTGTCCAAACTGATCACAAAATTAAACTTGGTGTCATGGCAATGAATGCAGCTTTTCAAGTTCAGAACCTATTACAAGTCACTGTGCCAGTGCAGACAGCATCTTAACAGAGATAAGGTAATTTTCTTAGCATCTCCCCTTTTCCAGGTATCTTTGGAGTAGTTAGAAAGTTCATACAAAAAAAAAAATCTAAAAAGTCATTAGAAGCACTAATGTACTGTGTAAGTCTGAGCATGTTATGGCCATCTCAGTGATTCCAGAAGCCCAAACACATTCACAGTGTGCTGCATTATTCTGCAATTAATAGACACTAGATCTTCTCATTGGGCGATTCATTATGGAGTGAATTACTAAATGTTATAAAGAACTAAGAGCAGTGATAAAACGGGGAAAAATAACATCCTTATTATTTCTTCTGGAACATTTTGTTGTGACTGTGCATGTTCCATTACTAGTTAAAAATACCATTTTGACAAAAGTGCATTTTTCAGATGAGAAAAAGTCTAACTTTTCTGATCTTGATCCATGTCACAGTAGAATGATATACAGGAAAGACAGTTAAAGTCCACTATTTAGCCAGACAGACAACAGTTTCTGTCCATTGGTTCTGGATGTCGCATTTTTGTTATGCAGTCCAAAGGGTTAATTAAATGCTGTCCTCCTGAATTGTTCAATTCTGACCCAGAAAGCAAAAGGAAATCTGACATGTAATTACCAGAAGTGTCTCCTCTGCTGTAATATTTTTCTCAAATGTTTTTCAGAACCTCAAAGAATGCATTTCATCTACACAAAATCCCTGTGTTAGAAAGTCGTATTTTCTTTGCAAAAATTAGTTGCCAGGAGACCACTGGACTCATTTTATTAATTCTCCCTTCAAAGCAAGTTACATGAATGTGATAACTGAAAATTGATATAATAGTCATGTAAGCAATCACTAGATGAGAGAAAGGCTGTTACAAAGGATGTAGTTTGTGGAAGACAGTTTTCTTGTGATTTTTATCTAGCTTCAACAAAATTTGGAACCAAAGTAGGTTTTGTTCAACAACGGTGATAAGAACAGAAGAACAGCTTTACAAGGCCATTCAGCTCAGGATCCTATCTCTAGCAGTGGTATGAGTCTGGTGAGCCCCAAGTATTACTCCCATTCTCCACCATTTAAGCTGAGGTACTTCCTCAGCCAGAAGTGTTGCATTTGTATTTAATAGCTCTGGATAAAATTATAGCCCATGAATTTGTTCAGCCTTCTCTTGAGCTTGTGGACTCTAGAAGAGTTCACAGTGTCCTGATGGTAATATGGCACTGGGAGTACTTATACCTGCTCTTGCTTGCTGGGGATGGACTCTGGAGGAAATGAAGACATAAGCCTCTTTCAGAAGAGCTGTTTTCTGTGTTTGATATTACACATGCCAGGGTAAAGAAGAAGGCATTTTAAATGAAGAAAAGCTTTTTACTTTCTCTAACAAAAAAGATACCATGAATGCTTTGGCAAGTAGGGTCTGCAGAGGCATACAGTCTTTCTATAGTGAGTTGGGATATCCTTGCAATAAAAAGATCAAATCACATTTTATAGCCCTCGATGTTGTATAGTTATCCCTGTGACATCTGGGAAAGACAGTGGAAAAAGAAAGTAACTGTCTACTGCTCTAGATGTCCTGGGGGCCAGGTGAACTGGACTTTGGAGACAGTGGGCACTCCATCTTTGAAGAGCAGCAGCTGCTCTCTGTCCTCATGGGTTGACCTGTCTGGCTGGCAGACACCCAACCTCATGCTCTGGCCTCTTCTCACAGAGGCCACCCTTGCTGCCAATAGCTGGACACAGACACCAATGCACCACCTCAGAAGGCCATGTGTGCTGCTGGAGTCCCCTGCCTTCTCAGCCCCCTGCACCTGCACATCACACTGCCCTGTGGCTGGAGACCAACTACTGATCATTTGTTTTACCAGGGTGGAGTCCTTTCCAAATAGGACTGGGCCCCAGGAAATTCTAGAAGGATTTGGCACTTGTCTGTGTTTGTATCCCTTTCTGAATAAAGTTAAAGACCTGTCAGGGGCCTTCCAGCTTTGTGTACCTCTGATTTCACAATTCAGCTTAATCACAGGTGTACTTGTTAAAACATGCCTGGTTTGGGAGCTGTTCCAGACAGAATATTAGCTCTGTCTGGAAAGTGTAAGCCTTTCGGATTTCTACCTGAGCTTACTAAAATTATCAGAAGTACTGAATTCTGTGAGTTCTAGCTCATTTCTGTACCTCTTAAAAAATTCAGTAAAGATTAATGGGATTATTAGTAAAAACTTCAGTTAGAAAAGCAAAATATATTTTTTAAAATAAAGAAATATATGAAATTTTATTAAGAAAAAGAAGGAAATATAAAAAAATCTGTGGCACAAGTTGAAAAAATCAATTTAACTTTGAACAATGAAAACCAGAGAAAACTCAAATCTAAGCAAAAAAATCCTGAATTTGTAAGTTAAGGTATTTCATCACAAAATTCAGCACTAACCATTTGTTGGAAAGGATAGCTGAGATGAAGCTGGACTCTGAACCTCCCTTTCTAATGCAGATTTGCTTTGTATCCTGATCTGGTTTTTTCTCTACCTGTAAAATTAGTTATTCCACAAATCATCTAGAATCAGAGAAATTAATTATAGTGAAACAGAATTATAATAGAAATAGTCCAAGATTAGTATTTTATGTAGGCAGTAAAAGAAGAAGTTAAGTCATTCCATCTTCCAGGGAAAACTCAATTAAGTAATTGTCTCCTCCTTTCCTTCTGTGTGACAGATAAATAAGTAATATGCCAATCTAAATCAGCTGAATTGTTAGGCAGTGCCCAGGTAGAGGATTCTGTAAGTATTTGATTTAAACTGAAATCAAACAGGAGAAATTCTGGATGCTGAAAATAAGGAATGACCATGAAAAGCTAACTCCTAAGATAATCAGAGATAAAAGAAGCTTGAGTGTTGGATACTGGTCACTGCTGGCAAAAAAAACCCTAAAAACAGTAGTTTCAGTAGACAGTGAAGATTGTGAGATCACGTGTTATCAAAATCTTACGCTGAACAAGAGGATGACACAACCTACTCAAGAGGGACAGGGACTCCTTTCCCTGTAGGCTGATTTTTTCTCCTGTATCCTGTGCTGAGTTGACCTTGGTTGGCTGTCAGACACCCACGTGGCTCCTCTCTCACTCCTCCCCAACAGAAGGGGAATGAAGTAAGATGGAGAATCTTATGGGACAAGATAAAAGAGAGGAACACCACTTACCAGATACCATTATGGGCAAAACAGACTTGTGGAAGAATAATTTATTGCCTATTAAAATAGGTTGGATATTGAGAAACAAAACCAAAATGAAAACAATGCCTTTAGTCTGCACAAATGCCAAAAAATCCTGTGGTGTCCAACATCTTCAGCAGAGAAACATGATCTTCAGTTTGCTAGTAAAGGTTCTGCTTTCAGACTAGTTAATTCCTTATCAAAACTTAACGCAAAATCAGGGAGAAAAGAACACTTTCTTTGGGACTCAGATTTCTAAGGGCTTAAAAATTGTTTAAGAGAGGGGAAAAAAAAAAAAAGGCTGGAGATCTTGCCAAGGGGTGGTTCCCTAACCGAGTAGCCTCTGGTTGCCACAATGTAGGACAGTGTCTTTCTTAGTCCTCCTACTTATGTAGGTGGAAAGGAGACTTACGACAGTGACCAAACCCAAGAGCAAATCATCACACAAATGAAGTGTCTTCCTTCTCTTCACCACAACTATCTGTATACCTCCAGTGTGAACACAGGTTCTCTGCTCCAGATTGTCTGGATTTCTGTATAACTCCTGGAGCTGGTATGTTCTTGAATTATTATAGCTGAGTTTAGTTTTAGTCTATTTTATGTGTCATTCATTGTTGTCATAATGGAAGGCAGTTTACTGAATGATTGTCTATTTTCTGCTTTGCAAACAACAGTGTGAATGTTCAGTGGAAGACTGGGAAACCCATTTTTAGTCTGTCTTAGTATTTTTTTAACTAGTTGTGCAGAAGCAACATAAAATGAATGGTGTACAGTCACCATGACATCGTATGCAACTATTTTAATAAGTTAATGAAAACTGTGCAAAAATAATGTTCACAACAGTAAAAAAAACCAACCAAACCAAACCAAACAAAACAAAACAAAAAAACCTGACCAACCAAACAAAAGAAACCAGAAAATAACAAAATTAAGGACTTTCTGATATAATGTTTAAATTATAATTTCATGCATCCTTTTTGTTCTTGATAAATATAGATGTATATGGATAGCAGAGTGATCTCTTTAGCTGTTTAACAGGTATCTTTCACTGAAATATACTGGTCTGATTTAAAGTATTATTTTCCCTATCTATCTTGCCTTTCATTCATATATATATTTGTATATATTATATTCTGTGTTTCAGCTGTTCATTAAGTCTACGCTCCACTTTTCTACCAAAGATATGATATCTCAGATTTTGCACTGGAGTAACTGATGCTTGTCTGGGTCTGTCATTCCTGCTGCTGAATAATAAAATCCTGGCAGAGGAGCAAAGCAGATAGATGCAAACACTGATGTCTTAAAATATTATAGCAATATTGGGGAAGGGTTTTTATTACACTGTCAGAGGGGGAGACAAAAGCAATCAAGTATCCAAGGGCCTTGTCAGGATCAAAGACCTCTTTCCTTATAGCCTGAGAAGTGGGACCAACTCCACTTTAGGGAATGTGTTTTCTGTCTGTGGATGCCTCAAAACACTTCAGATAAAAACCTATGTCAGGGCAAGTTCAGGAGTGCTCTGTTTCATATCCTGCTACAAAGATCCCTAAAGACTGTCCTCAGTAGAAGATAGTCAGGGAGCATCAAGACCCAGCTGTGGCCACCTTCTCTCACTCAGTGTCTTTCAGACTGCTATTGAATAAGGATGTCCCAGGCCCTCAACAGTCTTAATCCATCTCTTCGAAGGAAAAGAGGAAAAAATTGTAAAAGAGGAAGGCCAATACAGATTATCCTCTTTTCCTCAATTGAGAGAATCTTTGCACTTCTAAATGTTTGTCAGAGTCGTTCCCTGGAAAAGCAAGGCTGGCAACAAAGGGCCCTGCCACTTCCAGTGGAGCTGTGCACACCTCTGTCATGCTGGGCGGTATTGGAAGACTGCCCAAGCCTTCAGCTTTCTTTCCCAGAATCACACTTTGCGGCTGTCTGCAAACTGAGGCAGGAGTCACTGCTTGGGCTGCTTTCCAGAAATTCTGAGGTAGCTGAAAGTGGGAGGAGGGAACCCTACAGCTCTACCACATTTATCTTACTGCCTACATGAAATGTCAGAATTGGATCCCAGAATTTCTGAAACAGAAAGTTGAATTCTCAGTAGAAAAATCTGGGGCTTCATCCATCTTTTTATAACTAATTAGTATTACAATTACAAAACAGATGATCTGCTTTTGCTTGTAGAGCTTTCATGGATATGTACTTATACAACAAGAGTGGAGTAGTTGCATCGGTTTTCATTGATTTAGAATTTCACAGAACTTGTCAGTGTACAGATTGGTTTGGAGGTCAGAATTTAGACCTTAATGTCTTGCTACCACCAATTTCTGTGGTCTAACAATGGGTGATAGATAGCTAAATGGAGAGAAATAAGTATGGAAGTTTTTTCATTGGTTGTGTGTGGGGGTTTTACCTTAAATAGCACAAATGATTCTTTAGTGGATATATCAGTGAATTTATAGTTTGATCATGATCTGACATAATTTGAACCCATTTCTGCTATAATTGCTTTTACAGTGCTCTGAAGTTCAAGGGGGCAGAAAGGGCTCAGTGGTCACAGATTGCTGGGCTAAGCATGCTTCTGACAACGGGTAAATGAGTTTAAGATTAATGATCAGTTTTCTGAATTATCTTAAACTCTCCCCCATATAAAATTGGTATCCAAAAATTAAGAATGACACAGGCTTTTGACTAGTGAATTACAATTTTCTGTTTGTTATGAAACTCATGTTTAACACTTGAGCTAGTTACTTTTACCACTTTACCTTATCAGAAGGATGAGGGCCTCCTTCAGTAGTGTCATTGTTTCCATCTGAAACAGGCAAAGGTTTCACATCAAAGACTCTGTAAGATTGCATGTTACTCATTAAGTAAATCTGTCCCTTGTTTTATCAGCAGTGTATACATCTGCAAATCCAGGGCTGGATTCAGCTGCTCTGCAATGGGTATCTTGCTCTAAAAGTTGTTTATATTATATCTGTAAATTACACAGTGATCAGAATTATACAGAATTACTTCTCTGGTAGTGTAATATATAGGACCTTCTGTCTCAAAGAGTTAGCACACTTCAGCTGCTGTAGAGTCTGTGCTTCATCCCTTTGCATCCTTTGTAGGAAAGAGAGTCTAAAGGGCACTTACAACAGAGAAGATGTCTGCCATTAGTGTTCTAAGTGACGTAATTTCATTAGTGTCATAATATATTATTGTTTTAGTGTATTCAGAAGGAGAAGGATCTTTTCCCTTTAAACACTAAGTCCAATGTTAAACAAATACCTATTAGAAAGTTCTCTTAAGGAACTTCATGACCTCACTCTGCTCCTGGTGCTGTAGTGGTAGTCAGTTCATACCAGGTATTAATACAAGACTCTGATACAGAAAGGATCTCAAAATCAATATGTATTGATGGAAATTGGTTCATTTGTATGTAAAAACTGCCTCTTTTTGTCAGAATGTGGCCTCTATTTAATGGTGTGCTACAGCATGTTTATTAAATGAAGAGCCAGCTTACATCTGAAATGACACTGGTCATGTAGGACCATGTGGTTCGGCCAGGACATTAAAAGAAGCAATTATCCTCCCAAAAAAGTGTTAATACAAAGATAATACAGATTTATGTCTCCCTCCTCTGCAATGTGAGGCCCCTGCCACCTCTTCTGCAAAAAGACAAGGTATTATCACTCTCCATCATAGGTAAAATAGGCTTGACAACCAATCAGTGAAACTTCTGTTGCTTCATCATTTTTGTTCATGGGGCTAAGCTGTCCACTGGATATCTGACTTTAAGCTTTGCCTGAGTTGAAGCTCACATTTTTAACCCTTTTCTCCATGTTTGCAATGAACCTATTGTGGGTAAGTACCAGAAGTGAGGGTTGACCTGACCTGATAATACTGTGCAGTCTGAAACTCGAGAATATACCTCTTCTGCCCACACATGACAGCACCTTCTAGCTGGTCCTTCCTGTTTGGTGACCCAATTGCATAGATCTGAGCTCTGTGCTTAAAAGCATTTGGCAAGTGCAATGCATACCTGAGAGCACCACAAGGCCCACTTACAATCCTTTGCAGAGGGAAAAGTGGCTATTTGTTTAGGAAATAGAGGCTATGGTGCTTAACTTGTGATATTTCCACCACTTCCATGGCAACAGGCTTTGAGAGACAAAGCGGGACTTCACCAGGACACCTAACAGCTTGAAAACAGAATAGAAAAAAAAATTTTGCATAGCAACCCTATGAAGTTTCCTTTAACCTTTGAATTTTACCTGTTAGGTAACTGATGATTTAATCTGTGAAGTAATTGTTGTTCTGCCAAGCAGTTATGAGCAAATTGGCATAGATTTCTTTCAGGTGTCAGGCATCCCTTGTTTTTGTAATGTGCCAGCACAGTGTGGTGCCCTCTTCTCTCTTCTGCCCACACAATCTGACAGGTGCCCTGTGATGATAACTGTATTTAAGGGGCTGCAAAATTTGGAAATGATGACTTTGTTCAAAGGCATTAGAATCTTACTGTCTTTTTCTGTGGGCCTGATTTGACCTAATTTTAGGAATGCAGCTTAGACCATTGCATGGTCTACTGAATTTGAGGTCATAAAGCACATGGCTGAGTGACAGGATTGTGAACCTCCTGTGTTTAAAGGCAAATCCCTTATATTCCCAATCTAAATTAGATCTGGTCAGTGAGATTTTAATCCCTTTACTGCAAAGAGAGGAAAAGACTACGCCCTGAGTCCTTGTGTTTTGAGCATCCCTTCCTCCATTTCCTTTGGCTGCCTCACACTGACAACACCAGAGAGGGCTACAGTGCCAGTGTGTCAAAGGGCTTGTCTCATCAGGCTTACAGATACTGAAGGAAAGGGAGGGTCACAAAATGAAGTGCTGAATACAAACCAGTGTATTCTGTTTCATTAACAAAATCTTCTCTCCTACACCTCTAGTAGCAAAGCACAAAGGCAACAGGGTTTGGTTTTCAATTCATGCAAACGGCAGCAGAGAAATCAATTAAAGATGAAAGTAACTGGTTAAGTAGCTCCATAAATGAAACTTCAGCTCTTAAAACTTTAATTTAGTTTCTTACTAGAAGTGTACCACTTAGATGTACCAATTATTCTTGAAGAGTATTTGCCATATCCGTCACAGCATACCCTTCACTCCAAGCAGAACAAGGAGTTAGCAGTGAGACTTGGTAGACAAAGTAGGGACTGTCAGATTGCAGTATGAGTTTTGACTTCTGAAGTGAATGAAGTGCCATGTTAGCCAAACAGTTTTTCAGTTATTCTCCCATTTAGTGATGCAAACAAATTGAGAAGGTTGACAATCAGTCATCTGAGCTCTATGACATATTCTTCTGCTCTTGCTCCACCCTTGCATAGTCTGATATTTGCCCCATGTGGGGCACATGTCACAACCTTTTTCTAAGTAGCTTTAGAAGCAAATAAAATAACTTGCTGATCCTCAAAAGTTCTCTGTATAAGTAGGTAACTTTATACTCTGCCTGAAGAAGCTCAGTTTATACAATAGGAAAAATGATAAGGAGTTGTGATTTCATTTCCTTTGCAGAAATCTGTACAGCGATGTAATGTTTGGTCCAGCATGGAGATAGGTGTCACTGACAGATACTCATGTCTCAATGAGGTTTGATTTTCATCCCTAGCATTACTATGCAGATATCCAATATCCAAAATATCCAGATTTTTTTTTTCTGACTATCATTCAGTCTACTAACAACCTGCAGTATGTCATTGTGCTGGTTTCATCTGGGGTAGAGTTAATTTTCTTCAAAGTGGCTGGTATGGGACTATGTTTTGGATTTATGCTGAACATGGGTCTGATAATATAGATATGTTTTTGTTATTGCTGAGCAGTTTTTACACATAGCCAAAGCTTTTTCTGATTTTTTTTTTTTTTTTTGTTTTTTTTTTTTTTTTCCCCT